>CM046967.1:64265734-64865734 GCA_025698475.1 Gossypium anomalum
TAATTTCATTAAAATTATCATGACTCTATCGTAAAAGTATCTATGAGAACATATATTTAATATTTCTTCATTCAACGATTCACTATGACCATATGATTTATTTCCATTTTCGAACTTCATTTAATTTAAAAAACATATATTCATTTTTTAGGTCTTTTTCATTTTTCATTTTCATTTTGGAGAAAACTACATTCATTTCCAAATGATTCCATTTCTCCATTTTCATTTTCATTTTGGAGAAAACCATAATCATTTCCATTTTTTTTTATTTCTCAATTTTCACCATTTCTATTCATTTGATTCAACATGCACTTCATTTCTGCTTTCAATGAGCCAGTGGAGGGATTGATTGGACATATGTAATTGAGGCTCAAATGATTTATAATTAAGTTCCAACTTTTCGCCTATTAATTATAAACTCATTTAGTCACGAAGTCATTCCACTATTGTATTGTGATTGAGCTCTCCTCTATAGCATACCATTACGAAAGGAACTCAATCAGTGCTCGTCCAATGACCTTGTCATAAGTGTGTTACCCTCGTAGGATATCCTTAATCTTTTTAGGATAATATTCATTCTCCTAATATAATTATATTTTATCTCATGGTAACCATTACATCTTTCTTCATGAAAAGTCAATTACTATCAAATAGTAATCAAATTATCAATCACAAAGACGAATGACCCATGGTTATGTTTACTTCTCATAAGCCATGTAATGCTAATGAAAGGATATCATTTACCCATGTCTTGGGCTATGAATTTCATTATTGTGACTGATGCTACATACTATAGAAGTCATACACCTAACATACCAACTTTCGGTTCCTTATCTATTCAAACTCAAGATTTTAATTACATCAAAATGTACGAGTAACGCATACATAGTTTGTCATCCATTTAGGATTTAGGTATGCCACACTGTGAACGTCACAAGTTTATAAAATCTTAAACAATTTAGGATCTATTCTTCTTGGGTCTAGTCCAATGTACTGTCAATCTAGTCAGTCACATCTATGTCTTTATCTTCAATGAGTCATGTCACATCCCAAAAATTGGGTTAGTAGAATCAAGTTAGTAAATAGAGGGTTAGTGAACCAGAAACCGAAATTAAGTTAGACTATTAAAATAAATAGGAATAAATAAAATAAAATATTAAAATAATTAGAATTAAAAGCCTAGGTTAAGAAATTAAAATTAGGTGTCTGAGAATTAATTTGCTTAAAATGGATTTTTAAAACAAGATCAGATTTGAAAATAATTTAGAAAATGAGTTTTAATTGAATGCAGGGACTAATTTAAAAAGGGGAAGAAACTGGAGGTGGCCAAAAGGGCAATTGCCCAATTTTTAAAAATTAGTTGGCTATTTAAAGACCACCCATGTCTCTTCCCTCCTATTTCAACATCCTCTCAAATTTCTATCTGAGGTTTCTCTCTCAAATTGATTCATCCTTTTTTATTTTCTACCCATCCAAACACATTTTTTTTCAATTTTAAAGAAAATTCATCTGTTCTCCTTCAATTTCACCATTGTTCTAAGCACGTTTTAGCTCGAATTTGATCCTCAACTCATTGATTTATTCAAATTGAGGTAACTTTCTAACTTCTTATGATCAAACTAAGTATGTTGTTATTTCAATTCTAGTTTTAATTGATTTAATCAAGATCTTGATAGATCTGATGATTTTAAATCGATTTTTTATCTTGAAAATGGTAGATCTCGTAATATTAAGCTAAATTACCATTTAAAGGTTATTTTCAACTCATTTTGATCTAATTAAAATGTTTCTAAACTTAATTTAATAAATTCTTAATGAATTTTAAAGAATTGAATGTTTTCCCCTTTTTAATGTTCATACAAGCTTAATTTTCTGAAAAAGTTAGATTTTAGTAATTTAATAAAATTGACAGTTTATATTTATAATTAAATTATATTTATGATGTTTAGAAACTTATTTAAGGTTTAGAAATGATATTTGAGTGTCAAAACTTCTATTTTGGCAAAACTAGCCAATTTTCAGTATTGTGAATGAGAATGTTAGATTTATGATTCTAGAGTGATTTGAATTTTCTTGTTGCTATTTTTAATTTTTTTGCATTTTTTTATATGTATGTAAAGTTAAAATTCAATTGGGAGCTTTTTCAAGCAAGGAAAAAGGCAAACAAAAGCTTACTCGAGCTTTTGTCATTAAAGCAAAGGTTGTAAAGGTGAGTGACCTGGTGTGCTATAATTAGTGCACAAATCAAAGTGTTAAAGGGGAGCTTAGGTAACCTAATCACCTATCCTAATTTCCAAAATTAAGTTTTCTTGAGCTATGATACCTTGCAAATAAAGCTTTCATGTGATGTGATATGCTTAAGTGTGTAATGTGAGTGTATGTGTTGAGTACATGTCCTAATATGCCTCATGATTAACTGGTTTTATGCATACACATATGATATAAAAGTGTATGTGGCTCAATGAGCAAAGTTATTGCACTTGGAAGTGCATTACATGACCATATGGTAAGTGTTTGATCATGATAAGCATGATAAGTGTAAGTGTGCATAAACCAGAAAATGAATGTGTAATATAGATATATTAGCCTTGTGATCTCTTGAAATAATTATTTATAGTTGACATGCCATAGGATTTGAGTACTCATATATGTGTTTTGATATTGGAACATGTTGGAGGGATAAGGGAATGTGATCTAAGCTTCATTAATGGGACATGTTTGGTGTGTTGGAAAGTGTTAGCTTAATGTTACACTTGGGATATGTTAGACTCTATGAGTCATTGGTGTGAGGGAAATCCAAGTATCTAATGTGCTGTATTTTTATACATATTTTATAATCACAAGATGTCAATGTATTAACATAATTAAATGCTTAACGGTGATAAGTGTTATGTGCTTTCTAGTCTTGCTTTGAACCCTTGATGTTATGGTTTACTGTAGCATCCTGAGCACTTGCTGAGCTTGTTTAAGCTCACACTCTCTTGTGTTTATTTTTGCAAAGAAATAGCTTGTGTGGAGTGGTGAAGTGATCAAGCTTGTGATCCCAAGGCAAAGCAACTTGATTGTGTATGTGAGATGGTTGTTTTGGATAATAAAGAATGACAATATGGGTTCATTTTAAGGGATTAGACTTGAGTTTTGTTTTGGTTTGTAAATGGACATTCCATGGACTGTTTAAGGACTTTTATAACTAGTTTTTGAATGCTTTTATTATTAGGATTGTGGCATTAATGATGCTAAATGAATGGCTAGGTTATATGTTGATTAGCATGCATGTGCCTTAGTGAATTGCGGTTATAGGTGCTTAAATGACTGGATGAATGCTTGGAAAAATGAAAAATGAAAAATGCTAAGGTATGGACCTATATTGCACTTCAAAATTCCTTATATGCAAAGTTGGTATGCTGAGTAGATTGAATTGGGACTTTATAAATGCATGCTAGCATAGATAATTTGATTGAATGTTGAAGTATGTTATTATATGAGTTAGTGTAAATGAACATGACTTGTATGATGTATGTATGTCATATGACATGTTAGAATAGGGTAATGAGCATGAAAACATGAATTTCTATGTGTAATGGAGTGTCAAAATGTCATATGCAAGTTGTTGTAATCTTTCTACAAATACTGCAATTGATGTCGTGACAAGCCATAAACGACATTGTGACGAGGGATCATCGTCTAGACACCATTTATCACATCATCGCAATGAAATCCCCTTTCCAAGCAACGTCGTGACGTGAACAATCGCTTCATTACGACGTGGTAGACCATGTGTCCTGAGCATGTTTTGTTATCTTTGCAATTTGACCCTAATTTTTGTATTATGTAATTGGAGTCTTTAAACATGTTAAAATAATCTAAAAATTTGCATGATTAAGCCATATGTGGTTAAGTTCATAACTTTACTCTTAATTTTGTAAAATGTTTTTTTTTTTTAGATATTTTGTAAAACTTATGATTTAGTCTTTTAAACTTGGTTTTAAAATTAAACGAGATTTACTTATCATTTTGAACTGAAAATTTCAAATAGGTCTTAAATAAGGTGTCATAACTATAGGTAGCTTTAATGGGATAAATTATGGTTGTTCTGCACGATAGATGTAAAATGACATTTTTACCCCTATTCTTATTTTGTTGTATTGTGATGGATGAAGCATGACTTAGGGTTATATGTTTATTCTTAATGGATAATTGAACAATATGCATGTATTGCATAATGTGAATGGTGGTTTTCGTGGCATGTTTTGGTGGTCGTTAAGGAGAGCTACGTAAGTAGCTAATGTGACGTTCCAGATTCAAGTCGGACCCTCCTAGCTGGGTTTGGGACACCACAAGTGATCTGCTCTAATGCCCAAGACAAAACATCTCCCCAATTGGACTTGATAGATGGCATATTAGTCTTTTAATTGGTTTGTTAGGTTCGTCTACTAATATAAGTTGTATTTCTATATTACAATAATACCGCTTAGTATTAATTTAAACATTAAACAACCAATGAGCAACATTTTCTTCCATTTTTCGTTGCATGCAAAAACCATATGAGGACAATCATTGACCTGCCACAAATTGTAGTGCGGTTTAGGTATTTTTCAACACTTAAGGAGCTTGTTTTCTAGCCATTTTAGTATCTTTTATTGCATTTTTAGTTTTCTTAGCTTAGATTTATTTTATCGCAAAATAAGCATTTTTTTGCAATATTTTGAGTTAGTTGATCCATTGGGCCAATACCAGCCATAAGGTAGTTTTAATAAGCTTCATTGAGTGTGCAAGACACCTATTTTTAGGCCTAAAAACATCAACAACGAAAACGACAGTGGAGTTGCAATGCAAACTTTCGAGGCCGCAACACAATCGAACCAATTCAAGAAGTAACATTTGAAGTTGTGTGTTGTGACACGCATAAGCCTGTGTCACGACACAGGTCTGATGAAGGGAAAATTTCATTAAGGGTGTTTCCATCTACACAACCCATATTTAGTGTGATTAAGGCTTGTATTTGACCTAATTGAACAATTAACTTTGCCTATATATAGTTAAACATAGGTTAAGTTTGGGGAGCTTTTTGCTAAGCCATTTTTAAGGTTTAGTTAGAAGATTTAGGATTTTAATTTAGGTTTTATTTTCCTTTAAAAACATTTTTATTTCTTGTTCTTCGACTTGGATTTGATTGGAGTCCAAGTATTCGTTCTTAAGTATTTTCATATCTTCCTTTTTGTTTCTCTTGCAAACAGCAATATCTCACTAGCTATTAAAAGATTTTGCGGATTCGAGTACATCCACTTAATCAAATAGATCAATTTCTATCATTCTCTCATTTTAATTTAATTTGTGTGTTTTGCATGATTAATTTAATTCTGATGAAGATGGTAATTGAATTGATGAGGGTTTCTCATACGAATTAGTTGGAATAAATTTATGTGTGCTTAAACTCTAAGATTGACGACCCTAGGAAGTAGTCTAGGCTAAACAAGGTCGAAAGACAAGTTTATTGATTAAAACGTAATTTATCACAGTTAAAAAGTAAGGTCGAAAGATAAGTGTGTACTGGTCGATTAATTAATTAGTAGAGGTTGAAAGGTAATATTGGTTAGTTAATAACTAATTCATTAAAAAAAACTCGAGTTCTGATTTTAATTACAATCACTGAAGCGAGTTAATCTTCTGTTTGTTAATTGAGACTTTCTTCATTGATTTATTTATTTCTAGTTATTTTATTTTATTTCATAATATTAATTTTAATATTCTTATTTATCGTAATATGATTTTAGGTGATTATTGTTTAGACCCATTACTATAGAAATAATTTTAAATTTAATCCATCCTCCCTTGGGTACGATCCTCAGAATACTTACCGGTGTTTGGTTGTAACACTTTTATATTACAATTTGCCCCATATACTTGCGGACACCACTGTTTAATTCTTTATCTTTTGTTGCAGTATTTTCTATCCAAACATTAGCATGTTTGGTAGTGGTCAAGTTGTTGGCATTGTTGCCGGGGAGATTTTAGCATTAAATTTAAAATTATTTTTTGCAATTAGTAGGATAAATAGGAAAATTAAAAATTGTATATACGATTTTTTACTTTAGTTTATTTTTGCTATTTTTTGTTTGAATTTTTGTACTAACTTTTTTATTTTCTTTCTCTGATTTTAGTTTATGACTCAAAGTGGAAGCACTTCAATCGAGCCACATCTTAATTCGGAGTAATTTTTGAGACACAATCGTCAGTTAATGCAAAATGATCCACTCGTGGTAGCTAACTTACCTCAGGGAAATCCACCTGAACCACAAGTACATATCCGTGGAGAGTTAGTTATGGCTTAAAGGATGTTCCGCAATTACGCAATACCAAAGCTAGATGTCGTGCAAGGTAGCATTGAATGACCAACGATCAACGCCAATAATTTTGAGATCAAGATGGCTACAAATCAAATGATCCAAAACACCTTGCAGTTTTAAGGGAACATGATGGAGGATCCAAACCAACACCTAAAATGATTCCTCTAGTTGTGTGACATTTTCAAGTACAACGGGGTAATCGGTGACATCATTCGTCTTTTGTTATTCCCCTTTTCCTTATGTGACAACACCGCTAATTAGTTAGACTCATTAGAAATAGATACCATAACCACGTGGGACAACCTTGCAAGAAAATATATGCATAAACTTTTCCCCATAAGCTGAAGCATCCAGCTCAGACGCAACATCACAAATTTCAAGCAATCAAAAGGTGAAAAATTGTAGGAGGCTTGGGATCAATTTAAGTCACTATTGAGGAACTGTCCCCATCACGGAATGCAAAAATGGCTCAAATTGAAAATATTCTACAATGGTTTGCATAGTAGTTTGAGGTCCAGATTGGATGGCGCATTCGGAGGAGCCCTGATGAACTACACATACGAGTGAGCTTATCAAATATTTGACAACTTGGCAATGAACTCGTATATGTGGCCCAATGAGAGGTTCATCTACAACCTAAAACCATCAATGACAGAAGCTACCCAAAAGGTTGATGCATACTAAATAAATTTGGAGAAGTTGAACTGTTTGGAAGTAGCATTTAAACCAACCATGACGGAGCCAACTCAAAGCGGTGGACAAAATTTAGAAAACCAATTGGATAAAGTGAATTTCGTGGGTAATAGAGATGGAAATCCTTATTTGAATGCGTATAATTTCGGTTGAAAGGATCACACAAGCTTAAGTTGGAAAGGTAACCAAGGAGGTGGAGACTCAATGCAAAACTAAACAAATCCCCTATACCAATCTCCACACTTGCAACGATCTAAGGACAGATCCATGGGGAATGACTATACTGTATGTGGTCAATGACTAGATCGAATAGAGGGAGAAATGAAGTCAATGAAGACAGATTTCCAACAGGTACAGTCTGAGTGTACCTTAACCCGTAACACATTAACTGATCTAAAGGACCAAAAGAGCCAGATGTAAACTTCTGATTTACCATCTCATATACTAATTTATACATAGTACCAACTAGAGGAAAATGTGATAGTTTTCCAATACAAAATCCTTACCCAATATAATATATTTAATTAATAGTCTTCTTATCTACATTCTCAATATGGTATATGTTACAACGTATATCCTTTTAAAATAAAATAATTTATTTGAGAATAACTAGAATATAGTGCATTAATTATTACTTTGTTTCTTCGGATAACAATGTAATAGTTCTTCTAGAGCCTTAAATTAATTTTTTACTATGAGTTAACATGTTCCATTACCACATTGAACATAAGTTAATAATATATTAGCTCTTTTGGAGCCTTAAATTAATTTCGTACCACCAAAGATTGGTTCATTCATTACCAAACAAGAAAAATGTTTTTTTTATCCTAAAGATACTATGCATTATTGTATTGTCTACGGGACATATGTTTCCTTTCTTTTAAGGAATATTAATTAAATAATAAAAATTTCAAGTATACAATAGGCACATAACCAACAACTTTTCATAAATTGTTTCTCTTCTTTAAAGGGTTATATTGAGAACTCTTGTTGTTCTATTATTTATCTCTATATCTTCACTTCTAATGGTGAGAAGAATTATTATTAGTAAGAAATTGAATGATTACGTAATTAGTGCCACAATCCATAAAAAGATGCAATCATACTTAGGGTGGGTTTGGATGGGCGATTGGGTGCGGTGCAGTGCGTTTAGCTTACTTTTTGTCTCACACTACAGTATCGTTACAGTACCTAATCTCATCGCCACCGCTGTAACACCCAATTTCAGTGAGGTCGAAACAGTGGTTTCGAGACAACAAATCTGAGTTAAAAATAAAAATTATTTTATTTTATTTTATGGTTGGCATCATGATAGGAAGGTCACATGAAAATTTTGATACGAAAATTTTATCGATTGTGTGGCTAATTAGGTAAATGACTAAATTGCATAAAATGAAAAAGTTAGATTCTAGTAGCTATAGGTACCAAATAGCTATAGAATTCAAAACTTAAGGTCCTTATATGGTAATTTGACCATTGAAGGGTAGTTAGTAGATATTTTAATGACTCATCCATGGAAAAATTAGAAAAGGCAAGAGACTAAATTGGAAATCACAAAAAATAAAAGATGATAATTAAATAAAAAGAAATATTCATCTAATTTCATTTCATCTTCCCCAAAATTTCCATGGAAACCCTAGGAGAGAGGAAGACAACTTACCAAGCTTAAAAAGGTATGAAATCAAGTCTCGTTTTTAATGATTTTTATATTTTTGAAACCGGGATAGTCTGATCTCTCTATTTAGGAGATTAATTTGAAAAGTTATTAAGGTATGAAATTTGGGTCATGGATGAATATGCTAAAAATTAGAAATTTATGGTAGAAAATGAAAGTTTGTTCATAGATAAACAACTTTTACAAAGAAATTTTTTATGAAAACTTTATTTAGGGACTAAAATGAAAAATGGTAAAAACTCATGGAAAACTCTAAAGTTCGTGAAAAATGTGTGCTGTAAATGTTGTTTATAAATTTCGGCTAGGCTTGGGAAGAGGGTTAAATTTCATGAATTTCATTTTCCGAGTCTAGGGACGAAATTAGAAATTTTGAAAAGGATAGGGGCAAAATGGTAATTTTGCCTAGGATGAAATAGAATGCAAATGTATATGAAATGTGATAAAAAAAAGTCAAATTTATCCATATAGATCCGGAAAGACCAACTACGGAACTAGATCGAGGAAAGCAAAAGTTTTCGAATTAGTTGAAATTAAAAAACGAACCATTTTCCAAGTAAGTTTTTGTAACTTAACTATGTATATTAAATGCCTGAATTTAATTGTATGATTGTGTTGATGTGAATGAGATAACATACATTATGAAATAATCATAAGTTTTGAAATCTGGACAAATTGCCATGTTTCGGTTGAACGTTGAAATTCGATGGATTAAAGTGATATGCTCGAATGAGAATAATACTCCACATGTTGTAAAAAGGATTTAGCCCGGACGAGTAATCCTGATATAAGCCACTTGAGTCTATCCTATAGATTGGATTTAGCCCGGACGGGCAATCCAAATTAAGCTCTTTAGAGCATATGTCCTAAAAAGGATTTAGCCTAAACTGGTAATCCTATAACATAATATGTGGCTCGAGAGTGTGCTTGTAAGTTTGTGCCCAAAGGGGTACTTTTGAGTATACTAACTGGATGTCCATCGGCATTTCAATGGTTCAACGGAAAAAAGGAATCTTGAAATAAGAAAAGTGAAAATTTTATGGAACTCGTAATGTGATGAGCTCATCTATGTTTACTTGATATTCATATGAGATTATGTGACTAACTTGTTTGAATAAGTGTATGTGTTTAGGCAACTTACCTAAAATTGATGGAATGTATATTTATGTGTGCTTGTGTTAATAAATAAGACCGGTAAGTTTATTTTCCGTTATATGAACTTACTAAGCATAAAATACTTACTCCATTTATTTTTCCCTGTCTTATAGTGCTCAAAACTCGCGAAGGTTGAAAGTTGGTCGGAGCAGTCATCACACTATCCACTATCTCATTTTGGTATACATAGAAATCTCATTTTGGTATAATGGCATGTATAAGCTTAATTGCCCAATTATGGCTTGATGATGATGTTTGTAATCTAGCCATTGGAATGGCTAGTAATGGTTGTTTGATATACTTGTAATGTCATACTATGCTAGCTTTATATATATTAAGTGGTTGTTTTTAGCAAGTCTAACATATGGATTAAACCAAGGTAAAATCTTGAACATGTATGCATGTAGTGATATACCTTGTAAATGATGAAATTGCTTGAGATGGATGCTTGAAGTGGTTGGATTGTATTTGGTATGTCTTAGTGCAGGAACATGGTAAATTTGGGTGACAAATGAGGCTAAGAAATAGTTTGTTTTTGTCCACACAGGCAAGCACACGGGCGTGTGTCTTGGCTGTGTACGACACACAGCCTGTCCTATGGGCATGTGGTCCGGCCGTGTGTCCCCTGCATCTTAAAAATGAGAAACAGAATGCTCAAAATTGGGCACACGGCCAAAGACACAAGCGTGTGTCTCAGCCGTGTGGTTGACACGGCCTTAAACACGGGCGTGTTACACGGCCGTGTGAAAACTGCACCTAAATTTTAAAAATAAAAATTCGCCACACGGCCTAGCACACAAGCGTGTGACTTCAGTTTCTTTATGTATTAAAAATCAGAGAGTTACACAGGTTAGGGACACGTGCATGTGTACTACACGGCCTAACCACACGGGCATGTCCCTAGACCACACGGGTGTGTGAGCCCTGCACCTAGGAAAAATTTTAGAATTTCACGAAAAAATCACTAAGTTCCCGATTTGATTCCAACACTCGTTGTGGGCCTCAAGGGTCCATATATGGGACAATGTGTATGATCTCGAAAAACGAATAATAATTTATGTAAATTAATTGAAAAATGTTCTGAATGTTCCGGTAATACTTTGAAACCCTATTTTGATGACGGATACGGGTTAAGGGTGTTACATTTAGTGGTATCAGAGCTACCGTTCTCAAACTAACGTGGCAATTACGAGTCCAGCTATACATGTCATTATATAAATTATGATTGTATGATATCTCCTGACCACTTTTAATGTATTTTCTATAACACCCCTTACCCGTGTCCGACGCCAGAATGGGGTACGAGGCATTACCAGACTTAATCGTTCACAAACATGCAAAAATCGAGCTACGAAATTTCATTCGTAGAAAAACTTTTCATACATATGCATAATGTCTCATATACGGGCCTACGAATCCCTAAACATACATTGAAAGCAATTAGGGACTAAACCGAAAACCTTAGAAATTTTTGGGAAACTTAGAAAAATTTTCCATGACACAAAGTCACACGCCCGTGTGCCTTCGACACGCCCATGTCCTCATACCGTGTAACTCTTTGACTATGACGTCAGCGAATACTTTGAACCACACGGTTGAGACACACAACCGTGTCTCAGCCCGTGTGGCCAACACTTAGGCTATTTTCTAAGCATTTAAGTTACCATTAATCCTTCACATCTTTATTTCCATATTAAATATTTAATTCATGGCCATGACCATTTAGATTGATCATAAAACATTTATCATGCACATATTTCATAACACCAACTATATATGGCCAACAAGCATAATCACATCACAAGCATTAGAACATAGTATAGATAGATAGGTTCACAAACCATAATCAATATGAGCCACCCTTCATGGCCATATACAAATAAATCAATATAGGTCAATGCATTTTGCTAGTCATGTTAACACATATCATAAAAAAAACCAAGTCCCTATACATGCTACTCACTTGAAGGCGCTTAACATATATATATATATATATATATCAATATTCTAAAGGTGATGGTTTAATAGTGTGGTGTTGCCTCTGATGATCTCCAATCCCGAGCTAACCGGACAACACTAAAGAAAAGGAAAGGAAGGGAGTAAGCTTTATATCTTAGTAAGACCGTATGAAAATAATAAGCAATTTATCAACTTGCTTCTCAAGGTAATACAACCATATTTGCACTTTTACTTATGTCCAGGTCAAGCTATTTTCTCGAGTCATAGTTACTAAATTATTTATATCTTAAGCTACGAAACTTCAAATTAAGATCTGCTAATTTTTCTTGAAACTAGACTTACATATATTTTTACCATAAAATTTTAATAATTTTTGGTCTAGCCAATCATTACAGTTTATTCTTTAAAGTCACCCCTATTTTACTATCTGACAGTTCCAACCGCTCTTCACTAAAAATTAGTTATCACCTTATACAGAATTTTAATGATGTTCCCGTTTGTTTCTTTTGAAAATAGACTCATTAAAGATTCTAATAATATAAACTATAACCCATAATTATTTTGTTACAATTTTTAATGATTTTCCAAAATTAGAATAGGGGATTTCAAAATTGTTCTGACTCTGTCTCACACAAATTCAAATATCTCATAATAGGAAATTATTTGCTTACATCGTTACCTTTATAAGAAACTATACTCGGTAAGCTTTAATTCTATATTTTATTCAATCTCTAACTTACTTTCCACTATTTTTGGTGTATTTTCAAAGTCGGACTGCTGCTGCTGTTCCAAAACTGTTTAGTGTAAAATAATGGTAACTAAGTTTGTAACACCTTTACAATCCATTTCAACCATCATGGTAAAATACATATTTATCCATCATAAGCATAGAACCAAAATCACAAGGTCATCACCATTTTATTCTCATAGGCATAACTTACTTATTTGTATTTTTACCAAAGATGCATCGTTTCATGATCGCAATAGCATTTGAGCTTTGAGTACATACCTGTATCTTTTTAACATGCTCATATACTTACCTTCTCACTTTCAACACAAGCCTTGAACTACCCATTGAACCAGTTGGAATACTAGAGGATAATTAGGAAATCTTACACGTATTGATGCCGATGCCATATCCCAGATATGGTCTTACACTAGCTTACATGTCAAGGCTGATGCCATGTCCCAGACATGATCTTACACTAGCTCTCGTCTCAATGTCGATGCCATGTCCCGGACATGGTCTTACACTGGCTCTCAAATGTGGCCGATGCCATGTCCCAAACATGGTCTTACACTAGCTCACATAATAACAGTGTCTCGATGTCCGTATCCAAGGTATTTCCAAAGGTCCAACTGAGATTTCTCAAGGGTCACATCGTAGCCAAACTCATTCGAAGAATTGATCGTACAATTCAAAGATTCATCACCATAAGAAATTTTATTTCATTTTGTCATTCTATAATTTACTTTTCCCAACAGGATATCATTTTTCATCGAACTTTCATTATTCAATAAATACACAAGGTGTAATTAACATGTTAAGCTTTCGATTATTTCATAGGGGTATATCATTTTCTCATACACCCTAGCACTATCACATAATTCAATACAATAATAGTAAGAAAATTTTCAAGTATAACAATAATAACAATAATAACATGCTTATTTAGTCACACGGGCTTACCTCGAATGCAAAAACGGCTAATTATTCCCTTTTTGTCCTAAACCGTATACTTTCTCAATTTAAGCCCGAATCTCAATTTTCTTGATATAAAATAATAAAATTTACTCATTTAATCATCACATTAAATTAAGCATTCCACAATTCATACTTTGGCAAAATGACCATTTTGCCCTTAGGCTTTCACAAAAATTATGATTTTGCCTCTAGGCTCGTAAAATGATTTTTATCAAATTTCTTCATTATCCAAGCCTAGCCCAACCTTTATTACTCTTGTAGCAACTCAAAATTCCAATTATTTCACACAATTCTCATCTATTTAACAAACTTTACAAAATGGTTCATATTAGGTGTTTTCATAAAAATCCTTTCACAAAAGTTGTTTATTTAACAAACAAGATTCATTTTCTTCCATAAAAATTCAGCAAAAAACATGAATACTCTCATGGAAAAACCTTATACTTTCAACCATTTTGCAAAATAGTCCCCTCATTAGCTAGTTTATGCTACAAGAGTCCCAAAAGAACAAAAATTATCAAGAAAGGCCATCAAAATCACTTACTTGTAAGGGATATAAGTTGTTGATATTTTTGAGCTTTCAAAACCCCCTCTTTGCTGGTATTTTCAGTGGGGAAGAAGGAAGATGAAAGATGATACCTTTTTTTTCTTTATTATATTATATTACTAGTCAAATTAGTCACCAACATTGACCCTACAATATTTTTGTCTCCTTGATCAGCCACTAACATAATTATGGTCTATTTACTCAATAAAGACCTCTAATTTAATTTTCTATAGCTATTTGACACCTTTCGCTAGTAGAACGACACTTTCACACTTTATGCGATTTAGTCTTTTTTCTCAATTAAGCTCACAAACACTAAAATTAATTTACCAAGTTTTCATGTAACCATATAATCATGCTATAACACCAAAATAATATTAAAAATAATTTCTTGACCATCAAATTTGTGGTCCCAAAACCATTGTTCTAACTAAGCCCAAAATCAGGTTGTTACATTTTCATATAGTAATGTCTTCTAACCAAGCTAGAGTCGACATTGAGGAAGCTGAGAGCACTACTCAAGATTTCGTGCAGCAAGCTGCATCTAGTGGTAGCAGAAGGCCCCGTATCTGACGGCTGAAGTGAGGTGGCAAAAGCAGCCTTCTTTGAATTGATTGATAAATGGTTTAGTGAATATATGAGAACAAATCCCGCTATTCAACGACCTCCCCCACCTGCTTCACAAAATGATGAAACGTTACAGGATGCTAGATTTGTTAGAATTGGTAAGGCTCCAGTAGAAAAAATCAGAAAACATGGGGCTAACAAATTTAGGGCTACGGCCGATGACGATCCAGAAAGGGTCGAGTTCTGGCTGAAAAATACTATTTGGGTTCTAGGTGAGTTATCATGTACACCAACCGAATGTATGAAATGTGCGGTAACTTTGTTGAAAGACACGGCCTATCATTGGTGGAAAACCATATCTTATGTGGTACCTAAGGAAAATATTACATGGGAATTTTTCCAAACAGAGTTTAAAAGTCAGAGATTCCTGGACCAAAAAAAGAAGGAATTTCTAAAGCTCAAATAGGGGAATATGACAGTGTCTGAGTATGAACGGGAATTTGTTAGATTGAGCAAGTATGCTAGTGAACGGTTCAAACTGAAGGCGAAATGTGCAAATAATTTGAAGAAGGGCTAAATGAAGATATCAAGCTGTTAATTGGAATTCTAGAATTAAGAGAATTTGTAGCGTTGGATGAACAGGCATACAAGGCCGAGGAATTAAGCAAAGAAAAGAAGCAAGCAAAAAGGGAAGCTCGGGTTTCAAGTAAAAGATTTGTAAGCAAGGCGCAATCATCTGCTTTAAAGAAATCAAAAAATTATCATGAGCGTTTTGCTACCTCAAGGGAGTATTCGGGAAAGGAACAAAGCTCTAAACGCACCAACCCGAGGTCTTCGTCTCTCTTAACCACCAGTGTTGGGAGTGTTGGAAACCTCAAACCATGATGCAATGTTTGTAATAAATTGCATTTCAAAGAGTGTCGGATTAGAAGTGGGGCTTGCTTCAAGTGTGGTTCTCTGGACCATTTTCTTAAAGATTGCCTAGAAAGGGTTGAGAAAGACGTTGAATAGACCTCAAAACTGAGTAATCCCACCTCAAGGGGTAGACCACCACGGTACTCTAGAAATGTCGATGGTAGTCGTAGTACTGCAAAGGATTTAACGGCTAAATTAGAGACCCGAGCTTCAGCAAGAACCTATGCAATATGTGCAAGGGAAGATGCTTCGGCACCAGATGTTATCACTGGTACATTCTCTCTACTTGATACTGATATTATTGCTTTGACTGATCCTGGTTCCACGCACTCATATATATACATAAAATTTGCATCTAAAAAAAATATGATTGTTGAATTCACAGAATTTATGGTTAAAGTTTCAAACCCCTTAGGTCAGCATGTTATGGTGGATAAAGCTTGTAAAAATTGCCCCTTGATGATAGAGGGTTATTGTTTTTCGGCTAATTTGATGTTGTTACCCTTTGATGAATTTGATGTAATATTGAGAATGGATTGGTTAACCCAACATCATGCAGTGGAAAATTGTAAGCATAAATACATTGTATTGAAGTGTCAGAATGATAAGTTACTCCGAGTTGAATCTGAGAAACTGGATGGATTGCCTAATGTGATTTCAGCAATATCAGCACAGAGATATATTAAAAAGGGGAATGAGGCTTACCTTGTGTAACAACTCGATTTAGACCCTAGTCAGAATAGTGGTTTCAAGACCACAAATCTGAGTCAGAAAAATATGTTAATATTATTTTATACGCTTATAATACGTGAATTGATATGTGTGAAAGTTTCGTGTAGAAATTTTATCATTTGTGTGTTTAATTTGATAAAAAGGACCTAATAGCAGAAAAAGCAAAAGTTGCATGCTATGTTGTTGAAGGTGTTAAATTGACTTTGTCTTTTAAAATAAGGCTCCTTGCATGGCAATTATACCATTTGAATGCTGAGTGGACATTAATAGACATCTAATATATGTTTATTATATGTTTTAATAAAGGTTATTTTAGTAAATGAATTAATAAAGGTTATATGAATAAAACAAAATGAAAGTTAAGTGTTCATCTTTCTTTCTTGCCGAAGAAAAAGAAGAGAAAATAATAGTTTTAGGGTTCGGCACGCATATTGGCTAATTAAGGTATGGTTTTGACTCTGTTTTTTATAATTTTTACGTTTTTGAGATCGTTGCAGTGTAATGTACAAAGCCCATGCTTGAATTTCTGACTTTGATGAATATCTTGAGTTATGCCATCGATGAATTCATTAGTTTTGTGATGTTAATTGGTGGAATATGAAAGCTTAGTGCTTGATATACATGTTTTGTAAAGTGATTTTGAGTAAAAATGCATACTAGGGATTAAATTGAGAAAAGTGTAAATTAAGGGGTTGAAAAGTGAAATAAATGAAAGTTATGGGTTGCTAGGGACCATAGGAAGATTCAGCTAAGGCATGGTTTTGATTAATTTTGTGTATTTTGTGATTTTATGAAATTGAGACTAAAGTGTTAAAATGTGAAAATGTGAGGGCTAATTTGTAAAATGCCCTAAATATGTGTATATGGATTGAATTGAATGATTTGTTGAACAAAAGGGTTAATTTTGAATACATATAGATCAAGAAAAGAGGAATTTAGACTTAGACCGAGGGAAGTCGAAGGTTATAGAGTAGACAATCCGAGTTGACAATTCCAAGTATGAGGTAAGTTCATACGTGATAAATGATGTTATAGTTATGTTTTAATGCTTTGATAAAGCATAAATTGTATAGATATTTGATTATGGTTTGAGCATGATGATAATTGATTATGTTATGTACTAAGTATGCGGTTCGAAATAGCTTTGGCTACAAATGGCACTAAGTGTGCAAGTTGGAATAGCTTTAGCTATGAAAGGCACTAAATGTGTGATACTGAGATAGCTTCGGTCTATTGAAATGGCACTAAGTGTACGAGATTGTTATGATTTCAGCAAATCACTGATGCAGTAAGTGTGCGAAATCTTAAAGCATGGAAAGACTTTCAAATGAACTAATACATTTGAACAATAGGTTAGAATGAAATGAAATTATACAAAAAAGTTCAGGTATGTTCGGTACCCATGTGGTAGTTGATACTATATGTATGAAGCTTAATGAATTCGTACGAACATGTTATATGAGTTAGAATAGAATTGATGGATGAATTGTGAACTACTAAGAGTTTATTAATTAATGTTTTTTATATTATAAACTATTGTTTATTTATGGTATGAACTTACTAAGCTTCAAAACTTACTATGTGAAATGTTCTTTGGTTTATAGTGCTATAAAGCTAGCTCGGATCTGGGGATTGTCATCGACTCATTCACACTATCAGACATTCATTTTGGTACCATTTTGAAAGGTGTATTTATGGTATATAGCATGTATAGGCTAGGAGTATTTGGATATGTTTTGTAATGTATATATATATATATCATGCCATGTGATATGGCTAGCTTGTGTTTGAACTTATGGTTGGAAAATGATATATTATATGTGATGCAAATATGCTATTGTGATGTACTTTTGGTTGGCTAAAGGAAATGGTCAATTTGGTAAGGTTTTGGTATGATATTTGATGTTAAGCTTAGAGATTATGAAATCATATATTTTGGTATGTTTTTGGCTTATGGAATGACATGAATTAGTATAAGTTACAAGCATGAATTTGTTGTCAATGTTAGGGCCTGAATGAGGTATGTTTTGGTATTGAAATTGGCTGAAATTATAATACAAATGTGCTTGGTTTAATGCTTGTAGGTTTAACCCAAATTGGGTGGCAAATTGGCTTTTCAAATGGCCTATTTTTATCTACACGGGCATGTTTTGTGGCCGTGTGTGTAAGTCAGTATGTATGCCCTGTATTGACACGGCCTAGACACACGGGTGTGTTTAATGCCATGTAAGGCACACAGTCTATTCACACGGGTGTGTGACCTGTACATCTTTGAAAAATGTTTGGGTTTCGAAAAATTTTGTATGATCTTGGTTTAGTCCTGACCCCTTTCTAATGCATGTTTAAGGTCTCGATGACCTATGTGAGGGACTTAATAATGATGTTTGACCTTTTATGCTATAATGTTTGTGAGATGAATATTAAATGTTCTGATTGTCCTGTAATGCCTTTAACCCTAGTCTGACGACGGATACGGGATAGGGGTGTTATATTTTATTCGTATTAGAGCTATGGTTTAGTCAGTTCTAGGACTACCATAGCGTATGTGAGTCTAGTTATACATGCTATATATATGAATTTCGATACTGTGATGATTCCTGACAGTTAAAATGTGTTTTTCATATAGAAAATGGATCCCGAACGAGCAATAACTGATGATGTTGAGAGCAATGCACCTGTTCCCTCTCAAGGGACAGCACCGACCGAGTCTAAGCCGATATCCAGTAGTCAGGGAAGAGAGGCTAAGCAAGCCTACTTCCAAATGATGACTGACTGGTTCAAGAAATTCGTATGAACAAATCCGGCTGCCCAAAAACCTCCACCCCTACCTGTTCCTCAACAAGTCCCGGTTGTGCCGCAAGTAAAAGATTCGATTCGATTGAATAAGCCACCCGTTAATAAGATTCGTAAACATGGGGCTGAAGAGTTTTGGGCTACAGTTGATGATGATGTCGAGAGGGCTAAGTTCTGGCTTGAGAACACTATTTGAGTATTCAATAAATTGTCCTGTACTCCAAATGAATGTATCAAATGTGTAGTATCTTTGCTTAGAGACAATGCATATCATTGGTGGAAAACGTTGACATCGATGGTTCCTAGGGAACGAGTTACTTGGGAATTCTTTCAGACCGAGTTCCAGAAAAGGTATATAAACTAGAGATTCCTCGATCAGAAAAATAAAGAGTTTCTGGAGTTGAAACAAGGTCGGA
The DNA here is from genome assembly GCA_025698475.1 of Gossypium anomalum. Taxonomy (NCBI): domain Eukaryota; kingdom Viridiplantae; phylum Streptophyta; class Magnoliopsida; order Malvales; family Malvaceae; genus Gossypium; species Gossypium anomalum. The sequence goes on from CM046967.1 coordinate 64,285,236, forward strand.
TGACCGTTACTGAGTATGAAAGAGAATTTGTGCATTTAAGCAAATATGCCCGGGAATATATGTCTACTAAAGAGATCATGTGTAAAAGATTTGTTGATGGATTAAATGAAGATATAAAGCTGGTAGTCGGGATACTTGAGCTGAAATAATTTATAGTACTTGTGGAGAGGGCTTGTAAAGCAGAGGACCTCAGCAAAGAAAAGAGAAAAGTTGATGGGGAAGTAAGAGATTCGAGAAAGCGGTCAATGAATAAATTTTATCATTCCTCTTCAAAGAAATCTAAAAATTTTAATGATCGATCGACAGCTTCAGCGGGACATCAGAATAGAGATCGTGGAAAGCAATATAGCAATCCTAAAGCTCAAACTTCCTCAGTATCAAGTGTTGGTAATGCAAAGAATGAAAAGCCTGAGTGTAATCAATATGGAAGACGGCACTTTAGAGATTGCTGGGGAAAAAGTAATAATCGAGCTTGTTATAGTTATGGTTCTTGAGATCATTTTATAAAAGATTGCTCAGAGTTAGCTAAGAAAGATAATACTCAGAACATGAGGCTGAGTAACACTGCAGCTAGAGGTAGACCACCAAGAAACACAGGTAATGCGAGTGGTGGTAGAGGTGTGATGCGGGACACTACAGCAAGATCTAATGCTAAAGCACCTGCATGAGCTTACGCTATTCACGCTCGTAAAGAAGCGTCATCTCCAGATATTATTACTGGTACTTTTACTTTTTATGATACTAAAGTTATTGCATTGATAGATCCAGGGTCTACTCATTCGTATGTATGTGTGAATTTAGTATCCAGTAAGACTTTGTCTGTAGAGTCTACTAAATTAGTAATTAGAGTATCGAACCCCTTAGGCAAGTGTGTATTAGTTGATAAAGTGTGCAAGAATTGCCCATTGATGATTCGGGGTAATTGTTTTCTGGCTGATTTGATGTTGTTACCATTTGACGAGTTTGACATAATCCTGGGTATGGATTGGCTAACGATGCATGATGCTATTGTGAATTGCAAACAGAAGATGATTGATTTGAGATGTTAGAATAATGAGATTATCCATATCAAATCAGATGATATGAATGGTTTACCGGCTATGATATCTTCGATGTTAGCTCAGAAATATGTGAGAAAAGGTTATGAAGCTTACTTTGCGTATGTGATTGATAGTAAAGTGACCGAAAGAAAGATTGAATTAGTACCAGTTTTGTACGAGTATCTGAATGTGTTTCCTGAAGAATTATCGGGTTTATCACAGATCCGAGAGGTTGAATTTGGCATTAAGTTAGTACCGGAAACTACTCCGATCTCAATAACTTCATACAAAATGGCACTGACTGAATTAAAAGAGTTGAAAGGTCAATTGCAAGAATTGACAGATAGAGGTTTTGCTAGACCAAGTTATTCTCCCTGGGGTGCGCCAGTTTTGTTCGTGAAAAAGAAAGACGGAACTATGAGAATGTGCATTGATTATCGACAACTTAATAAAATAACAATCAAGAACAAATATCCACTGCGTTGAATTGATGATTTATTTGATCAGTTGAAAGGAGCTACTGTATTTTTAAAGATAGATCTGAGATCAGGATATTATCAGTTGCGAGTAAAAGATTCAGACATTCTGAAAACTGTTTTTTGAACGAGGTACGGACATTATGAGTTTTTGGTTATGCCTTTTGGATTAACAAATGCACCTGCTGTGTTTATGGATTTGATGAACAGAATTTTCAGACCGTATCTAGACCGATTTGTCGTCATAACCATTGATGACATTTTGATTTATTCGCGTGATGAAACTAAACATGCCGAGCATCTGAGAATAGTACTACAAACTTTGTGAGATAAGCAGTTATATGCGAAGTTTAGCAAATGTGAATTTTGGTTGCGAGAAGTCAGTTTTCTGGGACATGTTGTGTCTGCATCTGGTATCCGAGTTGATCTGAGCAAGATTTCGGCTATTTTGGATTGGAAGCCTCCGAGAAATGTTTCTGAAGTCTACAGTTTTCTAGGATTTACTAGTTATTATCGACGGTTTGTAAAATGCTTTTCTATGATTGCAACTCCGTTGACGAAACTACTTCAGAAAGATGTGAAATTCGAATGGTCTGAAAAGTGTCAGAAAAGTTTCGATCAGTTGAAAACTTTGTTGACTGAAGCTCCAGTATTGGTACAACCTGAACCGGGTAAAGAATTTGTGATCTATAGTGATGCTTCGTTGATCGGTCCGGGATGTGTTTTGATGCAAGAAGGCAAAGTCATTGCATATGTTTTGAGACAGTTAAAGTCGCATGAAAAGAACCATCCGACGCACGATCTTGAGTTGGCTACGATTGTGTTTGCTTTGAAGATTTGGCGCCACTATCTATTTGGTGAGAAATTTCATGTGTATTCAGATCATAAGAGTTTGAAATTCTGATGACTTAGAAAGATCTGAATCTGTAACAAAGAAGGTGGTTAGAATTGCTAAAAGATTATGAGCTTGTAATTGATTATCATCCGGGAAAAGTGAATGTTGTTGCTGATGCTTTGAGTAGGAAATCATTGTTTGCATTACGTGCCTTAAATACTCAATTGTGTATGTCTGATGATGGTTCAATCCTAGCCGAATTGAAAGCAAGACCGTTGTTTCTACAGTAGATTATCAAATCCCAGAAGATCGATAATGACGATTTAGCAAAACAAGCTCAGTGTGAAGTAGATTGTAATTTAGAATTCTGAGTTGATAATGATGATTGTCTGAGATTCAGAGATAGAATTTATGTTTCGAAAAATCCAGAGTTAATTCAAATGATTTTGAATAAAGCTCACAATAGTAGGTTATCTATTTATCCAGGTAGTACGAAAATGTATAATGATTTGAAGCAGTATTACTGGTGGTCTGGAATGAAAAGAGATATCTCCGACTTTGTTTTGAAATGTTTAGTCTGTCAGTAAGTAAAAGTCGAGCATTAGGTACCTTCTGGATTGCTTCAGCCGATTATGATACCTGAGTGGAAATGGGACAAAGTTACAATAGATTTTGTATCCGGTTTACCTTTGTCACCGAGCAAGAAAGATGCAATCTGGGGTATTGTTGATAGATTGACTAAATCGGCTCATTTTGTTCTGGTTCGAATAGATTACTCGCTTGATAAGCTAGCTAAATTGTATGTTTCTTAGATTGTGAGATTACATGGAGTACCTATTTCTATTGTTTCGGATAGAGATCCGAGGTTTACATCACGCTTTTGGAAGAAACTGCAAGATGAATTAGGTATGAAACTACGCTTTAGTACTGAATTTCACCCACAGACAGATGGTCAATCCGAGCGGATTATTCATATTCTCGAGGATATGTTAAGATGTTGTATTCTTGAGTTTGAGGGAACATGGGAACGATACTTGCCACTGATTGAATTTGCATATAATAATAGTTTTCAATCGAGTATCAAAATGGCTCCTTATGAATCTTTATATGGTCAGAAATGTCGAACACCGTTATACTGGATAGAACTTAGTGAGAATAAGATCCACGGGGTTGATTTGGTCAGAAAAATAAAAGAAAAAGTAAAAGTGATCTGCGAAAGTCTGAAAACAGCATCAGATCGTCAAAAATCATATGCGGACTTGAAATGAAAAGATATAGAGTTTCAGATAGGGGACAAAGTCTTCTTGAAATTCTCGCCAAGGAAGAAAATACTCAGATTCAGTAGTAAAGGCAATTTGAGTCCGAGATTTATTCGACCGTATGAGATAATTGAGCGTGTTAGGCCAATTGCGTACAAATTGTTGTTGCCACCTAAGTTAGAAAATATCCATAATGTATTTCATGTTTCGATGCTTCGACGGTACAGATCCAACCCTTCACATGTGATTAATCCGTCAGAGATTGAGATTAAGCCTGATATGACATATGAAGAAGAACCGATTCATATTTTGGCTCGCGAGATTACAGATTTGCGAAATAAGAAAATCCCATTAGTGAAAGTACTGTGGCATAAACATGGAATTGAAGAAGCAACATGGGAGCTAGAGAATGCAATGAAAGAACGTTATCCGAACCTATTCACCGGTAAGATTTTCGGGGACAAAAATCCCTAAAGGAGGAGAGTTATAACAGCCAGTTTAGACCCTAGTCGGAATAGTGGTTTCGAGACCACAAGTTCGAGTCAGAAAAATATTTTAATATTATTTTATATGCTTATAATACATGAATTGATATGTGTGAAAGTTTCGTGTGGAAATTTTATCATTTGTGTGTTTAATTTGATAAAAAGGACCTAATCACAGAAAATGCAAAAGTTGCATGCTATGTTGTTGAAGGTGTTAAATTGACTTTGGTTTTTAAAATAAGGCTCCTTACATGGCAATTATACCATTTTAATGGTGAGTGGACATTAATGGACATCTAATATATGTTTATTATATGTTTTAATCAAGGTTATTTTAGTAAATAAATTAATAAAGGTTATATGAATAAAACAAAATGAAAGTTAAGTATTCATCTTTATTTCTTGCCGAAATTACAAAGATAAAAAAGAGAAAATAATAGTTTTAGGGTTCGGGATGCATATTGGCTAATTAAGGTATGGTTTTGACTCAGTTTTTGATAATTTTTATGTTTTTGAGATCGTTGCAGTGTAATGTACAAAGCCCATGCTTGAATTTCTGATTTTGATGAATATCTTGAGTTATGCCATTGATGAATTCATGAGTTTTGTGATGTTAATTGGTGGAATATGAAAGCTTAGTACTTGATATACATGTTTTGTAAAGTGATTTTGAGTAAAAATGCATATTAGGGATTAAATTAAGAAAAGTATAAATTGAGGGGTTGAAATGTGAAATAAACGAGAGGTTAGAATGAAATGAAATTATATGGAAAATTTCAGGTATGTTCGGTACCCATGTGGTAGTTGATACTATGTGTATGAAGTTAATGAATTCATACGAACATGTTATATGAGTTAGAATAGAATTGATGGATGAATTGTGAACTACTAAGAGTTTATTAGTTAATGTTTTGTATATTATAAACTGTTGTTTATTTATGGTACGAACTTACTAAGCTTCAAAGCTTACTGTGTGAAATGTTCTTTGGTTTATAGTGCTATAAAGCTAGCTCAGATCCGGGGATCGTCATCGACTCATTCACACTATCGGACATTCATTTTCGTACCATTTTGAAAGGTGTATTTATGGTATATGGCATGTATAGGCTAGGAGTATTTGGATATGTTTTGTAATGTATATATATATATATATATATATATATATATATATATCATGCCATGTGATATGGCTAGCTTGTGTTTGAACTTATGGTTGGAAAATGATATATGATATGTGATGTAAATATGCTATTGTGATGTACTTTTGGTTGGCTAAAGGAAATGGTCAATTTGGTAAGGTTTTGGTATGAGATTTGATGTTAAGCTTAGAGATTATGAAAACATTTGTTTTGGTATGTTTTTGGCTTATGGAATGACATGAATTAGTATGAGTTACAAGCATGACTTTGTTGTCAATGTTAGGGCATGAATGAGGTATGTTTTGGTATTGAAATTGGCTAAAATTATAATGCAAATGTGCTTGGTTTAATGCTTGTAGGTTTGACCCAAATTGGGTGGCAAATTGGCTTTTCAAATGGCCTATTTTTGTCCACACGGGCAGAGACACGGGCGTGTGTCTCAGCCGTGTGTAACACACGGTCATGTTGCATGGCCATGTGTCCCCTGGGCACCCTACGATTTTAAGTCAGTCTCGACTACGGCCAAGGCACACAGGCGTGTCTTGTGGCCGTGTGTGTAATTCAATATGTATGCCCTGTATTGACACGGCCTAGACACACAGGTGTGTCTAATGCCGTGTAAGGCACACAGCCTATTCACACGGGCGTGTGACCTGTACATCTTTGAAAATTGTTTAAGTTTCAAAAAATTTTGTATAAGCTTGGTTTAGTCCCGACCCCTTTTTAATGCATGTTTAAGGTCTCGATGACCTATGTGAGGGACTTAATAATAATATTTGACCTTTGATGCTACAATGTTTGTGATATGAATGTTAGATGTTCCGATTGTCCTATAACGCCTTTAACCCTAGTCCGACGACGGATACGGGATAGGGGTGTTACACCTTGCTATTGTACTGGAGACCAAAGTGTAAAAGTTGAAAGTCCAGTCAGTGTCGATTGTTTGTTAGATTCCTGAGGTATTTCCATAAGAACTACCTGGTTTACCTCCAGCTAGAGAGGTGGAATTTTCCATAGACCTTGTGCTAGGGACGACGCTGATATCTATAGCACCTTATAGAATGGCTCCTGTTGAATTAAAAGAGTTGAAGGTACAGTTGCAAGAGTTGATTGATAGAGGATTTGCCCGACCCAGCTTTTCACCATGGGGTGCACCAGTATTGTTTCTAAAGAAGAAAGATGGATCATTGAGATTTTGCATCGATTACAGACAGCTTAATAAAGTCTCAGTCAAGAATAAATATCTGTTGCCTCATTTTTTGAAAATTGATTTATGATCTGGTTATTATCGGCTACGAGTAAAAGATTCAGATGTGCTGAAGACAGCTTTCAGAACTAGATATGGGCATTATGAGTTTTTGGTGATGCCATCTGGATTAACAAATGCCCCGGTGGTATTTATGGATTTAATGAACAGAATTTTTAGACCATACTTGGAGAGGTTCGTGATTGTTTTTATTGATGTTATTTTGGTTTACTCTCGGGATGTGAATGAGCACGCTGAACATCTGAGAATTATTTTGCAAACTCTGCGTGAGAAACAGTTGTATGCTAAATTCAGTAAATGTGAATTCTGGCTACGGGAAGTTAGTTTCCTTGGACATGCTGCATTTACAAAGGGTATTCGGGTAGACCCGAACAAAATTTCAGCTATCGTAATCTGGAAGCCTTTAAAGAATGTTTCAGAAGTCAGAAGTTTTCTGGGACTAGCAGGATACTATCGGAGATTTGTTAAAGGATTCTCAATGATAGTTTCTCCGATGACTCAATTGTTGCAAAAAGAGGTAAAATTCGAGTGGACTGATAAATGCTAGCTTTTGACAGATTGAAAGCTTTATTGACGGAAGCACCCGTATTAGTCCAACCTGAATCGGGTAAGGAATTTACAGTTTACAATGATGCCTCGTTGAATGGTTTAGGATGTGCATAGATGCAAGATGGTAAAGTAGTGGCATATGCATCTAGGCAGCTCAAACCACATGAAAGAAATTACCCGGTACATGATATTGAATTAACAGCTATTATTTTTGCATTAAAAATATGGCGGCATTATCTTTTTTGTGAAAAATGTCACATCTTTACGGGTCACAAAAGTCTGAAGTATTTAATGACACAAAAAGAACTGAATTTGAGACAACGTAGATGGTTGGAATTATTGAAAGATTATGATCTCATTATTGATTATCATCCGAGGAAAGCTAATGTAGAGGCAGATGCCTTGAGCCAAAAATCGTTGTTTGCCTTACGGGCATTGAACACCCAGTTGTCTTTATCTGATGATGGTTCACTCATAGCTGAGTTAAAAGTTAGACCAATGTTTATGTAACATGTAACACCCCTTACCCGTGTTGGATGTCGAGACAGGGTTCGAGGTACTACGGGACTTAAACATAAACATTCATACAAAATCGAGCCATAAAATTTTGTTCAATTTAAAACCATTCATACACATGCATATCGTCCCTTATACGGGCCTACGAGGCCTAATATAACAAAAGACATAATTCCTATACATGCCATAGACTCGAGTACTTGAATACTTATACCCCAGATGGTAGCTTGATAGTGTGATAGCATCTCCGGCGATTCTAGCCCGAGCTAGCTAAATAAACCTATAAGAGATGAAAAGGAAGGGGAGTAAGCTTAAAGCTTAGTAAGTTCATACGAAAACAACAAGCAATTTATTTCCATGCTTTTACCAAATTCTTATAACATGTTCTCAAGGTATCACAATCATATTTGCACATTATTCCACTATTTGCTCAAATTCCAGTTAAGTTGTCTACTCGAGTCGTAGTCACTAAATTATTTATATCTTGAGCTATGGAACCCAAAATTAAGTTTCAAAAATTTTTCCTGAAACTAGACTCACATATCTCCTTACCATAAAATTTCCAGAATTTTTGTTTAGCCAATAAGTACAGTTTATTCTTTAAATTCGTCTTTGTTCTGCTACCTGATAGTTTTGACCCTTCTTCACTAAAAATTAATTAACTCCTCATACAGGATTCGGATGATGTTCCCATTTGTTTCTTTTAAAACTAGACTCATTAAAGATTCTAACAATATAAATTATAACCCATAATTATTTGTTTAAAATTTTTGATGATTTTCCAAAATTAGAATAGGGGATGCCAAAATCATTCTGACTCTGTCTCACAAAAATTCAAATATCTTATAATCTGATATTCTTTTTCTTAAACCGTTTCTTCCATGTGAAACTAGGATTAATAATATTTAATTTCATATTTTATTCAGCTTCAAATTCAATTTTCACAATTTTTGGTGAATTTTCAAAGTTGGACTACAGCTACTGTCCAAAACAGTTTTAGTACAAAAATGATGATAACTAAGTTCATCACACCTTCATTTATTTTAAATTAGAAATCTATGCATTTATAAACATATATCATAGTCCACCATATTAACAAAACATCATTTCACAATACTCATGGACTTACCATTCATGGATTTCATATTTAATTGAGTTTCTGTACATACCTGTACTCATTTGTAACATAACTCAAGTTCGTTCTCACCAATGACATACTTCATTGGGACCATCATCAAATCCTTCCTTGAATTACCCGTTGAACACTCAGAATACTGTTGGATACACGGAAACTTACACATAGTGCCATATACGCAGCTAGAACCAACTCATAGTGCTTAACTTATGTAGCTAAAGCTACCATATATTATGTAATGCCCGCATTTGAGCTACTCATGGGTCTGTACACAAGGTTAGCACCTAGACCCCAAAGCATTATCATGTAATGCCCGCTCAGTGAGTTACTCACGGGCCTAATCACATAGTTGGCACCTGGACCCATATTACATATATCACTTATCTCATGAACTCAGACACAACTCATGAGTTCAGACCATATTATTTCTCATGACATATCTCGTGTATCCTATACTATTCCTGAGGTTCAAACGAGATTTCTTGTCTAACTCAATGTCGTCGCACTTGCTTATAATGCCATTTATCCTTATATCACACTATTTATACTTACGGTAACATATAATAATATCATTCACGATAACAATAAAACAATTAAACACATATATTATCAAGGCATTAAAATAAGCTACAACATCACATTATTTGCATATGCACTTACTTGTCGAACCCTCATCGAGTACATTCGTATAGTCAATCACACACTTTATATAATAATAACAATAAAGTATTAAAATTCAATTATAACATTGCATTATTATTATCACACGAACTTACCTTGACATAGAATCAGCAATTGGACATAACCGTCATATCCTTTGATTTCCCTCGTTCGAAGTCCGAATCTTGTTTTTCTTGATCTAAAATATCACATTTAGTCCTATTATTCAATGTGATCCAAAAATCATACTTTGGCAAAATTACATTTTTGCCCCTAAACTTTGTCATAATTACACTTTTGCTCTTAGGCTCGTAAAATGAAATGCACTCAATTTCTTTGTACTTTAAGCCTAGCCGAACCATTTTCATAACTATAGAAAACTACAATTCTCATCAAAACACACTTTTATACCATTTTTGCAACTTTTACAAAATGGTCGTTTCGAACGTTTTCACCGAAAATCACTTAGTAAAAGTCATTTATTTAACAAAAAGGATGGATTTTCCATCATCAAGCATCAAAATACACATATATTCATCAATGGAAAAATTAACAAACTTTAACAGTTTTGAAAACAAAGGTACAAGATAGCTAATTTGAGTTACCACGACTCCAAAAATGTAGAAATAATTAAAAACGAGACAAAAACCGTACCTAGATGAGCCATAGAAGCTTGGCCGAATGTTTGCTCATCCATGGCTGCCCATTCTCTTCATAAACGGTTGAAGAAGAAAGAAGAAAAGATTATAGCTTTTAAATTTTTGCCTTATTATGCCTTTATTATCTTAATTACCAATTTACCCTTTTCTTTTCAAACAAATTCCAAAAATACCAAAAAAATATCTTCCACTAACTTATTAATGGGATAATTTAAGATCGGTAAGTTTATTTTTATTATACGAACTTACTAAGCGTAAAATGCTTAATCCGTTTATTTTTCCCTGTCTTATAGTGCTCAAAACTCGCGAAGGTTGGAAGTCAGTCGGAGCAGTCATCACACTATCCACTATCACATTTTGGTATAAATAGAAATCTCATTTTGGTATAATTCCATGTATAAGCTTAATTGCCCAATTATGGCTTGATGATGATGTTTGTAGTCTAGCCATGGGAATGGCTAGTAATGGTTGTTTGATATACTTGTAATGTCATACTATGCTAGCTTTATATATATTCAGTGGTTGTTTTTTAGTAAGTCTAACATATGGATTAAACGAAGGTAAAATTTTGAACATGTATGCATGTAGTGGTATGCCTTGTAAAGGATGAAATTGCTTGAGATGGATGCTTGAAGTGGTTGGATTGTATTTGATATGTCTTACTGCAGAAGCATGGTAAATTTGGGTGACAAATGAGGCTAAGAATTGGCTTGTTTTTGTCCACACGGGCAGGCACACGAGTGTGTGTATTGGCCGTCTGCGACCCAAGGCTTGTCCCATGGGCATGTAGTCTAGCCGTGTGTCTCCTGCATCTTAAAAATGAGAAATAGAATGCTCAGAATTGGGCACACGGGAAGAGACACGGGCATGTGTCTTAGCCGTGTGGTTGACACGGCCTTGAACACGGGCGTGTTACACAGCCGTGTGAAAACTGCACCTAAATTTCGAAAATAAAAATTTGCCACACGGCCTAGCACACGGGCGTGTGACTTGGCCGTGTGACTTCAATTTCTTCATGCTTTAAAAGTCAGAGAGTTACACGAGTTAGGGACACGGGCGTGTGTAGTACATGGTCTGACCACACAGGCGTGTCCCTAGACCACACTAGCTTGTGAGCCCTGCACTTAGGAAAAAATTTAAAATTTCGCGAAAAATTTCCTGAGTTCTCGATTTAGTCGCCATTTGATTCCAACACTCGTTTTGGGCCTCAAGGGTTCATATTTGGGACGATGTGTATGATCTCGGAAAATGAATAGTAATTTATGTAAATTAATTAAAAAATATTCTGAATGTTTTAGTAATACTCCGAAACCCTGTTCCGACGACGGATACGAGTTAGGGGTGTTACAACCATTGTTTTTACACTAATAGCAGGTAAACGCACTGACCATCCAAATTCACCGTTAATGTTTAGGCATACTACAGGTAAACAACCAATGACCTTTCATACCATATCGATAACAAAAGTTATCTTCACTCATTATAGGGTTCTTTTAGGAATTCTTATTGTTTTCTTATTTATCTTCATTTTTCCACTGGTGGTGAGAAGAATTAGTATGACAATTCCTCTTACGATTATTATATAGCCACTTACTACATCCATGTCAAAGAGTACGTCTTTATATATTGCTACGTTAATTTCAAGAATGGAGCAAATCTAATATGACGAGTTTTATGGTTTTTCATTTAATAACTTCCTATTTAATAGTTCATTTGAAGCATAAAAATTTGAAAAAAGTTTTTTTTCTAACAAGTCCTCATCAATAATATTTTCCTCATATAACTTTAATTAAGAACTCAATACTTTAGAGTTATACTTACTCACAATTTTAAAATATTACAACTTTAGGTGCATCCAATCATAACAAGATTTAGATAGAATTATCATATTATGTTACTCATATATTTCTTTTAAAATATTTCACAATTCAAATGGATCTTTCACAATCAAATATTTTGCTTTCAACCCTTTATGAGAATGATGACATTTGATAAGAAAACAATATGTAATCAAATATTAAAAAACATGGTATTAATATATCCAACCAAAACCCATTCTTTTAAAATATTAAATAAGAAAATAGTATTCGACTTTTTTTTCCAAATATTATATGACATTAGAAAATCTTTTGAAAATAATATATTACAAAGAATTATTGGTAAACTTTATAAACTCATCAATATTTAATAATCTAACTCAATAATTCAATTAGATTTAAAACAAATAAATAATAATCACTGTTATACCTCAATTAAAAAAACATCAAAGCTTCTTATTAATCTAAAATTTGTCTAATAAGTGCTTATTTAATAGTGCTTAAAAAAACACTTTTGGCTTGAAAAAGACTTTTAAAAGAAAAGTTATACTAAACAAGCTATTTTTGACTTAAATTTTTGGTTTTTCAAAAACACTTTTGAGAAAGAGAAGTTAAAATTTTTAATTTTTCTTCTCCTAAAAGTACTTTTGATGCTTAATTATTTGTTTACCCCTCCAATAACATAGTACTTTCCCTTCTTCTCCTTTTTTTTTCTTGATGCTTAATTACAAATGTATTAAAATCATTAATTAAAAATAAAAAAAATATTTTTTTAAAATAATACAAATAGTGTTAATATCTAATTACAAATATTTAATGGTTATATTTAAATATTTAAAATATGGTTTATATATTTTAATTAAATTTTATAAATAATTAATATTTATTACTTAAAAATATTTAAAAGTTATATTTCATATATTAAAATATTAACAAGAAGTTATAATAAATTTTTTTATATTCTTACTAAAATATAATAATATTAATTAATTTGAACATTATTTAAATGCATATTTATTACTTAATAATAACATGTCTAAAATAAACATTTTATTTCTTAAAATTACTTTTTAACAGCAATGCTAAGCATTCAAATATTAAACTAAACTTTTCAAAATTACTTCTCAAAAGTATTTTTTAAAAGCACTTTTAAAAGTATTGCTAAATTAACCATAAATTCAAAATTAAGAACCAAAGTCAATACTAGATTAAATCTTTCAACATCCTTAATAATATAGAAATAAAACAAATTACTCATAGAATAAAAAAATTTCAATATAAAACATTAAATAAATATTTCCTATAAATCTCTGCATAACTTCAATACTTTCCCGATCTTTGCTTCTATGCAAAAGGAAACTTAATTTATAAATCTCTTGGTATATAATCTTAAAGATCTTAAGATAGTCAAGTGGTTGAAGTTAATAAAAATATTGTTCAAGGTTTTAAGATCAAATCCAACAAGTGAATTTTATTTTTGTTCTTCAACCTCTCACATGAGATTAGAAAAAGATAATGAAAGAAGCAATTGGGGGTGCACAGCTTTTGGAGGTGGCGACAGTTTTTTTTTTTTGAAAAAAGAAAATTGGATAAAGCAAAAGAGAAATAAAATGAATGAGAATATCTATAATTCTTCCCTGAGTTTATATTTATAGATATAGAAAAAAGTAGATACCATAGTCTATTACTCTTATCTCAAGGTTAAAAACAGAATTCTTACCATACAACCAAAATTATAATCTACGGTAAGAAGTACAAGCAGTATTAAAAAAAGAGAGAGTACATCTACAGTTCTAGACTTTCAAAGGGGCTAAAAACATGTAAAAACAAATAATTGGGGCAGAAAATATGAATAAACATATATAGAGGGGAGCAAAACAAATACACATTCCTTTTTTATTTTTTTCTTCTCTCTTGCTTTTTAACTCCTGTCTCATTTCTCCTACTCTAATTCTTCTCTCGCTCTCTGGTTTTGGAGTGCGCACGTTAGCCTCCTTTGTCTCTATCCTACACACACGGAGGTAAGTCCTAAACCTACGCTTCATTTTCTCCCCCTTTATTTTAATTAAAGTGAAATATAGAAATCAGCATACAACACCGAAACCCTAATTAGAAAGTAGAATAAAACTTTCGAGCCATTTCCCCCCTTCCCATTTCGTAGTTACAGTAGATTGATCTGTTTTGTTATTCTTTTTTATTTTGTGTTTCTTATCATTATTTTAATTAGGGAATATTCAGGGAGGCGAAATCTAGGGTTAGGACTTTGATGCTTTGGCGGGGATCATCGGAATCCGTCAAACGGGTTAGCAGTTCGGGTCGGACCCTCCCATGGCAAATCCCGGTGGCGGGAATAAGTTTGTTTCAGTCAATCTGAACAAGTCTTATGGCCAACAACCATCTAAACAGCACTACCATTCACATCATTCCGGTTCCTATGTCTCAAATCGCACACGAACTGGTGCTGGCAGTGGAGGAATGGTGGTTCTTTCGCGTCCTCGTAGCTCTCAAAAGACTGGGTCCAAGTTATCTGTTCCACCCCCCTTGAATTTACCATCCTTGCGAAAGGAACATGAGCGATTTGATTCGTTGGGATCCAGCGGTGTGCCTGCCAGTGGAGGCGTTTCCGTCACTGGGCCAAGGCCTGGTTCGTCGGGAATGGGTTGGGCTAAACCGGGTTCAGTTGCTTGGCAGGAGAAAGAAGGGTTGGTTGGTGGTGATGATCACGTGAATGACGGGGTTGATCGTTTGAATGCTGATGATGGGATGACTAAGGTAAGTAGTGGTGTTTATATGCCGCCTTCTGTTAGGTCAGGGTCAACTTCCTTCACGTCTGCTTCAGCGATAGGTTTTCCGCCTTTGGATAAAGCTACAGTTTTGAAGAGAGAGGAATTTCCTTCATTGCAAGCAGCATTACCTGTTGTACCAGGGGCTGAAAAGAAACAGACAGACGGTTTGAATCAGAAGCAGAAGCAATTGGTGATGGCAGGGCAGGAGTTGTCTGATAAGCATGGGGACGGATCACAATCAAATTCAGTTATTGATATGCTTCCTCAATTGCAGTCGGGGAGAATTGCCGTTGACAATGGATTGAGTGAGAATGGTGGAAAAGCTCGTAGTACAGGTGGTTCTCGTTTATTAGAACAAGGCAGGAAGCAGGATGAGTACTTCCCGGGGCCACTTCCTTTGGTTAGTTTGAATCCAAGATCTGATTGGGCTGATGATGAGCGTGATACAGGTCATGTTCCGGACCACAGGAGGGATCAGGGCTATTCGAAAACTGAAGCGTACTGGGATAGAGATTTTGATATGCCAAGAGCTGGTGTACTTCCACATAAACCAGCTCATGGTCTTTTTGACAGGAGGGGATTGCATGACAATGATACTGGAAGAACACTTTCCAGTGAAGTCGCTAAATTGGACCCTTATGGCATGGATGCAAAACTACCAAGTAGAGAAGGGCGGGAAGGAAATGCATGGAGAGCATCTTCTCCTCTTCCTAAAGATGGAATTGGGTCTCAAGAGATTGCAAGAGACAGAAATAGTGTTGGCACAAGGCCTTCAAGTATGAACAGAGAAAAGGAAAATAAGTACATTTCATCACCTTTCCGGGACAATGCTCAGGGTGATAATGGAAGGAGGGATTTGGGTTATGGAAACGGAGGAAGGCAAGCTTGGAACAATTCAGCAGATTCTTTTAGTAGTAGAGGGTCAGAGAGGAATACAAGGGAGCGTTATGGCAATGAACAATACAATAGACACAAAGGTGATGCTTTTCTGAACAGTTTTTTATCAAAACCATCTTTTCCTTTGGGTGGTAAAGCACTTCCTGTTAATGATCCTATACTAAATTTCAGTAGAGACAAACGTCCTTTGTCCAAGAATGAAAAATCTTATCTAGAAGACCCATTGATGAAGGACTTTGGGGCTACGAGGTTTGATGGATGGGATCCTTTTTCTGCAAACCTTGTTGGGGTTGTTAAGAGGAAGAAAGACACAGTTAAACAAACTGATTTTCATGACCCTGTCAGGGAATCATTTGAGGCTGAACTTGAGAGAGTGCAGAAAATGCAGGAACAAGAGAGGCAGCGAATTATTGAGGAACAGGAGAGAGCATTGGAGCAAGCTCGTAGAGAAGAAGAGGAGAGACTTCTGTTGGCAAGGGAACAAGAAGAGCAGCAGAGAAGGTTAGAAGAAGAGGCTAGGGAAGCTGCATGGAGAGCTGAACAAGAGAGGTTGGAAGCTTTGCGAAGGGCAGAAGAACAGAGAATAGCCAGGGAAGAGGAAAAACGCAGGATAGTTATGGAGGAGGAAAGAAGAAAACAGGCTGCTAAACAGAAACTCATTGAGTTGGAAGAAAGGATTGCCAAGAGACAGGCTGAAGGAGTGAAGGGTGGTAATAATTTTTCTACTGGAGTGGATGAGAAATTACCAGGGATGGCCAAAGAAAGAGATGTATCAAAGGCAACAGGTGTTGGTGATTGGGAAAATGGTGAAAGGATGGTGGAAAGAATCACAACTTCAGCTTCCTCTGATTCTTCTGGTCTGAATAGATCCTTTGAGCTGACTTCCAGGCCTAACTTCTCTAATGCTTCTTCTTCATTCTCAGATAGAGATAAGCCCTTTAATTCATGGAGGAGAGATGTATTTGAGTACGGAAACAGTTCAGCCTTCACCGGGCAGGAGACAGAGAATGGTCACCATAGCCCCAGGCAAGATGTATCTGCCGGAAGTAGGCCATATTCAAGGAAAGAGTTTCAGGGTGCACCTCCATACATGTCTTCCAGGCCTCACTATAGAGCAGGGGTTTCCGAAACTAGTTTAGATAATTTTGGGCAGCCAAAAGGTCAGAGGTGGAATGTTTCTGGGGCTGGTGTTGATCATTATGGTAGAAGTGCTGAGTTTGGATCTGAATATCATGAGAATCTTTCTGATAATTATGGTGATGTGACATGGGGGCAGCGATCTCGTGGTAATATTTATCCGCCTTACCCTGAAAGATTCTATCACAACCCTGAGGATGATGGGCTTTATTCCTTTGGGAGGTCAAGGTATTCTGTGAGGCAGCCTCGCGTTTTACCTCCTCCATCTTTGTCCCCAATGCAGAAATCCTCATATAGAGGTGAGAATGAGCATCCTGGTCCATCAACTTTTCTAGAAAATGAGATACAGTACAATCAAGCAACAAGACGTGGATCTAGCATGGAGAACGTTTATGATTGTGGGCAGCAAGATGATGTTGGACATCATGGAATTATAGATAACCAGCGTGGTAATACTGATAATGAGGCTCAGAAATTGGATGGCAATGCCACAAGGTGTGACTCTCAGTCATCTCTGTCTGTTTCAAGCCCTCCTGATTCTCCAATTCATCTTTCTCATGATGATTTGGATGAATCTGGAGGTTCTACAGTGTTATCAGCTGAAGAGAATAAAGAGGCCAACTTGTCAAGGCCAGAAATAGAACCGCTAGTGTTACCTACTGAAGCTGGGAAACAAGATGTCCGGACTGCATCAAGTTCTATTTCTGCTGGTGATGATGAGGAATGGACTGTTGATAACAATGAACAGTTGCAGGAGCAAGAAGAATATGACGAGGATGAAGATGGATACCAGGAAGAAGATGAAGTGCATGAAGGAGATGACGGCAATATTGTCCTGACTCGAGAGTTAGACGAATTGCATCTAGAGGATAAGGAGACCCCTGACATGATGGACAACTTGGTCTTAGGCTTCAATGAGGGGGTTGAGGTTGGCATGCCAAATGATAAATTTGAAAGAAGTTCAAGGAAGGACTCTTCGTATGCAATAAAACAGATTCCTATTGGCCCTCATGAAGAAAATATATCTTTGGACAGTATGCATAGTGATACAAAAATCCTTCAGTCCATGGATGCTCCTTGTCAAGAGGGTTTAGATAGTTCTAGAATCTTTCAAGAAACTGAGAACGAAGTGCAGGATCTAGTTGTTCAGCCTAATACCTCTCCGCAAGCATCAGCTGCATCTAAGCTCATTGATCATGTGGATGTTACTGGTAGCAGTGGTGTGTCGACAGAGCATAATCTCCCCGACTCTGTCAACACGGCTTCTCATTCATCTTCTAGTCAGAGTAGCATGCCTACCACTACTTCTGTTCCTAATCATGCTGAAGTGCCTGTTAAGCTCCAATTTGGACTGTTTTCAGGTCCTTCTTTAATACCATCTCCAGTTCCGGCCATACAAATTGGTTCCATACAGATGCCTCTTCATCTGCATCCTCCGGTTTGCCCCCCATCCCTCACCCAAATGCACCCAACACAGCCTCCTCTCTTTCAATTTGGTCAGTTAAGGTATACATCTCCAATTTCCCAGGGAGTGCTGCCTTTGGCTCCTCAATCTGTGTCTTTTGTCCAGCCAAATGTTCGAGGCAACTTCTCCCTTAACTTGAACCCTGGAGTTCCTCTGCCTTTTCAGCCCAGTCAAGACACTTCTGGGCTTAATATGATGAAAAGTGAAGTTTCATCTCCTTTGGATAACCAGTCAGGGCTTCCAAGGTCCTTGGATTTATCACAAGGGAATGTGTTGAATGAGGGAAGTTCCACACCAGCCGGAGAAAGCAGAAAAAGTGTTGTGACACAGCATGGAAATGTTGAGATATCAAATATTGGAGATAATGCAGCTAGGTCTGAGTCAGGTTTCTCTTTGGAAGACCAGGGGCACAAGAATTCTGTTCATAGAAACTTCAAAGCATTGTCAAATAAACCCTCAGAAGGTGAACTTCAAACTGTTCTGACATCATCTCACTTAGCTGCAAAAGAGAAAGATTTAAGTGGATTAAGGGGCCAAACTTATAGTAGTAGGGGAAAAAAGTATGTCTTTACGGTTAAAGGTTCTAACTCAAGATCAGCTTTTCTGGCTTCCGAGGCCTCTCGCCAAGACTCTAGTGGATATCAAAGGAGGCCTCGACGAGCTCGAACAGAGTTTAGAATTAGGGAAAATTCTGACAAGAAGCACTCTTCTGGAATGGTTTCTTTGAACCACCCTAATCAAGTGTTGCCAAATGAAAACTCAAGTACCAATGGAAGGGGTACTGGATTTTCTGCAAGAAATAGGATGAGGAAAGTTGTGGTGAATAAGTCAAAACAGACAATTGAATTTGAATGCTCAAATTCAGCTCCAAGCAGTTCCCAGGAGATAGATTCTGGAAACAGGAATGAAAAGGGACTGGGAAAAGATTCTTTGATGAGGATTCAGAATACCCCACACTCTGGGAAAGGTAATCTTAAGAGGAATATTGAGGAAGATGTGGATGCTCCTCTGCAAAGTGGCATAGTGCGTGTTTATGAGCAGCCTGGAATAGAAGCAGCCAGTGATGAAGATGATTTCATTGAGGTCAGATCAAAGAGGCAAGTGCTGAATGACAGGCGTGAGCAGAGAGAAAAAGAAATCAAAGCTAAGTCTCGGGTTGCAAAGGTTGTAATGAACTTTGAACTGAATCTTTTCTTCACTTGACAATAACATGTGTTTTTGCTTTGTTTTTTCTGGTCCAGTGCAATAAGACTAAGGTTAATATCATTTATTCATTTCTGACAGCCACCAAGAAAACCTCGTTCAATCCCACAAAGCTCAAATAGAAATTCTGCTTCAGCAAGTGGAGTAATGAACAATGTTCGCTCTGATCTTGTTGCCACTGAGGGACGAAATCTGGCAAATAGTGAACTATCAGCTGCATTCAGTGCAACTATAGTATCCCAGCCCTTGGCTCCAATCGGTACTCCTGCGTCTAAAACTGATGCACAGGCTGATATAAGAACGCTGGCAGTGAAGTATACACCTCTCTTAAAAATAATTAATGTACCTTCAAAAAAGAATTTATACAGATTGCTGACTCTGATGATTTTCTACAGGTCACTCCATACAAGCTCCCTTCAAGCCACCTCGGGTGGTGGACCAAGCCTGGTATCAGGATTGATGTTTGAGAGCAAGAATAAGATTTTTGACAATGTTCAGGCATCTTTGGGTTCGTGGGGTAATTCATGCATTAATCAAAAGGTATGCATAACTGCATTTACTGACTTGTTAACTACTTCTACTCGTTTAACTTTGCCATTTGTTTCTAGTAGATCTGCAAGACCCATAGGTTCTGGTGCTTACCGGTTTTGCCCTTTTGTGCATATTCACATTGGTTTCCACCGGTCCTTTTTTTTGCCACATTTTTACCTCTAACAATGTAGCTTCTGGTGCCTTTGTTGTCTTTATCTTTGGAATCAGGTTGATTTACATACATGACACGTAAACATGCTCAGCTCTTACTTTAATTGGTTGCTTTCTTTCTCAGATTTTCAACATGTTTAGCTTGGACTAGAGTTCAGTATGTATTGTGCTCTGATTTATCTTTTTGTACATGTTTAGCATTACTTTATATTCTGCATTCTAGATTGATCATGATTGAACTGTTTTAGGCTTGTTAATCTGAGTTTTATTTATTTATTTATGCTTTTAGTTTGAGTGTATTCTAAATTTCCGTACTTGTGAATTCTGGTACTCTTTCTTCTAATATGATTGGACAATAAATCTGTGCGCAAGTCTGAAACTGATTTGGTTGAATCTTACAGGTAATGACATTGACACAGACCCAACTTGATGATGCTATGAAGCCTGTTCAGTTCGATACTTGTGCTCCTGCTGGAGATAGCAATAGCTCAGTTACTGACCCCAGTATGCCATCATCATCCTTATTATTGAAGGACAAGTCCTTTTCTTCTGCTGCAAGTCCTATAAATTCTTTGCTTGCTGGGGAGAAAATACAATTTGGTTGGTTCATTCTTTCTGATATCATTTACATTCTTGGAATTACCATTGCCGTGTATCTGAAGGATATCTTCGCTTTCTACAGGAGCAGTTACATCACCTACAGTTATTCCTCCTAGCAGCCGTGCTGTTTCACATGGGATCGGCCCTCCAGGTCCATCTCGATCAGAAATCCAAATTGCTCGCAATCTTTCTGCAGCCGAGAATGATTGCACCCTTTTCTTTGAAAAAGAAAAACACCCAGGTGAATCTTGTGTTCATATGGAAGACTGTGAAGCTGAAGCGGCTGCTTCAGCTGTTGCTGTTGCAGCAATAACTAGTGATGAGATTGTGGGGAATGGGATGAGTACTTGCATCGTTTCTGCTTCAGATAATAAAGGCTTTGGAGGCGCAGCTATTGATGTTATTAATACAGGTGGATCTGCAATCACTGTAGGATCCCTGTATGTTTTACTCGTGTGGAGGTTAACCTGTGTTGCCTTTTTTCTCATTATTTTGCAGGTGATGGTGGTCAGAAGTTAGCAAACCAATCAAAGGCTGAAGAGTCTCTCAGTGTTTCTCTTCCTGCAGATCTTTCTGTTGAGAACCCACCAATTTCTTTATGGCCGCCTTTACCTAGTCCACAGAATTCTTCAAGCCAGATGATTTCTCATTTTCCTGGAGGCCCTCCTTCGCACTTCCCCTTCTATGACATGAATCCCATGATGGGGGGTCCAATCTTTGCCTTTGGACCACATGAGGAATCATCGTCTACCCAAACGCAGTCCCAGAAGAGTAGCACACCAGCTTCAGGTCCCTTAGGGACCTGGCAACAATGCCATTCTGGAGTAGATTCATTCTATGGTCCTCCAACGGGATTCACAGGCCATTTTATCACCCCACCTGGAGGTATCCCTGGGGTTCAAGGCCCACCACATATGGTTGTGTACAACCATTTTGCTCCAGTCGGACAGTTTGGACTAAGTTTCATGGGTACAACCTACATCCCATCTGGAAAACAACCTGATTGGAAGCACAACCCCGCTTCCTCTGCAGTCAGTGAAGGTGATGTGAACAATTTGAATATGGCTGCTTCGCAGGGTAATTCTAGCAACATACCTGCTCAAATGCAGCATCTTCCCCCTGGCCCTGGGTCACCTCTTCTGCCCATAGCATCTCCACTCGCTATGTTTGATGTTTCTCCTTTCCAGGTAAAAGTCTTCCAAATTTACTTGTTTATAGAATGTTAAATTGTTTACTTGAAAGTGAGTACCTATATGGATGTTCTAGCTGTAGTCATCAATGCTTTTAAACTGGATTTTATTGAGGTTTATTGCTGGATGATTAGAATTATCATTATTGGATTATTTGACAGTTTCACTACCACTCCCATGCTGTCTTTGCTTCTCCCTTTTTTGCTTTCCTCGGTTT
Organism: Gossypium anomalum; assembly: GCA_025698475.1. Taxonomy (NCBI): domain Eukaryota; kingdom Viridiplantae; phylum Streptophyta; class Magnoliopsida; order Malvales; family Malvaceae; genus Gossypium; species Gossypium anomalum. Next base: position 64,307,270 of record CM046967.1, read on the forward strand.
TTCCTCTGATCTAACTAATGCTTATCTTGGAACTCTTCCTTCAGTCCACCCCAGATGTGTCTGTCCAAGCTCGTTGGTCTCCTGTTCCTGCTTCACCTATGCAGTCTGCTACACCATCAATCCCATTGCAGCAACAGGCAGAAGGTGTACTACATTCTCAGTTCAGCCAGGGGCCTCCTTTGGACCAGTCATTGACTAACAATAGGTTCCCAGAGTCCCGAACATCGACATCCTCTGACTGCTCTAGGAAATTTCCTGTGGCAACAGATGCAACCATAACCCAGTTGCCTGATGAACTAGGGTTGGTGGAACCATCTAGCTCCACCATTCCTGCTGCTTCAGCACCACAAGATGCTAAGAGGCCGTCCCTCATCAAAGTTGCTGATGCTGCCAAGAATGATGTCCTAAATAATGATGGTATTAGAAGTAGTGGGCATAGCACAAATTCTGCGTTGAAATCTGTTCAGTCTTCTTCCCAGCAAAAGAATATATCTTCTCAGCATTACGGGAATTCTTCCTGGTATAATCATCCGAGAGGGAATGCAATGTCGCAAAAGAATGGGTCAGGTGAATGGACCCATCGTAGAATGGGTTTCCAAGGAAGGAACCAATCGATGGGTGGAGACAAGAACTTTCCCACTTCAAAGATGAAGCAAATTTATGTGGCTAAACAGACCAATAATGGCACGTCAACATCGTCATGATGATAGGAAAATAAAGCTTCTCGGACTTGGTAGGGAAGCATTTCTTTTCACCAAATGCAAAATTTTTGTTGTATCGCTTGTACTGGTGAGTGGTTTTGGAACTATATATCCGCTGGTTTTTTCTGATTCTATGTAGGAAGAAATGGGGTGTAGTTGGGGGTTCAGTTGGGCCTCTGCTAAAAGACTCTATGCAGTGGTTTTTGTGTGAAGGAGCTGGATGAACCCCTTCACTCTTTTATGTTCCACTTTGTTATGGTGCGTAAATGTCTTTGGGATTTGATCATTTATCATGAAGGATCCAGCTGATACTTTTTTCATCTTACTAATGATAAAAAAAAATTAAATATAATATGGGCCTTGGGTATATTACGTCTATGAGTTCCCCATTTGGTGGGTAAGTTCAATGTTAGATACTTGTTTCTTATGCCTCATAATCAAAGCTGCCCTTTGTAGTCTTAAGGACTACATCATACACGCTTTGCGATATAAGAGTTTCATTTCATTGTAACACGGCTCTTGCACGATTTAATTGCTAACAAATTTTTTTAAAAATTCATTATAATAATTATCTTATTATTATATTAAAATATGTTGAGATAATATCAAATTTGGCAAAAGAACTTGTGAAATAAGCCTTCCGTATCTTTATTGTACAAAACTAGAATTGGATGAACAAATCAAATTATAAAAATTATTAGAAATCATTACTTAAAAAGTAGTTATTTAACTCAAAACTCATGGAGATTCTAATGGTTCTTCCAATGAAGACAATAAGGGTACGACTTGTCAGAATGAGAAAGCGGATTCAGATGTGGTGATGGAGGTGGAATTGGATCCGAATTCATTGCTATCATGGATGAAGAGGCTGTTAGGGAAAAGCTCTCGAGACTCAGAAGGAAGATTGGTGGGTCAAACATCGATGAAGATGATGACTTTGCCTTTGTGGAAGGAGACAAGAGATCCTTTGTCAACAGTATTCCATTAATTAAGTTCTCGAAGAGAATCAATCAATTGTTAATCAAGGATATGACCTACACTATTGTGATCAAACTATTAGGCAGGAGTATTGGGTATGCTATGCTCCAAAACAAAATCTATGAACCTGACGGATATTGTGAATGGCTATTTTTTGGCCAAATTTCAAAATTAGGAAGATTATGAACAAGTCTTCTCCTAAGGCCTTTGGATCATTTTTTGGTCAATATTTGATAGTTTAGCCATGGTCCATTGAGTTTGACCTAGCACAACCTTTTCCTAGTGTGGTTATATCCTGGATTAGATTCCCAGAACTACCGGGCTACATGTATAAAAAGAAGATTTTATAGGAGATTCGCACAAATACTTACTTACTATGTGTTTTTCATGTGGCTGCTATGGTCATATAAAGGATTTTTGCTTATCGAAGGTGAATAACTCAGGCGATGTTTCCAATGGAAAACTAAATGGTGAGGGAGAGCAAACGATGAATACAGTTCCGGCGAGAGAGGGATTGAAAAATGAGAATAGTACCTATGGTTCATGGATGCTTGTAGAGAGACGGAGTAGGCGAAATTCTAGGGACACCAGAAAGATCGGTACCAAAAATCATGAAAGTTTGGCTAGCAAATCAAAGTTTAATGTACTGGATTCCCTAGATGAGATGGAAAAGATTAAAGGGGAGAATCGTGGAGGTGATTTGGTTAAAAGCCCTAACCAAACTAGGGGCTCCTCTTCAATGAATTCTGATGGCGCTAATAGAGCTTCAACCCCTTTTTGTCAAAGTTTCTAAGCAGGCCACTTCTTTGGGCCGTAGGAACTCTATAGGCCACAAAATGAATAATGGGGAAAAAAGAGCCCAAAGGAAATGAGAAAGTTGGGCAAGGTCATACTTTGGCTGGGAATGGATCGATCTCAATGGGCCAAATGAGCTCCTCTTTGCAAGCTAATGAAATGGGTTGTATCAATTTAGTGAATAGACCTAATTCAGGAAAAAGCCCTATTCGATTGGGTGGTCTTGAAATTCTAGCAAGGTCGGGCCAAGCTAAAGAAGACCAGCTGTTTAACACTTTGGAAGATAATATCGTAGTTCATTGTGATGTTACTAAGCCCAGGGAAAATATTGTTGATAAATCGGTGAACACTATTCCTTACGCCAAGAATAGTTCCACTCTTTCTTCCCATTCTAATCCAAATTTTGAAGGGAATCAAGAGGTGCCATTGTCTATGGAGAAAAGCATCTTGGACTCCAATAAGCACTTGGTTGTTGCTTTCAAGGAGAATGAGCAACCGAAATTTTTAGGTGATATGGGTGATAGGAAAAATTCGAATGTGGATGAAGAAATTGTGGGTACTAGTGCACGATTTGTGAGAGGAAAGTTTAGTAGGGGACGAAAAGGGAAGAATCATAACAAGATTATTCGTGATAAGAAATATTTTAAAATTTCTAATACCCAAGTTCCTCTATTCGAGCAGATAAGTAGTATGGTTGAGCTTGTAAAATCCCAATCTTTGTAGGGTGCTTTGATTGGTTGCCCTAAGGAATCAAGAAAGTAACCCATGATTGAGTTGGCATCTTGTTTGTAATTTTATTTCTTCTATGAGTTGATTTATTATTTAATTAATATGAATCTCTCTTTTTTTTTATGAAATTATCAAGGGTGTGCAAGCACAAAATTCCTCCATATTTATAAGGAGTATTATCTGGAATTTAAACCAAATATTGTTAGTTTGTTGAAGCCAAGGGTTAGTGGAAGGAAAGTTGATGGAGTTATTGCCAAGCTGGGGTTTCATTACTCTCACCGAGTTGAAGCAGTGGGGTCTAAAGGTGGCATATGGATTAACTGGAAAAACACATTTAATTTAGAGGTTATTCGCAATTATCCTCAATTCATTTTGGTTCGAGTTCGCAGTAGCATTTCCTCTCAATATGTTTTTATTACCTTTGTTTATGGTAGTCCTAATAGGAAGAAATGGAGAATACTTTGGGAGAAATTGATGGCCACTATCCCTTCTGCTTCGATTCCGTGGTTGGCAATTGGTGATTTTAATGTCATTTTTTCCTCTGAGGAAAAAAAAGAAGGAAGTTCTAGTGGGATAAAGTGTCTTTATTTTGGAGAATTTGTGGATTCTAATGGGTTATATGATTTGGGGTTCAGGGGCCTTTTATTTACTTGGCATATGGGGGACTTTTGAAAGAATTGATCATGCTCTGGGTAATGAAGCTTGGGCGTAAGCATTTTCGAATTGTATGGTTACTCACCTAACAAGGCTCAAGTCGAATCACCAACCCCTTCTTAATTTTAATCTGACTCTATCCTTCCCTAAAAGGCAGCCATTTCAGTTTTTAGTGGGATGGACCGAACATCCAGCCTTTTCCAATTTCGTCAAAGAGACTTGGAAGTATAATGTTGAGATGTTCGAGTCCCTTTCCAATTTAACTGCTAATCTCAAGGTCTGAAACAACTCTGTCTATGGTTCCCTAAAAGGCAGCCATTTTAGTTTTTAGTGGGATGGACCGAACATCCAGCCTTCTCCAATTTCGTCAAAGAGACTTGGAAGTATAATGTTGATATGTTTGAGTCCCTTTCCAATTTAACTGCTAATCTCAAGGTCTGAAACAACTCTGTCTATGGTCATATTGAAACTCGCAAAAAAAAGTTGATTCATTCCTTATCTGTAATACAGAGGGCTTTGGAACATTCGAGTTCAGATTATCTGGTTCATAAGAAGATGGAGATTAGGGAGAGTCTAAAATCTATTTTTTCTCCATGAAGAATTGCTATGGAAACAGAAATCCCAGTGCGACTGACTTAATTTGGGGGATCAGAATACTAGATTCTTTCATTGAAGAACAATCAATGGAGGAAGGCTAATCACATCTCGACCTTGCAAAATTAGGTAGGAGATTGGATTTATGATCTAGAGGATATTCAGCAAGAGACAATCAATTTCATCCAAAAATTATATGAGGAGAAACCGAATCCTGGGGATATTTTACTGCCTAATTCTTTTCCTCAAATTGATTAATGTGATAAGGACTTTTGGGGGAGTGCAATATCTAATGAGGAAATTAAAAATGCTCTGTTCGATATGGCTCATCTAAAGGCCCTAGGTAGTGATGGTTTCCATGCCTGCTTTTTTCAAAATCATTAGGACAATATTGGAGAGGCTATCTGTGATTGGGTTAAATGAATTTTTAATAGTGGATCTATTAGTCAAGGACTTAACAATACTTTTTTGGTTCTCATCCCTAAAGTCGCTAGTCTTGAGGAGTTCTCTCAGTTTCGACCTATTAGCCTTTGCTTCATTTTATACAAGTTGGTAACGAAGGTAATAGCCAATAGATTTAGGGTGGTCTTCCCTTAAATCATCTCATGAACAGGCTGGTTTTATTACAGGAATAAACATTTTAGACAATATCCTTATAGTCCAAGAGCTCATACACTCTATGAAGGCTAAGAACAAAAGATGGATGGTTGTTAAAATTGACCTTGAAAAGGCCTATGACAGATTACGTTGGGACTTCATTGATGTTTCCCTTCAAGCAGTTGGCATTCTAAATTTTCTTAGGAGAGTGATCATGTCAGCCATTTCGAATTCTACCATGCAGATTTTGTGGAATAGGGTTCCAACTCCAAAGTTTTAGCCTCTAAGAGGTGTTCGACAAGGCTGTATATTATCCCCATATATGTTTGTGCTTTGTACGGAATGGTTAGGACATGGCATTCAGTCGACAATTCTTAGTGGAAAATGGAATCCTATTAGATTATCTCGATCAGGACCTGATTTATCTCATTTGTTCTTTGTTGATGACTGTGTTATCTTCTCTAAGGCAGACTTGAAGCATGCTATAGTTCTCAAGGAAATTCTTAATGATTTTTTTTTGTTATCTTAAGCCATCAGGTTAATGCTTAGAAAACTATTATGTTTTTCTCTAAAGGAGTGGAAGATGAATTTAGTGATAAATTGAGTAACTTGCTTGGTTTTCAAAAGGTATACAATCTTGGCACCTACTTAGGCATGCCGTTATTTCATGACAGAGTTATTTGTTCTACTTTGAGGTTGTGGTGGAGAATGTATGAAGAAAATTGAATAATTGGGACGCTAAACAACTTCGATGGCAGGTAGAGTCACCTTAGCTCAAACTGTCCTTCTTTCTATCCCTAATTACTTTATGCTGTCTATGCGAATTTTAAAGGGGTCTGCGACGAAATTGAATGTTTGGTAAGATAGTTCATATGAGGTTCTTCTAACGGGACGATGAAGATGTCCTTGGTTGATTAGGATTCTATTTGCCAACCCCGTTCTTGTGGTGGACTCAGATTTTGACATTTAGAGGATCAAAAGTCCTCTTTCTTATTAAAGCTGGGATTTAATCTTGTTACAAAAGATGACGCCTTATGGGTTCGAGTTCTTCGAGAAAGTACAAAATGAAGGAAAAGGTACTTGATAGTATAGTGCAAAGAAATTGCTCAGCTGTTTGGATAGCCCTTGCTAAGGTATGACCTCTTTTGCAAGAAAACTTATGTTGGTTTGTAGGGATTGGGAATTCCATCAGATGTAGGAAGGATCCTTGAATTCCTAATGTAGGTCCTTTGATTAATTATGTACCTTCCTATAACAATCTTGTGTTAAACTGCTTGCTGTGTGACATGGTTTCTAGTGATGGGGCTTGGAATTTGGACTTGTTTAGGGTTTATTTGTTGGAGAATATCATTAAAAGAATTGTTAGCATCCCTCCTTCGCATCCTTCAGAAGGGAAAGATAGAAATCACTGGATTGACACCTCTACTAGGTCATTTTTAGTGAAAAGCGTGTATAGGTCACTTCGAGAGAGTTCTTGGCATTCTAAGGATGGATGGTGGAAGGTTGCTTAGAAGTTTCTAGGGCCTTAACGCGTTTGATTATTCTTATGGTTAGTCTTTAAGCAACGCCTTCTAACGAATATGGAACGGGTAAGGCGAGGTATTGGCCAAATTGGTTTGTGTTTGGTTTGTGGACATGGTGATGAGGATTTAATTCACGTCCTTAGGGATTGTCCAAGTGCTAGAGAAGTTTGGTAATGCGTTGTACCTGCTAAGCTTCAAAGCAGATTCTTCTCGGGAGATTTGTTTGAGTGGATGGAGATGAGCCTATGTTCTTCTTTATAGTTGCCTAATGTGGGAAGCCTTTGGTCGAGCCTTTTTGGTTTAATTACTTGGCGCATTTGGAATAATAGGAACCTTTTCATTTTCCAAGGAATCACTTGGAACTTCTCTAAAACTATTAAGTCTTCTATGTGTTGGGCAAAACAATATTTTTTTAGCTCATAAGAGTGATTCTTCTGAACACATTGATGCTGCTTATGATTCTTCTATGTCAGATAATTGGATTCATTTGTACACTAACGGGGTCGTTAAGTTGGATGCAAGAATTGCGGTTGTTAGGGGTGACGTTTAAGTAAGAAGGGGAAATGAATTTTTGGATTCAATAGCTATTTGGGGCTTTGCTTAGTTTTAGATGCTAAACTCTGAGTATTCTAGATGGTTTGACCTTCATTCATGGAAGAGGATAACAAAAAGTTGTGATCCACACATATAATCTACAAGTAGTCAAAGCTATTCAAAATGTTCACTTGATAGATTCACCCTCAACTTTGTTACGAAGAATCCATGAGAGTCTACAAGCTATACAACATTGAAAGATAAAACCAAGCCATGGATCGTATTGCAAATATGGCTACAGTAAGGAGTATTGATAAATAAGTCTTTGAAGACACTCCTGAAGAGTTATTACTAGTTCTTGAGATTGATAGAATAGCAAATTTCGATTATGCTAGTTTAATATAGTTAGTTTGTTCATTCACAAAAAGAAAAAAGAAAGAAAGAAAAAAGAAAAAAAAGGTTATTCTAAACTAGATCAGTTAATCAAGAAATTTTAGTTTAATTACTTAACTTTTAAAAATCCATAATTTGGCCATTAAATTTTACGTATATTAGGATTTGATCTCCATAATTAGTGGTTGATTGTCAATATGGCTTTTATACTGATCGAACTGTCAATATTTTTTAATTTCCCTAGAATAATCTTTTGATTGCTTTTATTTATTTATTTATTTTAAAATATGTTGGGTTAGTACTTAAATAAGCATTCACCTTTTTATAAAATTAAGAAATAAAGTTCTGCTATTTTATTCTACGAAATCGAGGTTTTATTTTAAACTTTACTTTATTGTAATTATTTCTTTTAAATTTGAAAATTTTAATAAATAAATAAAATTATCAAAACTATTAAAATTCTTTACTTATATATAATATCCATTTCTTTTAAATAAATTTAATTACTTATTAGAAATCGTATCAATCAATGAAGAAATTCAAACAAAAATATTGTAATGTTAAAATAAAATATTAATCGTCAAATTGTAATATTTTTTACATTTATATGATGTAAATAAAAATTTGGATATGATCACTTTAAAATTACTTTATTTATATTTTCATCAGTTTTTTTTTTTTGGGGGTAAAAAATATAACATTACAGTTAGTAAGTATTTCTGTCTTTATCACTATTTTGTTAAAAACCAAACAGAAAGCTACCTACGATGCCATATATTAAAAATAAACATTGAAATAAAAGTTTACACATAAGAAAAGAAAAACTTTACAATGGCCGAATGATGATGTTTCAACTAAAGAAAAAGAAAACATTTAAAAAAAAAAAAAGTGGGTAAAAACATCGAGATAACTTTTTAGGGGAAATTTGGGTGTTTTGGAGCACTAAACCATTGGAATTGTTCGTTAATAGCGAAATTTTTTGACTGAAATTTATTATTTGAGATAAAATGAAGAGAGATCAGTCTCAGAAATCGTTAATTGAGTAGAATAAAGTTGCTCATAGATGGGAGAAAGCTACGTTTGAAGAGGAAGCATTGATTATATATGGTAAGTGTGAAATTTTTAAGTTTTGGCATTAAATTTTTTGTTAAATTGGTATGGGTTTTGTAAAATTTTAGTTGACACGTTGAAAATAATTTAGATATAGTTGGGTTTAGGGTTTAAGATTTGTACAATTGAAATTGATGCAATTTAGTTTGAATGTTTGTATTATTTGGGTTTCCATTTTTGGGGTATGCAAGTTGTTTCATGTTTGGGGATATTGTGGATGAAATATTTTTATTATATTCACGTTGGAAAGTTTTGAAACATAAACTGAAAATAGCCATTAAATTGAATGGGAAGTTGGTCCCCATAAAGTATAAACTCAAGGGTAATGGCCTGCCTTGAGATCAGGTATATTGTTGTCATAAGATGGCCGAAGCTATCGACTACTTCATTGAGTTAAACCAATTAATTATTGAATTTATCAGTTACCCCCCAACACAAACTACTACGTAGAGCTTTATAGTTTTTTATTCTTTTGGTTTATAGTTTTTTTTTATAGGGGTGAGTAAAATTTAATTTGATTCGAAAAATCGAAATTTTTTTCAGATTCAAGTTAATCGAATCGAAATATTCGAGTCAGTTCAAATAACTCAAGTCGAGTTTCGAGTTCGAGTCAACTTGAATTTTATCATTTGAATAACAGATTTATGTAAATACCCTTTTGGTCCCTTTCAACTTTGAAAATAAGTAAATTGGTCACTCTCCCAATAAAATAATTCAAAATAATTTTTAAAATTCAAAATATTTATAAAAATTTCAAATTTTATATTTTTAAAAAGGTATAAAAATTTTAAAATATCAAAAAAATATATAAAAAAGTTAAGATTTTAAAGATTTTCTAAAATAATAATTTTGGGACCTAATTAATGATTCAAATTTATCAAGTATTTTATTTTTATTATTATTTTGCTTTGATTTTTTTTTCAAATATATATGATTTCAAATTTATATGTTCTAACATAGAATTAGTTATACTGTAACAATATTTTTATTTGACATGTTTTTTTTTTTTTAATTTAACTCGAACAATTTCACTTGATTTGATTGGATTTGATTTGAAAAAAATTTCAAATTGAGTTAAGATGATAAAATAAGACTCATAAACTCGATTAACTTGAAATTTTCACACGATTCAATCGAACGCTGAGCCCTAACCTTTGAATCCTAAAAATCCTGCTATTTATTCATTACGAGTTAAGTATATAATATATAATATTAACTCAAGGCCTTTTGTTGGTATTTTAATAGTCAGGGTGTGCGAATAAATTGAGAAATTTTAGATTCTTTTTAAGTGCAAGTTCCTTTCAGATTTTGCTACTAATATAAGATTTTGCTTATTATAATGTGTAATTATGAGCTGACATTGGTTATATTCTTTTAACAGAATCAAAATCGAAGTACTTCACCACTGTAACGCATCATGGTGGCTACCTATTTTAGTCACCAACTTTGAAATACAGTGGGAAAAAGGTAGTATACTTTGATAACTGTCATACGGAAGGAATGTCTATGCTTGAAATAAATGACATGGTTAGTGAAATAGGACTGAAATATGATGAGGTAGATCTTTTTTGGCAAGATTCAAGGGGTATATTAAAGTGTTAGGCCTTTGAAAACTGATGATGACGCAATGAATATGGTTGCATTACTTCCTAGGAATCATTACATGCATGTTTATGTTGAAGAGAATTAATGAATCATTTGGTACCCAACCAGAGATAGTAGGAAATGAAAGTAGGGAATATAGGGCACCATTGCTATCAGAGTCTGATTTTGAAGATTCAACTTACAATGCTTCTGAAATAGATTTTGAGTCTGACTTTTGTGATAGTGACAATGACATAGGTCGTGCTGATGAGGATGTTTTTAATGCAAATGTTGTTGAGGGAGTGAATTAGACCTAATGGCTCTTGGGTTTAATGGTGTGATGGTTGAGAGTGACCCTGAAAGTGGGAACTCTGAGTCATTGCACAGTGTGCGTTCTTCTGACTCAGAGGGCAATAGGTTCCCTGAATTCAACAAAAGCACAGATATGAGGAATCTTGAGTTGCAGGTTGGGATGATCTTTGTTAATAGGGAGATTCTAAAGGAAGCAATTAAGCAATATGATAGGTTGAACCGGTATGACGTAAAGCTTGAGAGGAATGATAGGCAAAGGGTGAAGGCTGTTTGTAGGCAAGGTTGTAGTTGGGTCTTGTGGGGTTCTAAGATGAATACTACCCATCAGATCATACATGGCAGATCAAGACTTTGAATAATCAACATTCTTGTTTGAAAGACAATAAGAATAGGAATATTACTGCAAAACGGTTACCAGTGCACTATCCAGAGAAGTTTCAAGTTGACCCTACATACTCCATTTGTAGTTTACAACAGGATGTTACGAGAGATTTCCTCATTCATGTCACCCATACCAAATGTGCTAGGGCAAAGAATAGGGAACTTGAAATGGTTCTGGGTAATCATAATAGACAATATGGGTTTATATATGACTACCTTGGTGAACTTAGAGCCAGCAATCCTAGGACCACTACCATTTGTAAGTTGAATGAGAGGTTATCCCAGAGAATGTATATTTGTCTCGGTCCATGTAAAGAAGGGTTTAATGCAAGGTGTAGGCCAAATATCAGCCTTGATGGTTGTTTCTTGAAAGGATATTATGGAGGACTTTTACTGTCTACAGTTGGGATAGATGAAACAAATGATTGCATCTATCCCATTGCTTATGCAGCAGTAGAGAATGAGAATCAGTCTTCTTGGTTCTGGTTCCTTGCACTTTTGGCAGCTGATCTGGACATTCAGAATAGCCATCATTAGATATTTATGTCTGATAGACGAAAGGTAAGTTTCAAGCTGTATTTGTATATTTTGTTTTGCAAGTTTTCCCAATCACTAACTTATATATTTTGTATAGGGCTTGGTGGAGTCCATAGCTGAATTATTCCCTAATGCAGAGCACAAAACATGTCTCAGACACTTATATACCAACTTCAAGGCCAACCACAAGGGAAAGGCTTTGAAAGATACACTATGGAAAGTTGCCAGAGCAACTTATGCCAGAGGTTTTGATAAAGCAATGGCTGACTTGAAAAATTTGTCAGTCCCTGCACACCAATGGTTGGAAGGGAAAGACCCTAGACAGTGGTCAAAATCACATTTATTCTCAAGAGCCAAATCTGATATGTTACTTAATATATAACCCATCAGAGTGTTTTAATAAGGTATCAAAGTGTTTCATATGTGATTATATCAATTAACTTGATTGCTTTATCTAATAGTTCTGGTTGTTTTGTTTCCACAGTTTATTCTGGATGCTAGGGATGAGCCTATCCTGACATTGATGGAGACGATAGGGACAAAAATTATGCAAAGGATAGCTAAAAAACAAGAAGAAGCTCAGAAAGTTAGTGGGACATAGTGTCCAAAGATTCAGAAGAAATTTTCTTATATGAATGATAGGGATTCCTTTTGGCTTTTATATTATTCCCTCCTATATTTCTTTTTCAATTTATAAATTTCATAAACATCCTTCAAGTGTGCAAAACAAACTAACAATAATAAAAAAGAGATAACTAAAATTTATAATTATCATACAATAATAAAAATCAGTTAATTTTTCATATCACTGATCAAAATAAACAGTGACCAAAATAAGATACACAATTTTTTCAATTTTTTTAACATTTCATGTTGTATATCAAAAACAGGGTTGGTAGAATCGGGTTAGTGGATCGAGAGTTAGAATTGGATACTGAAATTAGGTTAAAAGAGTCTAAAAAATAGACTAAAATATTAAAATAATATTCGGGATTAAATAATTAGGTAAGGAAATTAAAACTAGGTGATTTGGAATTAATTAATTCAAAACGGATTTTTAAAAAATAAGATCATATTTGAAAATAATTAAGAAAACAAGTTTTAATTGAAACAAGGACCAATTTTTTTTAATTGAAACAAGCCCCAATTTTTAAATGGGAAAATACCCATCGGCTACTCAAGCTGAGGCTAGATTACATTGGGAAGAGTCAATGAGATAGCTCATTGTTATATACTGGCAAGTGTGACTAGTACTCTGTATAAGCAACTAGAGAGATGTAAGACTGCTAAAGCGATTCTAGATAAGCTAGAAGACATGTTCGGAGGCCAAGCTATCTTGGCTCGACGGTCTTTCTTTCATAACTAGTTTGATGAATGCCCAGCAAGAACCTGACACTCCAATCAAAGACCATATGATCACTCTTATGGGCTATTTTGTCGAGGCTACGAACAAGGAGGCTAATCTGGACCAAAACACTCAAATTAAGATGTGTTCAAAAGCTTGTCAAATTGTTTTGCTGGTTTTTGGGCCGCATATAACCTTGGCAACAAAAACCTTATGCTTACACAACTCATGAAGGAGTTATAATCCTATGAGTTGATGTTGAACAACGGCCAGTTGGTCTGAAAAGCATAAGCAAATATAATAGCTGTTTCTTCCTTAAAAGGGAAGGGAAAACGCGCTAAGAAAGGCAAGGCTAAAGTATATGGGCCACCACAAGTATGAGTGCTATGATATATGCTTAATAACTTGCCATGATTGATTGAGATAGTATGCATTCGTTTAACTATGGATATTGTGTTTACTTGTGGCAATATTTGAGTACTCATTAAGCTTGAAAAAGCTCAAAATCTCTTATGTGAATTATGAAGAGATATAATTGAAACAAAGAGGAGAAATGAGCTACCAAGTGATCTAAACAAGGCAAATTATCTTGAATATGTGTTGTGTTTTCTACTTCAATAAGGAAGGCAATATGAGACCAAAACTGAGGGTTATATAATTTACTAATTACTGGTTGTAATGGACTTTTTAAGGATTGTTTTAAGGATTTTATATCTAGTTTGTGATTGATTGTTTGATTGGATTTAGTGATTGAATATGCATGACATGTTTGTTGAAGATGCATGATAATGGTATGTATGTCTACTAGTGAAATGTTGTTATATATACTCAAATGGTATCCTAAACATTTGGACAAGTTTTAAATGTCATATTGGTATGAAATGTACCTATTTTTCACTTAGAAATGCATGAGCTACAAATTTGACATGGTAAGTAATTGAATCGTGACTTTAGGATTGCATCCTAGTATAGCAATTTACTTGAGATGTCAAAATATGTTAATGCATGATCTAGAGTAGTTTAGCATGATTTATATTATCTATGTATGTTATATGATATGTTAGAATAGGGGAACTTGCATGAAAACACAAAATGGTAGGTGTGTAGTGTTTAAACTTGAAAAGTACAGATTTTGGGCTAAAATTGCAGCCGTTGTCTCGACATCATTTGGATGTCGTCTCGACGTGGAATCGTCATTGTGACGTTCTTTGTCACATCTCCCCTATGAGAGACCCCTTCCAGAGCTCATCTCGACATGCTGCATCGCGTCGTCTTGACGTGGCGCCTGACTTGTCCAAGGCATATTTTCATAGCTTTGCAATTTAGTCCTTACATTTTAGTGATTTAATTGAAGTCTAAAATGTTAACAAAATGATTTGAAAATTTACATGAGTGAGCTTTATATGCTTAATTTCATAAATCTATTTTTAATTTTATAAAAATAAATTTTAGAAAATTTGAAAACTTTATGATTTAGTCTTTAAACCTTCATTTCGAAATTAAAAGAGATTTGCTTGTCATTTTGAACTGGTTCTTTCAAATATTGTCTTAAAATAAATTTTATGATCTATATGTATAGTGAAGTTGGGAATTTATAAATGTTTCGTGTGATGCATGTTAAATGACATATTTACCATTGATGTAGTTTTGATTAGAGTAGCGCTACGGAAGCATCATTTAGGGTTTGCTTGTTAATTGTCAAAACCATTTTTTTGAAAAACGAGGTCGACTTTGGTTTTGGAAATGATAAACGAAAATTGGGAGTCGCCACCAATCTTTTTTGTTTAGGTGTGATCGGATCACCTAAATATTTGGTCATTTTAATAAAACATTTTGGTTTACTAAAACAACGATTTTGGTCTACTAAATTTGAGAAAGCGGGTTTGGGAGTCAGTTACGTACGAGGAAGGATTAGCACCCTCGTAACGACCAAAATTGGTACCTAATTGATTAATTAGTGTCTTAATGTCGAAATTAAAAACTCGAAAAGAATTTAGAATACGATCCTTTTTTATGTTGATCTATACGAAAAATTTGCTTGAGTAAATCGAAATGGATTCTAAAGACTTTCTTGTCCCGAAGTAATAAAATGCCACATCCAGTACATTAGGACACAACATTTCAGACCCTCCAGAATAAGTTGGTCTTTTGATTTTCAAAACTCACGTGTTTAAATTTTAAAAGGTTATTTGGTCATTTGGGTCAAACGAAGAAATCGAAACCCAGCATGTAGGGCACAATCTCTAGAATCTCCAAACACGGAATATTGCCTTGTTTTTAAATTTTTTAGTAATAGCGGTTGTAAAACCGAAACGATGTGCATTTATTTATTTGGAGTAAAATAAAGCGATCTATATTGGATAAAAATGTTGGAGCTTAATTCACAATGCAATGATATAAACATATAGTAATGAGCATGGAGTAAATATACATGAATAACATCACACATATGTACGACAATAATATGAAAATACAAGTGAACGAATTATAGTACACACAATGACAATAATCACTCAACATACATTATTTAAATATTAATAATTAAAGAGAAATAAAATGAATAATACAAACAATTAAAAATAAGCAATAAGACGATTCTAGACGAATAACATGTAGGAAAAACAAGCTTGAAATAGATACTATGGAAAATGATTTAAACTAAATGATATTAAACAATTTAAAATCATTAATATACAAGATAACAAAATAATATAAATAGAATAACTTAAAATAATAAATAAAAAATAATTTAAAATTGTATATAAAAGTTTAGAATAAATAATATTGTAAAAAAATAATTTAAAATAATTAACATATAGAAGATATGTACAAAAGTTTAATATAAATAACATATGAAATTTTAAAATTAATAGTAGTAGAAAGATTTATAATAAAATAATAAAAAGAATTTAACACAGTTATCATATAAAACGATATAACTAAATAACATATAAGAAATTTAAGATAAATAATATATATGTATATATACATAATAATTTAAAATACAAAGATGTATATAAAAATTTCAAAATAAATAATACGTATAATAGTTTAAAAGAAATAACATATGTAAAATATTTAAAATTGATAATAATATAAAATATATGTATGTTCAAAAAAAAAATAATAATAATAATAGTAATAGCAATAATAATGTAAATAAATACAAAAAGAAAATATATAATGTGACAAAATCAATATAAAATTAATTAGTTTAATAATATGATGATAGCAATAGTAATAATATAATAATAAAGTATAAAATAATCATAATAATACATTAATAAGAATAATAATAGTATATTAATAATAACAATAATAGAAAATAATGATAAAATAATAATAATAATAATAAATTAAGGAATAATAATAATACTAACAA
This sequence comes from Gossypium anomalum, assembly GCA_025698475.1. Taxonomy (NCBI): domain Eukaryota; kingdom Viridiplantae; phylum Streptophyta; class Magnoliopsida; order Malvales; family Malvaceae; genus Gossypium; species Gossypium anomalum. The sequence continues at coordinate 64,323,419 of CM046967.1, forward strand.
TAATATAAATAATAATAAAAACAACAAGAGAAATAGCAACAAATAGTAATAAAAGAATAAAAGTAATAATAATAATAATAGCAATAATAATAGAATTAACAATAAAATAAAATTAATCAATTTTAATAATAAAATAGCAAAATAACTAAAAAGGGACCAAATTGAATTTAAAACCAAAATTCGGGGCAAATCAGAAATAAAAAATAAGAGTAAAGGACCAATTTGAGTGCGCGAATAACAATGAGGGACTAAAGAGGAAGATATCCCCACCCTCCAAAACGCAGCACTTTACACGGGACTGAAATGAAACAACAATAAAATTAAAGGGGCAAATTAAAGCATACAAAAAAAAACTGAATTTAAAAATTGAAAAAATGTGGAAGGACCAAAAGGGAAAATAACCTATTTAATAAAATACGTGGATCCTCCCCGGGTCGAGTTAACACGCTGGTAAGGGGGGCTGAAACGACGTCGTTTAGACGTCAAAAATCTGGCCACTAAACGGTGCCGTTTTAAGGTTGTATAAAAGCCCAAAATTTTGTTAAACCTCTCATTTTCAGCCTTCCCTTTTCAAAAAAAAACAAAAAACAAAAAAAAAAAGAAAATCCCAAGCCCTCTCAACTCGCCGAACTCCAGCCAAAGCCCGATCAAGGACCACCGCGTCGGCCACTGTGCAGGCCATCGTACACGGTGGTCGGAAATCGCCCCGACCCATTTTTGACCCCTTTTTCACGTAAAAAAACCGATCTAGAACCCCTTTTAAGGCCAGACCCTTAATATCCAAAAAGGCAAAGGAAAAGGATTTTCACCTCCCCCTTTCAATTCCGACTGTGACGACAGAGAAGACCCCCGACGACGCGACCGTGGAGGTTCAGGAAAGTTATTTCCTCTTCTTTTTTTGTTTTTTTAAACCGATTTGCAAAAAAAAAAAAAGAAATATAATAAACCGAAAAATAAAAAGAGAAAAAAGAACCAAGGAACACATTTTAAATTTCAGTCCTTTTTTATTCATCTCCTGTGAAAATTACAATTGATTTGTGATGGCTTTATATCCGAAATACACTGTTTTTGTTCTGGTATTTTTGTACTGTTTTGCGTGTTACCTTGTCTTTGTTTTGCTTGCTTCATCTCTATCTTGTTTGCAGGTTATAGAAGGGGTCAACGACGAGGCAGGTAGCCATTTTGGTGCTAGCGAGCCAGGGGAGCCGACCCTCGAGCGGAGTGCGTGCTGAGGCACGTGGGTGGTAGCTGTGGCGCCTAGTAGGAAGGGAAACCCTAGGGTTTCTGTTTTCTGAAAAATTTTGGGCCATTGGGCTTGTTTTCGTTACTGGGCCACTATAATTTGGTCTGTTTTAAGGGTTTTGGGTGTAATAGGGTTTTAAGTTTTAATTATGGACTGTGAATATTAACTGGTTTTTGTTGGTTTGGGCTCGGGCCAAAATTGGGCTCTATAGCTGCCCCTCTTTGCTCATTGTCATGTAACGAGAATAGAGCAAAGACTTCAGAGAGGGTCAATTTTACCCGGCCCTGTCGAGTCTCGACTTCTTTTAGCGCTTCTTTTCTTCAAGTAGCCTCTTTCTAACCCACTGCAACTTTAGAGGTATAGATTTGTAACTTATAGCTTTTTAGTCTATCCCACTGCAACTTCAGGGAAATAAGATCCGCTATATTCAGTCTGCTCCACTGCGACTTCAGTGAGATAAGACCTGTAACTTCGACCCGCCCCACTGCTACTTCAGGGAGATAAGGTTTGTGATTTTGATCGCTCCAATGCCATTTCAGAGAGAAGAGATTTGTAGCCTCGATCTACTCTGCTGAAACTTCAATGAGATACAAACTGTGGCTTCAAGCCACTCCAGTGCCATTTCAAGGAGAAGAGATTTGTAGCCTCGATCTACTCCGTTGAAACTTCAAGGAGATACGAACTGTGGCTTCAAGCCGCTCCAGTGCCATTTCAAGCAGAAGAGATTTGTAGCTTCGATCTACTCTGCTGAAACTTCAAGGAGATACGAACTGTGGCTTCGAGCCGCTCCAACGCCATTTCAGGGAGAAGACATTTGTAGCTTCGATCTATTCCACTGAAACTTAAAGGAGATCTGCTGTGGCTTCTAGCCGCTCCAGTGTCATTTCAGGGAGAATAGATTTGTAACTCCGATCTACTCCGCTGAAACTTTAAGGAGATACGAACTGTGGCTTCGAGCCACTCCAACGCCATTTCAGGGAGAAGAGATTTGTAGCTTCGATCTACCCCGCTGAAACTTCAAGGAGATCTAAATTGTTGATTTCAACCTGCTCCACTACTGCTTAGGGAGACAAGATCTGTAATTTTTAGCCTGTTACCCTACTGCTTAGGGGGTTAAGGCTCACCATCTTTGATCTGTTCCACTGCAACTTCAGGGAGACAAGATTTGCAATCTTCAGCCTGTTACCCTACTACTTAGGGGGTTAAGGCTTGCTTTTTCGATTTGCTCCACTACTGTTTAGGGAGACAAGATCTACAATCTTCAGCCTGTTACCCTACTACTTAAGGGGTTAAGGCTCATTGTCTTCGATCTGCTCCACTACTGCTTAGGGAGACGAGATCTACAAATTCACCGATATTGCTACACCATCCTCTAGGGATATGATCTGTAAAATCAGTTTCATGTAACTATGCTTATGCCAAATAATTAGGATGCTATGAATCAAATGCTCCTAACTAGATGTGTTATGAATGATATATGAATGCGAAAATGATCCTTTCTAAAAGGCTTAAGGTATCATTGCTCGTTGTTCATCAAGACATTATCACGCTGCCATCTTGTTCGGCTGGTATTCTTAACAGAAAACTCAAAGAAACAATCACATTCTATTTAGCAAGCTTCCCCCGCTGTAATTTCAGAGTCCCTTCCTTTGTATCTTCTAGGACATAAAGTTTGTTCCTCCCACTGCAACATAAAGGGGAATAATATTTGGTTTCTTCTATCCATCCTGCTGCCATTCAGAGGTATAGGATTTGCATCATCTTTAATCAATTTAATCTGTTACACCATTACCTAGGTGTAATGAACAGATGTATGCCTGATATCTGCATAAATATAGGATACCTTTTTCCTTTTTCGAGAATAATCCCATTGCTCGTTCTTTGATGGGATTATAACACCAATGTAATTTCTTTTTGCTCAACCAATATCTTTGACAGAAAACCCAAGGAGATAATTTCAATTTGGGCTTAAATATTTCCAGCCATTGGGCTTGGTGAGTTCTAAATAATGGTCATGTTTCAAGTTCCTACATTATTTAGAAGCTTCTAGAGTAATATACAGAACTTCTTTTATGAAAGTATTATCGGTCCATTAATCATTATCTCAATGCAATGTGCTTGAAAAAGATCATAACAATGGACAAGAAGGAAATTGATTGGGAACATATCTCGAAATGAATGAATTAATCAAATAATGCAAATGCAATAAGAAGGAAATTAACTCAAAATGAATAAGTTAATCAAATATAGAAAATTCAAAATGGGTAAAAATGGAAAACTAGGTGCCCAGATATCGCAGCTTGATCTTCTCTGTACCAACTTCTTAAGGGTCCTTCTGAGCTCAATATGTATTTAGGGGATCCGGAATACTTTGTCAATGCGCCAAGACGTATCGTACTTCTTTATTGTTAATTCAAGCATAGCAAGACTACTTTATGCCCTACTTTGATCTAAATTTGAGCCGCCCTTTTCGAGTTTTCAACTCAAATCTCCTTTGGTCTCAAAATGCCTTTTACGGGTTTTCGCCTTGGCCTCTCCTCTTTTTTTTTTTTCAAGATGTTCTTTGCAAGTTCTCACCTTGGCCCCTCCCCTTTTAGGTAGAATACTCCTTGACTGGATTTAAATTCACCAGATTGGGCAAATCTTTGCTATACATTTCGGTTAGAATCAGTGCTCCTCCAGAACAGGTCTTCTTTACTACATAAGGTATTTCCCAGTTTGACATCTATTTTCCTCTGAAGTCATTTTATATAGGAAGGATCTTTTTCGATATCAAGTTAACCTCATGGAATTCTCTAGAATGAACCTATTTATCGTAAGCTCACATCGTTCATTAGACCACGACAGACGACTTTCAACCTCCTTTCTTCAAATTCAAATGATCATATTAGGATTGGATCCATTCTGCCCTATCCAAATTTAGTTTTGACAAGATTCAGCGAAAAGAAATCTTGTCTTCAAAATTGTTTTAAACAAACAAGCAATGTGTTGCCCCGGTGATAGTCCTGGCTGACGTTTGATAAGTATAGAGGGTAAATGGTAACTTCTTTACGCTAATCTTTACAAGTCTCGGTAACTTTCTATATGGTCCTTGTTTAGCTGTTTTTATTCTTCTGTCTACTTTTTTTTTCTTTTTTCTTTTTTGGGTTTGATGACTGTCAACATTGTAATATTGGCATATGAGGCAACTTTCACCCTCTTAGTGAAATGATTGGTGCCTGCTAAAAGCTTTCGACGAGATCGGCCCAATCACCTCCATGTCCTACATAGAGAAAATCTATGGAGAAATGAAGGGGCACATGAATCTTATCTCCATAAATTTGGCATTTACGGCATAACTGATACAATCCCCTTCCATGGTGCATCAACAGCACCTGAACCTCATGATTAGCCTAGCTAACGTAAAGCCATTAGCATGTGTCCTTCTAACACTCGCATGGACCTTTTTAGCATCCACAGGCCTTAGTAGCCCAGGCATATCTTGATATACTCATGCGAAAACATCTTGAAATTCTTGGAAATGACATCTTACTTTTGACTCTGTAGTGATACAGGCTCCGATCTTCACCCTTTTTCTCTTCTCCTAAGCTCACAATGTCCACCGACTTTTTATAAGGTAGGATCTATTTTTTCTTCTTCTACCGTCCTTAACAAATCAGGAGATAGGCTACAATCTCTATCATCTTCAAAGTCCTGAGATCCCTCTAGACACATATCTTGCTCAAAAGGAAACTCTGGGTTAATAGCTGTGTTGCTTATGTCATTGATATATGGACAACTATTGTGGATAGATTCTAAAGAATAAATGATTCTAAGGACGATTATTTGTATGGTATGATCATGAATGAAGAATAAATAAATATTTGAAAGAAATTCCAAAGAACAAAAGAATCTAAGAACAATTATTTGTATAGTATGAAATAAAAGGATATTTGCTCAAAAAGATGCATTTTATTGAAATAAAGACTTAGGACACAAGCCTATTTCACAAAAGGATTTTATTGCTTCTAGGCATAAAGCAACAAACGTGTTTTGAATATTACTCTAGATTAGCTCTAAAAATAAAGGGATCTCTTCCACGGTCTCATTGTTCAAAACACTCCCAAGTATGCAAGGGTTTAGAAACTTTTATTCCCTGGTTCCCTCTTCGGATATGTCACTCAGATTCCCCGATATTCCTTCCAGGCTTGTGATTTGTTCAAGGCATCGCAACTCTTTTGCGCCCACTTGCAAATGTCGCATTTACTGCATTATCAGAGCGATTAGGTTCTGAGGAATTGTCGAATTTCACAATTCCCATTTTAATGAACTTTTCGACCAACCTTTTAAATATAGTGCAGTTTTCGATTGAGTGTCCCGTTATTCCCGCGTGGTACTCGCATTGAGCATTCTCATTATACCATTTTGGGAACGGAGGTTGCACTGGTTTCAAGTAGAATAGAGACACGACATGTACATCAAAAAGATTCTGATACAACTCCTTATATGACATCGGGATGGATGTAAACTGGAGCCTTTCTGTATTTGGCCTCGAGTTGGGTTCCTGCCTTGAAGAGCCTTGATAGCTAGTGGTTACAGTCCTCGGCTGGCCTATGTTGACCAATTTGGGATACCATTTAGTTATATTATTCACTTCATTTTTGTTTCTCTTTGGAGTTGACCTCTGGGCGCTTTCTCCTGCATCTATCTTCCCGCTCCTGATTGCGTTTTCAATCATCTCGCCAGATATTACTATATCTGATAAGCTCATGGTAGCACTTCCCAACATGTGGGTAATGAACGGGGCTTTCAGAGTGTTGACGAAAAGCATCGTAGTTTCTTTCTCTAGAAGAGGTGGCTGGACTTGTGTCGCTACCTCTATCCATCTTCGGGCATATTGCCTGAAGTTCTCACTTTGCCTCTTTTCCATATTCTACAGTGTGATTCTGTCGAGCGTCATGCCTGTCACATGGCCATATTGTTTCATGCAAGCTTGTGCCAAGTCCTTCCATGAATGAATTTTGGCACGGCTCAGTTGGTTGTACCATTTGGCAGCTGACCCAATCAGACTATCTTGGAAACAATGAATTAATAGTTGATTGTTATCAACATAACCTGTCATTTTTTGGCAGAACATCGTGATGTGAGCTTCAGGACAACTATTCCCATTATATTTTTCAAATTCTAGAGTCTTGAATTTCGACAGAAGTACTAAATTTGGAACCAAGCTGAGATCTTTGGCATCAACCCCGCAATGGTAATCAGCGTTCTCCATCGCTCTAAGTTTTTCCTCTAACCACTTGTATCGATCTTCGAGTTGTCTTGGTAGTTCATCCCTTGCTTTTTCTATTACTGCCATTTCATCTAGATCAGGAACTACATGATTGGTTGGATTATTCCTTGATTGGAACCTGAGCCCGTCAGGTAGTTAATGGGTGCCGAGGTACCGGCCTGATGTTGTTGGGATCTGATAGCAACAGGTACATCTTGCGGACATGTCTGATCGTTTATCGGGGTGAAACCCAGAGGGTACAGAGGCTCCTCATTTTCCTCCCCAGTATTGATCATGGAGTTTTTTCCTTTTCCTAGTCCCTTAGTCAGTAACTGGGACAACTGATTCATCATATTCCTTTGAGACTCTAGCATTTGGTCCCTCATATCTTGATGACTCTTCGCCAACTACTCTTGCATTTGTATTTGTAACTGGTCTTGCATCTCTCTTTGAAGTTATTCCAATCTTTCCAATCTTTGATCCATATCTTTTATCCTTTTCCTTGTACCGTAAAGATACCTAGTCGCTTGACTTTTGTCGATTCCCAGGTTAACTGAAATAATTTTACCTAATTAGGGTCCTTTAGGGAAAGCTTAATGCAAATAATGCAATGCAATGCAAATGGATGAAATGAATGCAAAAGAAAGGAAGGTGTTGATTCTGAATTTAATTTCATTAGAACAACTTTTCTAGAAAACAAATTCCTTTACATAAAACGGATTACATATACGGCCTTTCTCTCATATTCCAAGCGAAGACACCGATCCCTTTCTTCATATGCGGTGGTTAAGATCAAATTTTTTGAACTTTTCAATGGATGCTTCTACTAGCTTCTTTTTGCTCAATCCAGGCCGTGACTCATTGCTCAATTATCCCTGCGATACTCATCAGCTCCTTTAAGAAAGTCAAGACGGGACGGCTCTCGAATAATCTTTGTCGACTTTAATCCTCAGGCAATGAAGTAAAGTCGTGTATTTTTTTCATGGGCTATCAGCCTTCTTTCATTGTGTTTACTTGGACCATATTTAGACAACCGTGCTATAATCCACTTTATCAAGAAATTCATTTTCTTATGACAAACTGTTCTATTTAGCAATCAAATATGAATCAACACCTCCTTTCTATGATGATGTAATGCAATACAGTTATAAACAAAACAAAACAAAATATGTCAGTACAGAAGAAATAAACAACAAAATAGAACACTTATCTGGGTGACCACTAGGGTTTAGCGTGGCTCTACTTAGGGTAGGCTCCTAGGTCTCTCTATATGTGGTTCGGTTCTAGAGTAAGGGTACCTGAACCAGCAGATTCCTCGATCTTCACCCATTATAGGATCATATAGACCGATTTCAGTTCAAGAGAATGTATTTCCCTATGGCTGCACGTAGATGAAAATCTCACGAAGCATAGGTACAGATGTATCCCGAAAGCGATCCACTATCCTACACGAAGGTGAAAACCTCACGAAGGAAAAGTTTCTCACTCTCACTTAAAGGGTGTGACCACAACGGTCATGCAATGCAATGTGCGAGGATATATGCATAAAAAACTTGAAGCAAGAAAATAAAAATAAAATGATGAAAACCGTAAGAAAAACGAATGAAATGCAATGAAGGGATCGTAATTTTAAAACGAATTTTCAATTTTCGACAGAAGACAAAAATTAATCAATTTATGGCTCGACTCTCAAAGTCCCTAGTGGAGTCGCCAAGCTGTCGAAACCATTTTTTTTGAAAAACAGGGTCGACTTTGATTTTGAAAATGATAAACGAAAATTGGGAGTCGCCACCAATCTTTTTTGTTTAGGTGTGATCAGATCACCTAAATATTTGGTCATTTTAATAAAACATTTTGGTTTACTAAAACAACGATTTTGGCCTACGAAATTTGAGAAAGCGGGTTTGGGAATCAGTTACGTACGAGGAAGGATTAGCACCCTCGTAACGCCCAAAATTGGTACCTAATTGATTAATTAGTGTCTTAAAGTCGAAATTAAAAACTCGAAAAGAATTTAGAATACGATCTTTTTTTTATGTTGATCTATACGAAAAATTTGATTGAGTAAATCGAAATGGATTCTAAAGACTTTCTAGTCCCGAAGTAATAAAATGCCACATCCAGTACGTTAGGACACAACATTTCAGACCCTCCAGAATAAGTTGGTCTTTTGATTTTCAAAACTCACGTGTTTAAATTTTAAAAGGTTGTTCGGTCATTTGGGTCAAACGAAGAAATCGAAACCCAGCACGTAGGGCATAATCTCTAGAATCTCCAAACACGGAATATTGCCTTGTTTTTAAATTTTTTAGTAATAGCGATTGTAAAACCGAAACGATGTGCATTTATTTATTTGGAGTAAAATAAAGCGATCTATATTGGATAAAAATGTTGGAGCTTAATTCACAATGCAATGATATAAAAATATAGTAATGAGCATGGAGCAAATATACATGAATAACATCACACATATGTACAACAATAATATGAAAATACAAGTGAACGAATTATAGTACACACAATGACAATAATCACTCAACATACATTATTTAAATATTAATAATTAAAGAGAAATAAAATGAATAATACGAACAATTAAAAATAAGCAATAAGACGATTCTAGACGAATAACATGTAGGAAAAACAAGCTTGAAATAGATACTATGGAAAATGATTTAAACTAAATGATATTAAACAATTTAAAATCATTAATATACAAGATAGCAAAATAATATAAATAGAATAACTTAAAATAATAAATAAAAAAATAATTTAAAATTGCATATAAAAGTTTAGAATAAATAATATTGTAAAAAAAATAATTTAAAATAATTAACATATAGAAGATATGTACAAAAGTTTAATATAAATAACATATGAAATTTTAAAATTAATAGTAGTAGAAAGATATATAATAAATAATAAAAAGAATTTAACACAGTTATCATATAAAACGATATAACTAAATAACATATAAGAAATTTAAGATAAATAATATATATGTATATATACATAATAATTTAAAATACAAAGATGTATATAAAAATTTTCAAATAAATAATACGTATAATAGTTTAAAAGAAATAACATATGTAAAATATTTAAAATTGATAATAATATAAAATATATGTATGTTCAAAAAATAATAATAATAATAATAGCAATAATAATGTAAATAAATACAAAAAGAAAATATATAATGTGACAAAATCAATATAAAATTAATTAGTTTAATAATATGATGATAGCAATAGTAATAATATAATAATAAAGTAGAAAATAATCATAATAATACATTAATAAGAATAATAATAGTATATTAATAATAACAATAATAGAAAATAATGATAAAATAATAATAATAATAAACTAAGGAATAATAATAATACTAACAATAATATAAATAATAATAAAAACAACAAGAGAAATAGCAACAAATAGTAATAAAAGAATAAAAGTAATAATAATAATAATAGCAATAATAATAGAACTAACAAAAAAATAAAATAAATCAATTTTAATAATAAAATAGCAAAATAACTAAAAAGGGACCAAATTGAATTTAAAACCAAAATTCGGGGCAAATCAGAAATAAAAAATAAAAGTAAAGGACCAATTTGAGTGCGCGAATAACAATGAGGGACTAAAGAGGAAGATATCCCACCCTCCAAAACGCAGCACTTTACACGGGACTGAAATGAAACAACAATAAAAATAAATGGGCAAATTAAAGAATACAAAAAAAACTGAATTTAAAAATTGAAAAAATAAGGAAGGACCAAAAGGGATAATAACCCATTTAATAAAACATGCGGATCCTCCCCGGGTCGTGTTAACACGCTGGTAAGGGGGGCTGAAATGACGTTGTTTAGACGTCAAAAATCTGGCCCCTAAATGGTGCCGTTTTAAGGTTGTATAAAAGCCCAAAATTTTGTTAAAACTCTCATTTTCAGCTTCCCCTTTTCAAAAAAAAACAAAAAACAAAAAAAGTGAAAATCCCAAGCCCTCTCAACTCGCCGAACTCCAGTCAAAGTCCGATCAAGGACCACCGCGTCTGCCACTGTACACGGTGGCCGAAAATCACCCCAACCCATTTTTGGCCCCTTTTTCATGTAAAAAAAAAATGATCTAGAACCACTTTTAAGGCCAGACCCTTAACATTCAAAAAGGCAAAGGAAAAGGATTTTCACCTCCTCTTTTCGAATCCGACTGTGACGACGGAGAAGACCCCCGACGACGCGACCGTGGAGGTTCAGGAAAGTTATTTCCTCTTCCGTTTTAGTTTTTTTTTTAAACCGATTTGCAAAAAAATAAAATAAATATAATAAACCAAAAAATAAAAAGAGAAAAAAGAACCAAGGAACACCTTTTAAATTTCAGCCCTTTTTTAATCATCTCCTATGAAAATTACAATCGATTTGTGATGGCTTTATATCCGAAATACACTGTTTTGTTCTGGTATTTTTGTACTGTTTTGCGTGTTGCCTTGTCTTTGTTTTGCTTGCTTCGTCTCTATCTTGTTTGCAGGTTATAGAAAGGGTTAACGATGAGGCAGGTGGCCATTTTGGTGCTAGCGAGCCAAAGGAGCCGACCCTCGAGCGAAGTGCACGCTGAGGCACGTGGGTGGTAGCTGCGGCGCCTAGTAGGAAGGGAAATCCTAGGGTTTCTGTTTTCTGAAAAATTTTGGGCCATTGGGCTTGTTTTCGTTACTAGGCCACTATAATTTGGTCTGTTTTAGGGGTTTTGGGTGTAATGGGGTTTTGGGTTTTAATTATAGACTGTGAATATTTTCTGGTTTTTGTTGGTTTGGGCTCGGGCCAAAATTGGGCTCTACATTAATTTAAACTAAATGTTTGACATTTATGCATGCATTTCATGGTGTGATTTGTGGTTTTATGGTGTGTTTGGAGGTCGGTAAGGAGAGTCACGTAAATCGCTAATGTGACATTTCAGATTTGGGTTGGTCCATCCCGACTAGGTTTAGGGCACCAAATTTCTACCAATAATCTAAGTCATCTACAAAATCCTTTAACCTTAAACCTTAATTATCATTTTAAACCCTAAATCTTAAATTAAACCTTAAAGCCCAAATTAAAACCTAAATCAAAATTAATTAAACCCTAGCCCTCACTACTACCCTTAAACCCTAAATAACACCTTAAAGCTAAAATCATTGAACCCTAACCCCCACTATCATCCTTAAGCCCAAAATCAAACTTTAAACCCCTTTTATCATCTCATTTCATCAATACCCAAGCAAAAAATGCAGCAACAATCATACCAATACCCTACATTATTCATTCTTTCTTCCTTTCCCTCTTTATTGCTTTTACTTTCTTTAACAACCCAATTATTACAATTCGTGCACGAGGACTCATCAAATTATCAAACCAAGCAAAGAAGCGGCAATATCTCCGATCACCATAGTTTTGACACCCAAAGAACCTTCTTTCGAGATTATCGTTTGACCAAGATGTCCATAACACTGCCAGAATTCCTCAATAGCATATCAAGTTGGCATGTGCTTCATCCATTTTTTTTCTTTCTTCTTTGCCTTGAATTCATGATAGAAAGAAAACAAAAAAAATTAGGGATTTTACCACTAAGGGTCCTTTTATAAATGGTAAAAATTTTTAGTTAATGTTAAATTTTTTTTTTTAAAATTACTTTAATGAACTGTAAAAATATTCACACAATTGGCATAACGGTTAGCAATACGTGGCATCCTAGTCAACTTTTCGTTCGAATTTTAAGGGAACAGTGACCAAAACAAGAATAATTACTAACGACAGCGCTATATTTGACAAAAAACAAGAATGAAGTAATTTTAGAGTGATCATCTAAATAATTTACCCTAATTTAAAAAAAATAAAGTGACCAAGAGTATAATTTAAAAAAATCATTTTTTAAAATATCATGATATTAAATGGAAATTGTCATATAAATGTTAAAAATTATGGCAAAATCATGTAACATTTGAAAGATTTTGTTTAGCAACTAATTAAAAACTTCAAATATTTTATACTTTGTAGCTTAAATTGATTATTATGATGGTTACATGGTTAAATCAGACCTCACGTAATGACAAATATATACTTTATCTTTTTGTTATTAATTGTATACTTCAAATTTATCAGCGGTTTAATATTAATATTATTATTGATGATTGATTTTTATAAACACAAAATTTACTATCAATATTTTTTATTATATTTACAAAATCAACAAGTAATTTTTATTATAAATAGGTTTGCAATCTTAGAAACATGAAAATAAATAATTTAATATTTATGAGTTACATGTAAAATTGATATAATTTTACAAGAATGATAATATTGGTAAATCTATAAAACCTTATTAATAGCTCATGTAAATTTTAATATTTTAATGATGAAGTCATGATGAATCTTGTGATGTATCGGTGATGGCAATGGTGAAGTCCAGTAGAGGCCTGGGAGTCATGGTCATTCCAAGGTTTAAAATTTTTGTAATTTAGCCCTTTGTAAGTATACTATGATCCTTTCAAAAATGCAAGTAGGTCCCCTCTAAGGTTTAAGATTTTTTCAATTTTCTAAAAATATTGTTTCTTTTGGATTGATTGTTTTTATATTTAAATCAATTGTCATGTTAGAATCGATTGTTATAGTGGAATACTGCTTCTTTTGAATCGATTATTATGGTGGAATACTACTTCTTATTCTTTTGAATCAATTGTTTATATGTTTAAATTAATTGTTATGTTGGAATACTGCTTCTTCTTTTTCTTTTGAATCGATTGTTTATATATTTAAATCGATTGTTATGTAGCATGTCTAATTTTAGCTTGACCACCCAAGATTAACATTTTGACTCCGCCACTGGGTGATGGGTATATAATCCAGTTTGAGTAGTAAAGTCTTGTGCTATATATTATTAATATATTCATTATTTACTAAACATTTTATTAATTTAAGACTTTTAGTTAAAATTATTGAACATGTGGAGTAAATCATGAATTAACATGAAGAACTGAAATTTATAATCACGATATTATGTATGATATGAAAATTTTAATATTTATAAATATAAAAATTATTTTAATTTTTATTAATTGCTTGTACATTTTTTAAAATTATTTATTATGAAACTGATTATAATGTTTTCAATCAATGAACATTATTTTATATAACATTTTTATTAATGATTTTATTTTGATAAAGACTTTTAAAGCATATTTAGACTTAATTGTCAACTATCCTATTAAACTTTCATAATCTAGAACTAAGTACTAATTATATTATTAAAGTGTGAAATTTTCCTATCTTTTGTATTAATAGCTTATATAAAATTTTAATAATATGTATAATTATTCTACATCATAGGTCATTCAATTATTGCTCATTTAATTTTTTTAGTTACTCAATTATTAGTTTTTTTAATTTGGTCACCCTATTAATCGAGATTGTTTTCTTTTAGGGTTTGGCTCTCCTCCATTACTTTTCCATCCATTAATATCTCATGCATGTTTAGTCACCATTCACAAGTTGATTTTCCCATTTAATAGATGGGTCCTATATGGGTCTTACACATTTGAATGATGATGATCATTGTATTGAACATTAATTGATGAAAAAACAATGGAGTGGATCTTAACTCCTTTTTTTTTTTTTTTGTCAATTTCCATTAAATGTAGTTAAATCTCGGACAGGAAGGAGCTGTGGCAATTAAAAAATGATAAAATAACAAATTTAGCTGTAACACCCCATACTCAACCTGATTGTCAGGACCAAGCTATAGGATGTCACATTCATTGCCAGAGAAACTACAATCAATTATACATAAATTGGATCTTTATAGATTTAGATATGAGCATTACACGTGTTTAATGTGATATATAATCACTTTCAGGTCATATACGAGCTTAGCTCAATATTATCCCAAGGTCGAACAAAGACTAAACTGCAAAGTTTTACCTATTGATCTCAATACGAAAGCTCAATACAATCTCAATTTTACCGACTTAGACGAATTAATCTGATTTATCTCTCGATCTCACCGATTAATCCGAGAATAATGAATTAGTGCACGACAAGATTACCTCCTGGTCTCACTTACTTCGATATTCCCTTAGGGGCGTGGTTTCCTAAATTTTTAGGTCTATTTGATTTAGTCCAATTTATTATGATTTAGTCCGTTGTGCAAAAATCAACTTACCCACATCTCCATCAACAAATCCCCTTTTAGGTTTAGCTACTCATGCTAAAAATAAAGAGAATGAACATGGAAATGAAAAGCAAAGAAGCCATTAAAGTAAAGCTTAAGAAAAATATAAAATTTTGGATTTTTATGCAAGGAAATATAAAGAACATGAAACTAACAACTTCAACAAGAAAATCTAAAGCAATAAACATAAAATGAACAAACTTTAACTGATTGAAAGTAAAAGAAATTTGAATACATTAATCTAAAGCTAGAAATGTCTTACAACCAATGTATAGAGACTGAAAGTGTAAATAAATCTAAGCGACAGTGATAACTAACTAAACTAACATTAAGAACGTAAAGAACAAGAAGTAAATGTAGAAAAATAAATTCTAAAACTAAGAAGGAAGAAGAAAAAAAATGAAAACCCTAGAAAAAGTGTAGAAAAACTAAGAGAAAACCTAAAGAAAACTAAGCTAATGTGTCTTTCTCCTCCTCAACCAAATTTGATTGTTTTAGGTTGAACTCTGATTATTTTTTGTTTCCAAAATTGCTCCTACACAAGCCTTGGGTGATTGGTGGTTCGGGTGGACAAAGACTACCTTTTTTGTCCAATTTTGTCCCCCTCACGATGTCGGTGTCGTGATACCCAAAAGAAGATATCGCGATACCACTAAAGGGTGGTCTCTAATCTTCCATATAGTTGGAGGTATTGCGATTTCAAGGTGTGGATATTGCATTAGCCTTTCCTTTGGTGCCATTTTCACTCATTTTCAACCTCATATCCCTACACCACTCAACTAGATGTTGGGCCCCCCAATGACACTATTGGCCAAATTGGGTCAAAAAATAAGTAAAAATGAGACATTTTCACTTATTAACTTTAAATCTAAAAATTAAGAAAAAAAACTATGCACAATAGTCACTCATGTGATCACTACATCTTCCTCCTTAGCCTTAGCAAGCACAATAGTTTTCTCAGCATCAACCATAGTGGAAACATTAGCAATTGTAGGAGTTGGTTTAGAGATATTTGTAATATAATCACCAACTAAATAAGAGGGACTAGTATCGACCTCTCATTGATCAACATCAACATCAGATACATTGATAAGAACGAATAAGGAATCAAGGTTACCTTGGTAATTGGAAGCTTGAATGAGAGACTCATTTCGATCAAAGGGCAATGCCTCATACTCAGGAAGTGAAGGGTTGGCTAAAAGATCACTAATCTCAGCAACTGCCTTCACAATGCTAAAAGTATGCACTTCAATGTTAAGGTTATCGAACCCTTTTTTGTTTTCCCCTTGAACTTTTTTATTAATGGTTTCAGTAAACTTATTGACCTAATCATCACCAAAAATATGAATGGTTGATTGAACTTCCTTATCAGATGGATTCAAAACACTATTGCTTGCAACAGTGTCAATTGGTTGTGGCACTAATGTAACAATAAAAGTCTTTGGTTGGTGTGACAACTCACTGACTTGTTGAGCTTTCTCTTATTCTTCATAGGGAGTAATCTTTTCACAAGTCATGGAGTAGAAGAAACAAGATTACCAAAGATCTAGAAAGAAATTTAGAAGCAAGAGCTGTTGAAATAGCAAAAACTTTAATGAAACTAGGTTACTAAAAAATCAGCGAGAAATGGTTGAGTAAAGATACAACTCAAATTAAGTATATATACAACAATTCTCTTGAAGTACCACCCCTATTAAATTTCCCTCTAAGATAAGGAAAGAAAATCTTCACTAATAAACTTTCCCTCCAAAAATAACAATTGTGTATGTAAATGAACCAACTATAAAATTGAGATTTCAAATCACAAAAACAACATCAAATATCAATGTTAGGATGCCTTCTATGATGATTTCCAAGTGTTAAACTTGGTATACTCCCACTGAATTTCTCACTACTTTGAACCTTGTTGAATTCAGGGCCTTTGTAAACAAGTCAACAAGTTGATCTTTAGTATTTACACACTGCAATTCAATTGTGCCATTCTCCATAAGTTCAAGAATAAGTGGTGCCTAATGTTGATGTGCTTAGTCCTCGAGTGCATCACAAGATTCTTTGATATATTCACACTTGAGTTGTTACAATAAGTAGTGGCCACTAATATTGCCACTCCAAAATTACCCATCATAATTATGTAAAAATATAATATTTTATTAAAAATTAAAAATATAAAAAATTACTTTTAAATGAATTTAGACATATGGTTGTCTAGGTTCAAATGTATCTAAATAAACATTTTCCCATGTTCATTCCTTATATGTAAAAATTAAAATTTTTTTATAATTTGTATAATTTGTATATATTCTATATATTCTTAAAAAAATATCACCACATGTCAAAAGATGGGGCTGCCACATATCACCATGTTATTGGCCGTCTATGTTATGTTAATGTATTTTAATGATGTTGTTGAGGTACTGAAGTCTATGATGGAATTGAAGTTTAGGTACCAGTTAGGTCTTAAAAATTTATCTACCATTTAAGTACAAATGGCCTAGTTCCAGTTCATGAGCAAAAGATATATTAATCCTAATAAAAAGTTATAAATATAATGACTTATTTGGCCCTCCAACTTTAAAAAAAAAAAGTCATTTAATCATCCATTTAATATTTTATTTTATTTTTAGCCATTAAACTTACGTTATTTGTCAAATCACCCCAAAAAAGATAAAAAAGTTAGTATTTTTTAACTTTGTTGACGTGGCATACAAATGAATTTCCATCTATAAAAATATTTTTTAATATTTAAAAATTAATTAATTACTAATATGGAGTACATATCGCAATTCATGTATATGCTACATCAGCAAAGTTGACAAACGTTAACTTTTTTTTATCTATTTTAAAATAATTTGACAAATAATACATGCTCAAAAACTAAAAGAGACAATATATTAAATGGAGGACTAAAATGGGAGGGATAAATAAATTATTATGTAAAAGCTTTTAATTGAATATAATTCGTAATTTGAAAAGTCCAATTGGATACCTAACATTTGAAAGCTCAGGAAGCAAATCCCACCCACCTTTAAACGTGGCATTCTTGCAAGTTAACGTCCGACTTGTTCAAGAAACAATACATTTTATTCGAATAAATCTAGAACATGTGTTGTGTTCTCTAATGAGTTAGCAAACAAATAGGAATATGTTTTGAACCTTTAACTATTGCACTACTTAGTAAGGAAAAAAAGAGCTTAAAACGTAGCAGCATCTCTTGAAAATAATCTCTCTAATACAAGATGAGAAAGGAAACGGCAAACAAACATTGGTATATGGTAATTAATTAAATCCAGCAAGCAGCTAGCCTTGGATTCACATTATGAATCCACCATCATTAGCTCTCTAAACTCTTCCTCTGAAAATATTTTCCATCCATTTTCATTGTCATTACTACTCTCTCCTTCTTCTCCACTCTGCTTCTCTTCTTCCCTTTGCATTTCGTAATCCGATAATGGGAAATTGATCTTGGCTTTATCTCCTCGGAATCTAATAGCGGCCCTGTCATAAGCCCTGGCGGCAGCTTCCGCCGTGTCAAACGTCCCTAGCCAAACCCGAGCCGCCCGTTTTGGGTCTCGGATCTCCGCAGCCCATTTCCCCCATGGCCTTTGCCGCACTCCCCTGTAACGCTTCCTGTTTGTTGTCGTTGGCAGTGGCACCCTGGCTGGTTGGATTGGCGGGAAAAGGCTGTTGAAACAAAACCCATTGGTTGACGTGGCAGGTTGGCCTCTGCTGATTACGTGCAACAGGGTGGACACCATGATATCATACTCCTGCTCCCGGGTCAAAGTTAAGGCTCTTGATTGGTTTCTGTTGTAATTATCCATGACGTAATGGGTGTTCTCGGAATCGAATTGTACCCACATTTGTATTCCTGTTTGCTTCTCTCAGCCAGCCAAGAGAAGAGGCAGCAGAGCGAGGCTTATATATAATAATATATGAGATGACAGCTGTGAGTATATCACACGCAGGATTGAGGCACCAGAAACTGAGACACATTTATTACAGCGATGACACCTGGATCAATGAGCTTATCGCTTGCGTCATCTTCTTCACACCACGCGGCTTGGAGAGAACAAAGCGTGGTGGCTCAGCTTGAGCTTGACAGCGCACCATCGCCAATTACATGAATGCAAAATCTATTTTTTCAAATTCTGGAATGAATAAGACATATTTCAGTAATGTAGTGGAATTCAAATTTGATTTTGGAAATAATGCAATAGATGAGGTTGAACAATTAAGGCCGCCCACTCCAAACAACTATTACCTTTCAATTCATGAAGTAAGTCAAAAGCTTTTGGAGTGATAAGTTAATTATATTGTTAAAAACCCTACTAATTTTAAATGTCACAGTAATTTTTTTAAAGAATGAATCAACCCACTACACAATTAAATTAAAAATAAAATTTAGCTGAAAAACTAGAAAAGAATAATAGTTGACAAGTTTTCTAGCTAAATGCTGAAAATTTCCCCTCATAGACATGACTTTCATCCTAACTCCCTCTCCGTAATGATAGAGATAAAATTAATAAATAAAACAAAAAAAAAACCTATATCCATCATGGAAAATCCTAAGTGATTAAATACAAAACAACTATTAATTTTCAATATTTGTATATTTATCCTTATATATAAATATGCAAAAATAAATTTAAATATAAAATATTGATTCATCCGACAAAACTTCTTATTATGCAAAAATAATATTTTTTTATACCAAAAATTAATTTCTATGCTAAAAATTTTAAGGGGTATTCAAAAAATCATGAGGGAATATCCAAAATTATGATGGAATACCAGAAGTCACGAGGAAATATGAGAATTAAGGAGTACTAAAAATTATAAGGGAATATAAAAAAACACGAGGGAATAACAAAACCTTTTAGAATGCAAAAGTAATATGGAAAAATTTTATGTCAAAAGATAATTTTGAAATCATAATAAAAATGTTAAAGGTATACCAAAAAAATACGAGGGAGTATAAAAAATTTCGATGAATAAGAAAATTTCTTATTATGCAAAAATAATATTTTACACTAAAAATTGATTTCTTATGCCAAAACATAATTTTATAAGCATGCCAAAAATTCTGAAGAAGTATAAAGAAATTATGGAGTACAAAAATTCTAAGAAAGTATAAAAAGTACGAGGAATTGCAAAAAAAAAAAAAAATGAGATTACCAAAAATTACAGGACTACAAAATATTGTTTGATCTTATAAAATTTACTTTATTTATTTTATTTTCCATTTTTTAAAAATTTATTCTTATAAATAATACTTTTAATACTAAATATTACTATGCAAAATTAATAAATTTTGTTTCACAAACAGAATCCTGATAAAATTTCTTAATATGTAAAAAAATATGTTTAATACGAATACCAATAACTCTGAAGGCATACAAAAGAATATGAAGGGAAAACTAAAAAACATGGAGTATCAAATTTTAGGAGGAATTAAAAAGATTTGAGGAAGTGTGTATAAAAAATTATAAGGATTATCAAAACATATGAGATAATTCCAAATATTACGAGTCCTATAAAAATTGTTTTATTTATTTAATTTTTCAATTTTTTAAATTTATCCTTACATATAATATTTAATTTTAAAAGTATCAAAATTTGGTTTGTCAATAAAAAATTTTAATATGCAAAGTTAATATATTTTTTATTCCAAAAATTATTTGAGGGGAGCGATCAATTACACTAAATTATGAGAATAAAAAATTATGAAGAATTATAAAAAGAATTTGTTAAAAATTTTATTATTAACTTGTAATTTATGGAATTTATTAAAACTTATATACATTTGAGTTTACAGCCCACAAGATACCTTAATCGTAAACTTACTTTTTTAGCCGTCATCAGCCGACCACACATAATCGGATGTTCAGTTTATGTATCCATTTGTTGCTTTCCCTTTTCAGCTTCAGCGCTCAATTTCTATATATTTTGACTTTGCTAGTTCACACGCAACGTCATCGTTGAATGTCGACTGTTGTTTTTTAACCTGGATTTAAAGGCTATTTGACCCATCTAATCCAAAAAATAAAATTAATATTTATAAAAATATCCTAATTTAAAAATATTTACTCAAATGATCTGAAAAAAACAGTAAATTTAAGTTATAGGAACTCAATAGCCGGCATCCTCTTATATTTTGACCCCATTATTGCTTGATGATTATGTCAGACTTTAAAAAAATATTTTTTTTTTATTTGGGGACATCAATGGCCAACATCAAGGTATTTTTTTTAAACAGTATCATACTGGTATACTCAAATACCAATATTTGAAAAAAGAAATTTGGGTTCTAGCCATCTAATGGCCGGCACCAAAGTACAATAAATTTTTTTGGGGTTTTGGCCAATAGATGGCCGGCACCAACACCTTTTTTGGGTCCCGAGAATTTTTTTTTGGGACACCGATAGTTTACACCACCTTTTTTTGGTCCCAAAGTTTTTTTTTTTGTTTCGGGACACTAATGGTCGGCACCAACTTTATCAAATTATTTTTTTTATTTTGGGACACTAATGGCCGACACCAAGTATTAAAAAAATTATTTCTCTTTATTTTGGGAATCAGATGGCCGGAATCCCCTTACTCTATATATAGGGGCTAGTTTGGGTTCTGATATTGTCATTGGATGAGAAAAAAAATTGTTGAAAGAGCCATCAAAATGCAAGTGTTTTGTAGTGTATCATCAAATGAGTTTTTTTGTAGTGGATTGCAGATGAGAGTGTTTTGTAGTGTACAAACAAATTTCGAGGTTGAATTATAAACTTTCATGTTTTAACAAAGTTGAATTATATAATGTCATGTAAACCGTAAATGTTATGCCATTAATGGTTAGATGACTTTCTGCGCCATAAATGACTAACCAAGATGTCCAACATAGATGGATATTATCTATGCTGCAAGAACATTTATTTCGCAACTTATAGGTGGGGTACTGATACAACGTAGACCTGATTCAAGCAGAAGATGACTAATTGTGAAGAAATTGCTATTCAAAATTTTTGTATTATTTTTGTATCTGTAAATCAAATTTAGTCTGTATTATTTGTTGTTCGAATTTTATATTTTCGTGTATTAATTTTTTAGAATTTTGTATTTTTTTGTATCTGTAAATTTAATTAGTTCGTATTATTTGTTGTTTGAATTTTATATTTTCGTGTATTAAAATTTTAGAATCTTTGTATTTTTTTTGGGTCTGTAAATTTAATTTAGTCCGTATTATTTGTTATTTGAATTTTATATTTTCGTGTATTAATATTCTAGAATGTTTGTTTTTTCTTCTATCTGTAAATTTAATTAGTTGGGTACTATTAATTTTTCAAATTATATATTAGTTTTATTAAA
Organism: Gossypium anomalum; assembly: GCA_025698475.1. NCBI lineage: Eukaryota > Viridiplantae > Streptophyta > Magnoliopsida > Malvales > Malvaceae > Gossypium > Gossypium anomalum. The sequence continues at coordinate 64,345,471 of CM046967.1, forward strand.
TATTTTGAAGTAATTTATCCAAACAAATAATTATTTTAGAAAAATTAAATTTATATTGAAAAACAAAATAATTACAAAATAAAGTAAATATTTACAAATAAAAATCAAAATTGTCATGATCTCGACGACATCCCCGGCCTCCGATGTCCCGTCCGTCGATGATGCCGTGCACCTTACTGAGGCATTTCATAGTTGCTCGGTCTGGCCTCCAATGTCCTATCCGGTGTACTTAGGAAAGTAGTATAATTGTATACACCATAATCGGGAGTTAAAGGGTATTGCATGACCGGAGGTGCCGATGGAAAAATATCCTTAGTAGTAGGTGTACGTGCTTGCCGATTGAGTTCCAGGTGGTATGAGGACGATCCGGAGTGTGTTGAATATTGAGGCTCGGGGTCGTCACCAAATATATCCTCGAACGATGGAGGAAATTGGGGCTCGAGCCTCGGGTGGTATGATAACGAGCCAAATGCTTCATGTTGGGGCTAGGGATTGAGGTTAGAGGCAAAACCGATATTGGTGTTCCCAAATGGCGGAACTCGGTTACGACGTAGTCGTGCGTTTGCCCGTTGCCATCGGGAAGATTTCGGTTGCGCATCTTGTAGGAGCAGCATATAACAACCTTGGAATATAAAGGGCTTCTTGTTTGCTATATATCATTCTACGTACTCGCGCGTAGGAGAGAACCCTCCCTTTAAGACATACAAGGGAAGGCGCCTCGAATATCGATCATTCCACAGAAAGATGTACGGTTCATGTTTTTCCACCCAATTTATTGCGTCCCAACCTGAACCCTTTTTGTCCATTTCGTGGACTTATTTGATGTTGACGGGAGGGTTCGAGATAGGTTGCGCACAATCGAACTGTCTCAATACCCGACCCTCATCGTGCCACTCCACCATATAGAAATGAATCAATAGACCATTTGACACAAACAAATGTTGTTGTTCGATAACCCATAATGGTATGAGTGCCGCGATATTAAATCGGCCCGTAGCTCAATATCTGAATGTATGCAGCTACCCCAAAACCCTCGACATTCAAATATGACAAAACCCTTTGATCGAGAAAATACTAAAGATCATGCAATCGGGTCTCACAATCTGATACTGATCTTGCGTTTATACTAAATATAAAATGTTATATTTCTCACTTAAAAAATAATTGATCATGGGAATTCAAATTAAACGAGTCATTTTTTTTCTCGTTTACCTTATTCACATTTTTAGCAATGTGGTTGTCATCATTTAAAAGAAAATTAGGATTAGGATCCATCGAGTGATCAGCGATGAATGACGGTGATCGGTGGTGATCGATGTTGATCGGTGGTGATCGGAGGTGATCAGCAGTGAGCGGCAGCAGTGATCGGTGGTGAGCGACAGTTATCGGCAGTGATGATCAAGTTTTGGGTTGTAGCATGCCATTTATAGTGGGAGATCGTAGTGGCTGAGCAGGGCTAAAAAGGGAAAATAAAAGAAAAAAAATAATTTTGACCCTGACCCTTCAGGTCACATCGGAGTAGGCCTAGCCTGCTAGTGTCGACCATTATTTGGTCGTCTGACACCTGGGTTATAGCCTATTGGTGCCGGCCATTGGATGGCCCTTTTTGACAGGTCTGATGCAGACCTGACATAGGCGCGGGCCTATCATGCCATGTCTTGTCACCTTTTTTTTTTTTTTCATTTCAATTTAATTTTTCTTTTCATTTCATATTCCTTTCAAATTTCATTTAAATTTCATCTTTTTCTCATGTCATTTGAATTTCATCTCAATTTGAATTTCATTTCACTTTTTTTAATTAAAACTTTATTTCTCATGTCAATTTTATTTTGTAGTTTCAATTTCTTTTTAAATTTCATTTGAACATGTTATTTGAATTTCATTTGAATTTGAATTTCATTTCATTTTTTTATTTTTAATTAAAAAAATATTTTCTCGTGTCGATTTTTTTTCATTTCAATTTCTTTTTAAATTTCATTTGAAGTTCGTTTTTTTCTCATTTTATTTTCAAATTTCATTTCACTTTTTTTTTCTTTTTTAATTAAAACTTAATTTGAATTTCATTTCAATTTGAACTTCATTTCACCTTTTTTTTATTAAAAATTCATTTTTTTTCATGTAAATTTTATTTTCATTTCAATTTCTTTTTAAATTTCATTTGAATTTTGTTTTTTTCACATTTTATTTGAATTTCATTTCACTTTGGTTTTTCATTTCAATCTCAATTTACTTGAATTTCAATTTATTTTTGTTTAAACTTCATTAAAAAATCACTTCAGCCAAAATAGGCCTTGGTATGCGGGCTGCTGATAGGCCTTAAGCCTTGTCCTTGGTGCCGGCCATTCAAAGGCCATTAGGCCTGATTTGACAACCTTGGCGTCAGCCATTCAAAGGCCGATTTTGGCCTACTGTCATTTCAAATCAAAGGTTTTTTTTTTCCTTCTTTAATTATATCTTCATTTCAATTTCTATTCAATTTGAATTTCATTTCATTCCAATTTTAATTTTATTTTATTTCAATTTCTTTTTAAATATAATTTTACTTATATATCTTTCTTTATCTTTATATTTTCATTTGGCTTTCTTTTCAATACAAATTTCAATTCCTTTTTTAAATTTTACTTATATATCTTTTTTTAAATATAATTTCATTTTAATTTCATTTCATTTCCAATTTTAATTTCATTTTATTTCAATTTCTTTTTAAATATAATATTACTTATATATCTTTTTTTAATCTTTATATTTTCATTTCAATTTTTTTCTTTTTTAAACATATTGTTCATTTCAATTACTTTTTTAAAGGTGAACTTTCAATTTATTAAATATGTATGTATATTGTATTATAATTTGTATATTATTTTTTTCTTTTTAAAAATATGTATGAATCAATAAATTTAATCAATTGTATAATTTGAATAAAGTATGTCATTTGTATACTTTTACAACGTTTTTATAAGAACATGCGCTCAATAATAAATCATTCGACATCTTCCAGTCCGACATTACGAGACGATTGACCGAAAACATATACATGATGTGGGCAAGTTGATCAGTTGTTGCCGGATGTTCGGCACACCATGCACAGTTTGGGTTTACCCGTCCTCCTGACATCCATGTCATTTTGAATTCTTGTCGATTGTGGTCGACCTTTAGGATGTCTACAAAGACTATGGTTAGGCAGCATCTCAAAAGTAGGCGGTGGTGTAACAGCCCGTTTTGAGTCAAATCGAAACAATGGTTTTGGGACCACAAACCCGAAGTTGAAATTATTATTTTAATTCCTACAGCATGAAAATATGATCGTGTGCAATTTTTGTTAAGAAATTTTATCATTTGAGTGCTTAATTTGAGAAAAAGGACTAAATCGTGTAAATTGTAAAAGTGGAGTTCTATTAGCTAAAGGTATCTAATAGCCATGGAACCTTAAATTGGAGGTCCTTATGTTGTAATTAGACCATGTTTAAAATGAGTGGAAAAAGATGGACATTTATCAAATGTTTTAAGTGATTAATTAATAAGGTTAAAATGGTAATTTATAAAATAAGTAAAGTAAAACAATTAAAAAAAACAAAGTTATCATCTTCCTTGTTTGTTTTATCCACTAAAATTAAGAAGTAAGGAACTCCGTTTTTACATTTGAAGGTTCGGCTAGGTCTTTTTGTGCATGTAAGTTATTTTTGACCCGGTTTTTAATGATTTCTATGTTTTTGTGATTGTTGCAACTAGGTCTAGCTAGCCTAGTGACTATTTTGCAAAACTGTTAAAGATTTTAAATGATGCCATTGATGAATACATGTGTGTTTTAATGTTTGATGATAGATTATGAATGTTGGTTGTGAATTATACAAGTTTTATAAAGTGATTTTCAGTGAAAATGCAAATTAGGGATAAAATTGTGAAATGTGGAAACTTTATGGTTAAAATGTGAAATAAATAAAAATTATGGGCTACTAGAGACCTAATTGAAACTTGGCTAGCATGGGTTGTGATTGAATTACTTGAAATCGTGTTTTTATGAAATAGGGACTAAATTGTAAAAGTGGTGATACAATAGGGGCAAATGTGTAAAAGTGCTTTAAAGTGAATTTTTGACTAAATTGAATAGTGAGATAATTAAATAAGTCGATTTTGATTACATATAGATTAGGAAAAGCGAAACTCAGATCTAGATCGGGTGAAAAACAAAGTTCTCGACTAATCAATCAATTTAGCTATTTTGCATTCGAGGTAAGTTCGTATGTAATAAGTATTGTTATAATTATACCTTAAATGCTTTAATATTGTATAAATTGTGTATACTAGACTACAGTTGTGTTTGACGACGATCCAGTTAATTGAGCACCTAGTGTGCGAAATCGAGATAGCTTCGGTTACATATATTTTCCCTTAGTGTGCGAGATTAAGATAGCTTTGACTATATATATATATATATATATATATATATAGATATTGGCACTTAGTGTGTGAAATTTATACAGCTACGGCTATTTATTTGGCACTAAGTGTACGAGGTTCCCGAGTATCCAAAAATATTCTGAATGGATATATCAATATTTGAAAGAGTATGAGTTAAATACGAGAAGGTACAGGTATGTACATGAACAGAGTAATACACTGAAAGGATGAAAAATTAACGAAATTATATCTAAATTGATGGATGCAAATGTGGTAGGTTGGTGATATATTATGAGATATGTTATGTTTTTGGCTTAATTTGAGTTTATGTGATGAGTTGATATAAATGTTACGCGAACTTACTAAGCTAGAAAGCTTACTTTGCGTATTTCTCTGTGTTTTATAGTGTTTTCAAAGCTAGCTCAGATTCGGAGACCGTCGGAGATCGCTTCACACTATCCATCTATCACTTGGTACCTTTGAAATTAAGTTTTGGATCATATGGCATGTATAGGGATTTTGGTCATATTGGTTATGTTTTGGTTATGATTTTGGCCATTTGAATTGGCTTGTAAATGTCTAAGGTTTGGTTTGTATATTTGGCCATGTGAGTTAGCTTATTTTAGTTGATTTTGGTTATGTTTATATGTATACAAATGACCCATGTTGTGTGATTGAGGTTGGATTCATAATGCTTATTGTTAATGGTTGTTTGAATGTCAATTGGTTGATAATTGAGAAGTTATGTGCTTGTGAATTGGTGAATGGTGATACATGTTTGGAAAGGTTTAATTAGTTGATTTGAATATATGAAGTTGGTATGATTTGAATGAGTAAAATATGATATTTTAAGCATGTTAGTTGTTGGTACTGAAATGGTATGTTTTAGTCTTGATTGTGGTTGAATTGGATGCACACATATGCTATGAATGAGTACCATTTGAATTGTGTAGGTGTGCGCAAATTGGGGGGGCAAGATGGCTTGATAAATAGCCTATTTTTGTCCACACGGGCGTGCTTCTCAGTCGTGTGTGACACACGGTTAGGTTACATCGCCGTATGTCCCCTAGTGATGACTTAAAAACCAAGTCAGTATACTCCACACGGCCTCACACACGGGCATGTGACATGGCCATGTGGCATAAGGCAGTATACCCTATAGGATTAGCATGGCTTAGCACACGGCTTGGCACACGGATGTGTATGGCTATATTTAGGGCACACGAGCTACCCATAAGGGTGTGTGTGTTGGCCGTGTGACCCAAGTCAGAGAGTTACACGGGGTCAGACATGGGTTGAGACATATCCATGTACTACCATTTCAAATGTTCACACGGCTTGTGACACAGGCGTGTCTGTTGGCCGTGTGAGACACACAGCCGGGCCACAGGGGCGTGTGTCCTCTATTTTGAGAAAATTTCTTAAGTGTTCAAAAAGTTTCCAAAGTTATCGGTTTAGTTTCGAACCTTTCCTAAAGCATGTTTAGATCCTCGTAAGCTTGTATTAGGGACATTATGATTGAGATTGAATGATGATTGTATGAATTGTGAAAATGTAGGCGAAGTGAATGTATAATTGTTTTATAAGTCCAGTAATGATCCGCAGCCCTATTTCAGCGTTGAATACGGGTGAGGGTTGTTACATTTGTTGGTATCAGAGCTACATTTTAGTCGATTCTAAGACTAACGTAGCTTGTGTGAGAGTCTAGCTATACATACCATATATAACCTGTGATAATGTGATGACTCCTAACAATTTAAACTGTACTTTCGTATAGTAAATGGATCTCGTTCGAGCTATAGCTGATGATGTTGGGAGTAATGTGTTATCTCCTGCTCAAAGGTCAAGGCCATCTAATTCTAGACTTGTGTCAAGTAGTCATGGAGGAGAGGCTAAAGAAGCCTTTTTTCCAAATGATGAATGACTGGTTCAATAAATATGTTCGAATGAATCCAACTGCTCAATAACCTCCACCCCTTCCTAATTCCCAACCGGTTCCCGTAGCTCCACAAGGTTTGGAACCTTTACGATTGAACAAGCCATCTGTTGATAGAATTAGAAAGTACGAGGCTGAAGAGTTTAGAGCTACTGTTGACGATGATCCTGAGAGAGCAGAATTTTGGCTTGAAAATACAATTCAAGTGCTTGATAAGCTTTCTTGCACACTGGCTGAGTGTTTAAAATGTGCTGTATCACTTTTAAGGGACACCGCATATCAGTGGTGGAATACTCTAGTATCTGTAGTACCTAGAGAATGGGTCACCTGCGAATTTTCCCAGACTGAATTTCAGAAGAAATATATAAGCCAGTGGTTTATCGATCAAAAGTACAAAGAGTTTTTAGAACTAAAATAGGGCCGCTTGACTGTGACAGAGTATGAAAGAGAATTTGTACGGTTAAGCAAATATGCTCGAGAGTATGTTTCTACTAAAGAAATTATGTGTAAACGGTTCGTTGATGGGTTGAACGAGGATATTAAACTTCTAGTTGGGATCCTAGAATTGAAAGAATTTGTTGTCATGGTTAATAGAGCTTGCAAAGCAGATGAGCTTAGTAAAGAGAAGAGAAAAGCAGATTTAGAGGCTAGAGACTCGAGAAAAAGATCGATGAGTAAGCTATATCAGTATCCATCAAAGAAATCTTGAGATTTATTTAGTCTATCACATGCTTCAGTAGGATATCAGAATAGGGATCGTGGAAATCAATACATGAGTCTTAAAGCTCAAGTTACTTCAGTTTCGAGCATTGGCCGTGTGAGAAACGATAAACCTGAGTGTCAACAGTGTGGAAGACAAAATTTTGGGGAATTTTGGGCGAAATATAATAATAGATTTTGTTACAAATGTGGTGCACGAGATCATTTTATTAGGGATTGTCCTGAGCTAAATGAGAAAGGTAACTATCAAAATGCAAGATAGAGTAACACAGCCACTAGAGGAAGGCCATCGAGAAATGCTAGAAATGTGACCAGTAGTAAAGGTACAACCAAAGACTCTGCTATGAGATCTGAGGCCAGAGCACCTGCTAGAGCTTATGCTATTAGCACTCGCGAAGAGGCATCGTCACTTGATATTATAATTGGTACCTTTTCTCTTTACGACACTAATGTGATTGCTTTAATTGATCCTGGATCAATTCATTCGTATATCTGTATGAACTTAGTGTTTAGTAAGAATTTTCCTGTTGAGTCTACTGAGTCTGTGATTAAAGTATCGAACCCCTTAGGCAAGTATGTGCTAGTTGATAAAGTTTGTAAGAACTGTCCTTTGATGACTCGAGGTTACTGTTTTTCGGTTGGCTTGATGTTTTTGACATTTGATGAGTTTGATGTAATTCTGGGAATGGATTGGTTGACTCCGCATGATGCCGTTGTGAATTGTAGACAAAATATCATTGAATCGAAATGTTAGAACAGTGAAATCCTTTGAATTGAATTAGATGAGTCAAGTAGATTGCCTATAGTAATTTCATTGATGTCGGCTCAGAGATATGTGAAAAAAGGTTATGATGTGTATCTAGCATATGTTTTAGATACTAAAGTGTCTAAAGTGAAGATTGAATCGGTGCCTGTGGTTTGTGAATATCCTGATATATTTCTAGAAGAATTGTCTTGGTTGCCACCGGTCAGAGAGGTTGAGTTTGCTATTGAATTGGTACCAGGAACATCGCCAATATCTATAGCTCTTTACAGAATGGCTCCGACAGAATTAAAGGAGTTGAAATCTCAGTTGCAAGAGCTGACAGATAAAGGTTTCGTACGACTGAGTTTTTTGCCCTAGGGTGCGCCAGTATTGTTTGTAAAGAAGAAAGACGAGTCAATGAGAATATGTATTGACTATAGACAGCTCAACAAGGTTAGAATAAAGAACAAATATCTATTGCCAAGAATAAATGATTTGTTTGATCAGTTGAAAGTGCATGAAAAGAACTATTTGACACACAATTTAGAGTTGGCTGCTATTGATTTCGCATTGAAAATTTGACGACATCATTTGTACGGTGAAAAATGCCACATCTTTAGCTATCATAAAATCTTGAAGTATATTATGACCTAGAAAGATTTGAATTTGCGACAACGGTGATGGCTCGAGCTACTAAAAAATTATAAGTTAGTAATAGATTATTATCTGGGGATAGCTAATGTAGTCGCAGATGTTTTGAGTAAAAAATCTCTGTTTGCTTTGAGAGCGATAAATACAAGATTGGCTATGTCTGATGATGGTTCGATATTAGCCGAGTTGAAAGCTAAACCAGTTTTTTTTTAGTAAATTTGTAAAGCTCAAAAGTGCGATATCGAGTTGCAAGATAAAAGAAAGCAATGTGAGTCGAATAGTGATTCGGATTATCAGATCAGAGCTGATGATTGTTTAATGTTTCGAAACAAAATCTATGTACCAAAGAATTTTGAGCTCATTAAAATTTTTTTGCATGAAGCACATAATGGTTGTTTATCTGTTCACCCGGGGAGTACCAAAATGTAAAATGATTTGAAACAATTGTATTGGTGGTTGGGTATGAAACGAGACATTTCTAAGTTTGTATTGAAGTTTTTGATTTGCCAACAAGTTAAAGCTTAACATCAAGTGCCTTCGGGTTTACTTCAGCCTATGATGATACCAGAATGGAAGTGGGATAGAGTTACAATGGATTTCATCTCGGGATTACCTTTGACTCCGACAAAGAAAAATGTTGTTTGGGTTGTAGTTGATAGATTAACAAAATCAGCACATTTTATACTAGTGCGTACAAATTATTCACTCGAAAGACTAGCGAAATTATATATTGCTGAGATCGTTAGATTACATGGGTGCCAGTTTTGATTATTTCGGATAGAGATCCGAGGTTTACATCACGATTTAGGAAGAAATTACAAGAAGTTTTGGGTACGAGATTGAATTTTAATTCAACATTTCATCCACAAACTGACGGACAGTCTGAGAGAATAATTCAGATTCTCGAAGATGTGCTTCATTGTTGTGTATTAGAATTCAAAGGCAACTGGGAGAAGTATTTGCCGTTGGTTGAATTTGCATATAACAACAACTTTCAATCGAGTATAAAGATGGCACCGTACGAAGCTTTGTATGGTCGCAAATGTCGAACTCCGTTTTATTGGACCAAGTTGAGTGAGAAAAAAATTCACAGGGTTGATTTAATCCGAGAAACAGAAAAAAAAGTGAAAATAATTCAGAACAGTCTAAAAGCAGCTTCATATCGACAAAAATTGTACGTTAATTTGAAACGAAAAGGTATTGAATTTCAGATCAGTGATAAAGTGTTTCTGGAAGTATCTCCGTGGAAGAAAATACTTAGATTTGGTCGCAAAGGCAAGTTGAGTCCACGTTTCATCGGGCTGTATGAGATCATCAAAAGAATAAGTCTAGTGGCATATCGGCTAGCTTTATCGTTTGAGTTAGAGAAAATCCATAATGTGTTTTATGTATCGATGTTGCGTCAATATAGATAAGATCCATCACATGTAATTTCTCCGGCAGAGATTGAAATTCAACCTAATATGACGTACAACGAAGAACCGATCAGAATTTTATCTCAAAAGACTAAAGAGTTAAGAAATAAACAAATAGCTTTGGTGAAGGTTTTGTGGCATCGACACTGTGTTGAAGAAGCCACGAGGGAACCCGAAGAAGCTATGAGAAAATAATACCCTAACCTATTCACTGGTAAGATTTTTAGGACGAAAATCCCTAAGGGGGAGAGTTGTAACAACTTGTTTTAAGTCAAATCAGAATAGTGGTTTTGAGACCACAAATTTGAAGTCAAAATTATTATTTTATTATTATTTTAATGCCTACAGCATGAAAATATGATCGTGTACAATTTTCGTTAAGAAATTTTATCATTTGAGTGCTTAATTTGAGAAAAAGGACTAAATCGTGTAAAGTGTAAAAAGTGAAGTTCTATTAGATAAATTTATCTAATAGCCATGGAACCTTACATTGGAGGTCATTATGTTGTAATTAGACCATGTTTAAAATGATTGGACAAAGATGGACATTTATCAAATGTTTTAAGTGATTAATTAATAAGGTTAAAATGGTAATTTACAAAATAAGTTAAGTAAAACAATTAAAAAAAGTTATCATCTTCCTTGTTTGTTTTATCCACTGAAATTAAGAAGGAAGGAACTTCATTTTAGCATTTGAAGGTTCGGCTAGGTCTTTTTGTGCATGTAAGTTATTTTTCACTCGGTTTTTAATGATTTCTATGTTTTTATGATCGTTGCAACTAGGTCTAGCTAGCCTAGGGACTATTTTGCAAAAATGTTAAAGATTTTGAATGATGCCATTAATGAATACATATGTGTTTCGATGTTTGATGATAGATTATGAATGTTGGTTGTGAATTATACAAGTTTTATAAGGTGATTTTTAGTGAAAATGCAAATTAGGGATAAAATTGTGGAATGTGGAAACTTTATGGTTAAAATGTAAAATAAATGAAAAAATGGGCTGCTAGGAACCTAATTGAAACTTGGCTAGCATGGGTTGTGATTGAATTGCTTGAAATTGTGTTTTTATGAAATAAGGACTAAATTGTAAAAGTGGTGAAACAATAGGGGAAAATGTGTAAAAGTGCTTTAAAGTGAACTTTTGACTAAATTGAATAGTGAGATAATTAAAGAAGTTGATTTTGATTACATATAGAACAAGAAAAGAAAAACTCGGATCAAGATCGGGGGAAAAAAAGTTCTCGACTAATCGATAAGTTTAGCTATTTTTGCATCCGAGGTAAGTTCGTATGTAATAAGTGTTGTTATAATTATTTGTAACACCCTAAACCCGGCCCAGACGTTACGACCGAATTCAGCATGCCACATGGAAAAAGTTGCTATTCGTTTCATCAAGAATCTCTTTCTTAGGGTGTAAAAACGTTAATGTTATAAGTTTAAGTGAATCGAAGCTGTGCACCAGGTAGGAAGCCAGAAAGGAGGAGGTGAGTCTGTTGGACTGCTTAAGTACCAAGCTCTTCCCGGATCCAATCCTAGACATGCACACATCCATTGCCACACTTAAAGCATGTTATGTGTCTATGATAAATAACTCGTGTTCAAGTCTGGTTTAGATTTTTTTTTCCTTTTCTTTGCCTTTGAAAACATTTGTATTGCGGAAGCTTTACACGTCACCGAGACATTTTGAAAACATATAGTCTTTTTTAAAACGCGCCCTAGTGCTAACCAGTTCAATAATCCATAAATGAAATAATTTAATGAGCGGCCTTATTACAACCTTCAAACAAAACGAAAATAATTAAAAGTAAAGGAAGTGTGATCTAATTTAAAAACCGTAATTTGTTCTTCATGGCCACTCTGAATCCCTTGACTCCAAGTCCACCATTTAGGGCTCACCTGCAAGGATGGAAAGAAAATAGGTGAGTTTGGGGAAACTCAGGTGTATCTGAAAACCCATCCAAAGCCCAAATCACTCGAGCCCATTGGGCCTAAGCCTTACTCGAGAATAACAAAGATACAGATGGGCCAAAGCCCTTTTCGAATGCGCATAACAAGGCCTTAGCCCTTTTTCAGCAGTCGCCCATAGGCCCAATTCGATGTCGTGTAACGAAATAACCATGAATGCAATCCCATTTGGAAAGACTACTCAACCCACCAACCGCTTTACACTCCCCGTACCGACCCTACACTCCATGTGGGAATATCTCAACCCACCCAACCCTACACTCCACGGTTGCGGCATTTGCTTTCTCGCTTATCGATAAGATGAGGCAAAGCCTCCAGTACGTGGATGAACCACTTTAAACACTTCCTCCATCAATATCCCAATCCCATGCAACAGACATTAATGAAAGCATATCATGCGAGAATACGCTTTTATCAATCATGCATTTTAGTCAATATAAACCCTAGGGGTATATCGGTAATTTTTGCCCTTTAGGGGGTACATTCGTAAACTTACTCATCTACACAGGTTATTTAAGTAATTTTTAACAGTTATAAGCAATTCGAGTCTACCAACTAACTAACAGGCTGATTTGCCCATCTCTTACCCATATTGGTCCGTAAGCCCATTGGGCCCAGTTTTGGCCCATCGAGGCCCACTTACCGATGTTCACGTATTTTCGCACACAACCAACTTACCACTTTGCGATGCGAATCTAACCATTAGTCTATGACTTGAGAGCATTCGCATACTCACGAGCCCATGAAATCTGGGATTTCGCTTTTCGGCTTTGCCGATTTGAGCAGAGAAAGGGTGTTCAGACACACTGCTTCGTGTGACGGCATCGCTCATCGAGATCCTTTACAATGTCCTACAATTATTCATCACCATTTTTAGCGTACAAGTTATGCTTAACAAACTCAAAATCCACCTTACCTTATTCGGCCAAAGAACCCTTATTGACCATAAGTTGTTTACCTTCAAAGGGTCCAATAATACGGTTCAAGCTTATCCAAGTCGATACTCCAAGCCTCGCTGCTCCTCCAAAGTTGTCTATATCACACACGGTCAATCAGTCACTTGCCCACAAGGGCAAAACAGTCATTTAACACCCTAGGGGCAAAATGGTAATTCTACCCTACAGGGGTATTTCGGTAATTCTACCCTACAGGGGTATTTCAGTAATTTTACAAACCAAGGGCATTTTGGTAATTTTACAAACCAGGGGTATTTTGGTAATTTTACAAGCTGAGGGTTTTTCAGTAATTTGGTAAACTAAAGTATTCTAAACAGGGATAACAATACGAATGAGCCTAAAGCCTTTTCTCGGCCCAAATGGGCCCACACGCTCTTGTGGCCCTTTTAGCCCAAATCTAGCCACAGATACGAGATTCACCTAGCCTAGTCCAATATTTACTACACAATCAAACAACTTATCTAATTAGGCCCGTAGGCCCATTGAGCCCACATGGCCCCTTTCGGCCCATCGCGGCCCGAAGTAGCCATCCTACAACCAAAGAAGTGAGAAATACACACCTGATAGGAGACTGGAGTTAATCAAGCGCTCTGAGAGCACTTCTAGCCGATGCCCAACCCAAACGAGCACGCCATAACGCGAAGGGATCGGCCAAGAAAGGTACCTTTGCTCTCCTCATGGTTCTCTCTATTTAAAGCCGACCAGTATCCACTCTTATGTTAGCTTACCGATGTGGGATCCTCCATCATCGAGTTTAAATTCAACACCAACTCTTGCCATCCCAACATAGCAAAATAATCAACCTTTGCATGCCGAGGGATTCGAACCAAAGTCCTCCTATATGCCAACTCACGCCATCACCACTAGGCCACCAACTCATTTGTGTCATAAATCCAACACATTAAACTTTAAAGCGCACCTACTTGCTTCTAGATTTATTGAAAAGAAAAACTAAAATATATTGCAAGAGCCAAGACTTGAACCTTGGACCCCTTGCTTCCTCTATGGCGTCACTTCCTTGTCCCCTAAGTGGCGCCACCTTGCCACTACACCACACTTCTTTTTGTGTCATCTTTTCTCCAATAATATTCTTAAGGCTTACCTACTACACCCAGGGTTTGATTCACCTTGAACCAAAATTTTTACTAGAGTCCAGGTTTGAACCCAAGACTTCTCCAACACTTCTCAGCACACTTAACCACTAGCACAAGCCTTCATTAACGAAATTTACATGCACAACAAAATATTAAAAGCTACCTTCAACCGCTCCCATGCTCAAGGCCCAAAACTTCTAGGCCCAAATTCAGGGTGTTACAACTCTACCTCCCTTAAAGAAATTTCGTCCTCGAAATTTCCATCTAACAGGGTAGTCATGTAACATCTACCCCACTACGCTACTCATTGCGCAGCTCGATCCTACTATCACTATCCCAGTGCTAGCTCCAAAGAACCCTTTGCAAAATCCTTAACATGGCCTCAGGACAAAGCGTCATCCCCTGCGTGGCCCCGATCATACGGACCATTTTCATTAGCCGGTGGTGGTCGTGCCTTGCCAGCTGGTATGTGTTCAGAGGATGCAGATCCAGCTTGGGTACTACCTTGGCCTCGACTACAACCTCTTCCCCGAGTAGCCCTCGCACTCATATCGATTTATCTGATTACGAATTTTATGTCTTTAGCTTCATCTTTGTTTCCACTTTGTTTATTACGAGAATATCTTATGAACAGATAGGGTTTCAGAGTTGTTTCACAAGCAACCGCATTTTAGCTATAGTCTCAGTTTGTAGCCTTAACACTATCGTGTCTAAAGTACTATATCTAAGGCTCAGTACTATCTACAGTTATTATTTTAATTCAGTTCCATATAAATATTTAAAGTAGAAAAAGAACACTTACAGACTTGGTGCCGGGGATTCAGTGTGCCACTTCCTTATCAGTCCATTTAAAATTTAAAAACCATTTTTTTGTTTACCGAAAATAAAAAGATTTGATTTGAAAACACTTTTATTTTAAAACTATTGATTTAACCCCGTTTAACAATAGAAAAACTTGAACATCTTCGAAAAACTTACCATTTCCAAAAATACCCTTCTTAGACCTAAGTTTTTGAAAAGATTTTCGGACCCGATCCACAGTCGAGTTGTTGCAACTTGGCTCTGATACCACTAAATGTAACACCCTAAACCCGACCCAGACGTTACGACCGAATTCAGCATGCCACATGGAAAAAGTTGCTATTCGTTTCATCAAGAATCTCTTTCTTAGGGTGTAAAAACATTAATGTTATAAGTTTAAGTGAATCAAGTCGCACACGTGTAGGAAGCCGAAAGGAGGAGGTGAGTCCGTTGGATCGCTTAAGTACCAAGCTCTTCCCGGATCCAATCCTAGACATGCACACATCCATTGCCACACTTAAAGCATGTTATGTGTCTATGATAAATAACTCGTGTTTAAGTCTGGTTTAGATTTGTTTTCCCTTTTCTTTGCCTTTGAAAACATTTGTATTGCGGAAGCTTTACACGTCACCGAGACATTTTGAAAATATATAGTCTTTTTTAAAACGCGCCCTAGTGCTAACCAATTCAATAATCCATAAATGAAATAATTTAATGAGCGGCCTTATTACAACCTTCAAACAAAACGAAAATAATTAAAAGTAAAGGAAGTGTGATCTAATTTAAAAACAAATTTGTTCTTCATGGCCACTCTGAATCCCGCCTGACTCCAAGTCCACCATTTAGGGCTCACCGCAAGGATGGAAAGAAAATGGGTGAGTTTGGGGAAACTCAATGTATCTGAGAAAACCCATCCAAAGCCCAAATCAGCTCGAGCCCATTGGGCCTAAGCCTTACTCAGAATAATAGTATACAGTGGACCGAAGCCCTTTTCAGAATGTAGTAACAAGGCCTTAGCCCTTTTCGAATGCAAGTCGGCCCATAGGCTCAATTCGATGTCGTGTAATGAAATAACCATGAATGCAAATCCCATTTGGGGAGACTACTCAACCCACCAACCGCTACACTCCCGTGCACGACCTACACTCCATGTGGGAATATCTCAACCCACCCAACCCTACACTCCACAGCTTGCGGCATTCTTTGCGCCGCTTATCGATAAGATGAGGCAAAGCCTCCAAAGACGTGGATGAAACACTTTAAACACTTCCTCCATCAATATCCCAATCCCATGCAATAGACATTAATGAAAGCATATCATGCAGAATACAGTTTTTATCAATCATGCATTTTAGTCAATATAAACCCTAGGGGTATATCGGTAATTTTTTTGCCCTTTAGGGGTACATTCGTAAACTTACTCATCTACACAGGTTATTTAAGTAATTTTTAATAGTTATAAGCAATTCGAGTCTACCAACTAACTAACAGGCTGATTTGCCCATCTCTTACCCATATTGGTCCGTAAGCCCATTGGGCCCAGTTTTGGCCCATCGAGGCCCACTTACCGATGTTCACGTATTTTCGCACACAACCAACTTACCACTTTGCGATGCCGAATCTAACCATTAGTCTATGACTTGAGAGCATTCGCATACTCACAAGCCCATGAAATACCGGATT
The DNA here is from genome assembly GCA_025698475.1 of Gossypium anomalum. Lineage (NCBI taxonomy): Eukaryota > Viridiplantae > Streptophyta > Magnoliopsida > Malvales > Malvaceae > Gossypium > Gossypium anomalum. Next base: position 64,361,838 of record CM046967.1, read on the forward strand.
TTGACTTTTCGGCTTTTGCCGATTTGAACAGAGAAAGGGTGTTCGGTACACACACCGCTTCGTGATGACTGCTCATCGAGATCCTTTACAATGTCCTACAATTATTCATCACCATTTTTAGCGTACAAGTTATGCTTAACAAACTCAAAATCCACCTTACCTTATTCGGCCAAAGAACCCTTATTGACCATAAGTTGCTTACCTTCAAAGGGTCCAATAATACGGTTCAAGCTTATCCAAGTCGATACTCCAAGCCTCATTTGCTCCTCCAAAGTTGTCTATATCACACAAAGTCAAGTCACCACTTGCCCACAAGGGCAAAATAGTCATTTAACACCCTAGGGGCAAAATGGTAATTCTACCCTACAGGGTATTTCTTAATAATTCTACCATACAGTGGTATTTCAAAATTTTTTACAAACCAAGGGCATTTTGGTAATTTTACAAACCAGGGTATTTTGGTAATTTTACAAGTGAGGTTTTTTCAAGAATTTGGTAAACTAAAGTATTCTAAACAGGGGATAACAATACGAATGAGCCTAAAGCCTTTTCTCTCTACCCAAATGGGCCCACACGCTCTTGTGGCCCTTTTAGCCCAAATCTAGCCACAGATCTGAGATTCACCTAGCCTAGTCCAATATTTACTACACAATCAAACAACTTATCTAATTAGGCCCGTGAGGCCCATTGAGCCCACATGGCCCTTTTCGCCCATCGCGCCCGGCGTAGCCATCCTACAACCAAAGAAGTGAGAAATACACACCGATAGGAGACTGGAGTTAATCCACGCTCTGAGCACTTCTAGCCGATGCCCAACCCAAACGAGAGCACGCCATAACGCGAAAGGGATCACCAAGAAAGGTACCTTTGCTCTCCTCATGGTTCTCTCTATTTAAAGCCAGTTTCGTATCCACTCTTATGTTAGCTTACCGATGTGGGATCCCTCCATCATCAGAGTTTAAATTCAACACCAACTCTTGCCATCCCAACATAGCAAAATAATCAACCTTTGCATGCCAAGGGATTCGAACCAAAGTCCTCCTATATGCCAACTCACGCCATCACCTCTAGGCCACCAACTCATTTGTGTCATAAATCCAACACATTAAACTTTAAAGCGCACCTACTTGCTTCTAGATTTATTGAAAAGAAAAGCCAAAATATATTGCAAGAGCCAAGACTTGAACCTTGGACCCCTTGCTTCCTCTATGGCGTCACTTCCTTGTCCCCTAAGTGGCGCCACCTTGCCACTACACCACACTTCTTTTTGTGTCATCTTTTCTCCAATAATATTCTTAAGGCTTACCTACTACACCCAGGGTTTGATTCACCTTGAACCAAAATTTTTACTAGAGTCCAGGTTTGAACCCAAGACTTCTCCAACACTTCTCAGCACACTTAACCACTAGCACAAGCCTTCATTAACGAAATTTACATGCACAACAAAATATTAAAAGCTACCTTCAACCGCTCCCATGCTCAAGGCCCAAAACTTCTAGGCCCAAATTCAGGGTGTTTCATTATTCCTTAAATGCTTTGATATTGTATAAATTGTGTATACTAGACTACAGTCGTGTTTGACGACGATCCAGTTAATTGGGCACTTAGTGTGCAAAATCGAGATAGCTTCAAGTACATATATTTGCACTTAGTGTGCGAGATTGAGATAGCTTTGACTCTATATATATACATTGACACTTAGTGTGCGAAATTAATACAACTATGACTATTTATTTGGTACTAAGTATGTGAGGTTCCTAAGTATCCAAAAATATTCCGAATGGTTTAACGGATATGTCAAAGATGTGAAGGAGTATGAGTTAATTACGGGAAGGTACAGGTATGCACATGAATCGAGTAAACATTGAAATGATGAAAAATTAAGGAAATTATATTAAAGTTGATGGATGCAAATATGGTAGGTTGGTGATATATTATGAGATATGTTATGTTATGTTCTTGGCTTAATTTGAGTTTATGTGATGAGTTGATAAAAATGCTATACGAACTTACTAAGCTATAAAGCTTACTTTGTGTATTTCTCTGTGTTTTATAGTGTTTTCAAAGCTAGCTCGGATTCGGGGACTGTAGGAGATCGCTTCACACTATCCATCTATCACTTGGTACCTTTGAAATTAAGTTTTGGATCATATGACATCTATAGTCATATGACATGTATAGGGATTTTGGTCATATTGGTTATGTTTTGGTTATGATTTTGGCCATTTGAATTGGCTTGTAAATGTCTACGTTTTGGTTTGTATATTTGGCCATGTGAGTTGGCTTATTTTGGTTGAATTTGGTTATGCTTATATGTATACAAATGACCTATGTTGTGTGATTAAGGTTGGATTCATGATGCTTATTGTTAATAGGTAGTTTGAATGTCAATTGGTTGATAATTGGGAAATTATGTGCTTGTGAATTGGTGAATGATGATGCATGTTTGGAAAGGTTTAAGTAGTTGATTTGAATATGTGAAGTTGGTATGATTTGAATGAGTAAAATATGAGATTATAAGCATGTTAGTTGTTGGTATTGAAATGGTATGTTTTAGCCTTGATTGTGGTTGAATTGGATGCCCACATATGCTATGAATGAGTACCATTTGAATTGTGTAGGTGTGCGCAAATTTGGGTGGCAAGGTGGCTTGGTAAATAGCCTAATTTTGTCCACACGGGCAGAGACACGGACGTGTGTCTCAGCCGTGTGTGGTACACGGTTAGGTTACATGGCCGTGTGTCCCCTGGTAATGACTTAAAAACCAAGTTAGTATGCTCAACACGTCCTTACACACGGGCATGTGACATGGCCATGTGGCATAAGTCAGTATACCCTACAGGATTGGCACGGCCTAGCACACGGCCTGGCACACGGGTGTGTATGACTATATTTAGGGAACACGAGCTAGACACATGGGGGTGTGTGTTGGCCGTGTGACCCAAGTTAGAGAGTTATACGGGGTTGGACACGGGTTGGGACACAGCCATATACTCCTATTTCGAATGTTTACGCGGCTTGTGACACGAGCATGTCTGTTTTGAGAAAATTTCTTAAGTGTTCAAAAAGTTTCCAAAGTTATCAGTTTAGTCCCGAACCTTTCCTAAAGCATGTTTAGAGCCCCGTAAGCTTGTATTAGGGACATTATGATTGAGATTGAATGATGATTATATGAATTGTGAAAATGTAGATGAAGTGAATGTATAATTGTTTTATAAGTCTGGTAATGCTTCGTAGCCCTATTCTGGCGTTGAATATGGGTGAGGGGTGTTACAGGTGGAACTTCCCAGTTCGAGACATCGGGGATTACAAGAAATTTGTTTCCCCAAATACACAAGGTATGTTGCAACGTGTAGATCTCGTCTATGAATTTGTAACGCCCCAGTTTTTGAGAATTTTGTGAATGTGGGCAAAATTTAAAATTTCTGTGTTCTGTCTGCTTGGCGTAGGTTTAATTATGTTAGTGGGCCTCTAGAAGGCCCAAGCTTAAGTTAAAACCCGGTAATTTTAATTAATTTTAATTTCATAAGAAAAAGGGGGTCCTGGTCGACTGGGCTTTTAAGTATTAATTGGGTAAAATAAAACACAAGGAAGTTTCTGGCAAAGTGGCATGTGACGCCACTGGAAATGCTATACAAGTGGCGTATAGATGCTAGGGAGAACCAAGGTTCAAGTCACAATGAGAGCATAATCAAATGAATTATTTTTATGAGTAGGAATGGTAAGTAATGGAACTCAAGTAAAAGACTGTTAGGAGGAGTTGGAGTTGTTCAGGGGATTGAGTATCAAGGAATCTGAGTAGGAAGTAGGAGTTGGCCGTATAGGGGACTCTACAAGTGCACATTCGGCTAGGTCACCTTATGTTGGGAATTTCGGTATTTGGTCTAGGGGCTGTCGAATTCTTTTGTATTTCGGGACTAGGTTATTTAGTTTATTCTGCCGAAAATTAGGCTTCTCTTTTCTTCCCTTTTATTTTTGCTAAAAGCCGAAAACTACACTTGTGCCGACTTCACAACCACAAAATCGAATTCTCTGCTCATCTCTTCTTCTGTTCATCTTTTCTTTTTCTTTTAGCTGAACCTAGAAACCTCTCACTGTGCCGTTTTCTCAATAGCCAAATACTACCTCTTTTATCATCCATTTCTTTCTTCTATCTTCTCTTTTCCTCATAATCGAACTCATACCCTTCCTTCTCTGTCGCGTCCATTATTGTTACCATCTCACATATTCTCTGAGAGCCAAATCTTGTGGTAGCCGAACTTCTCTTACTTACTTATAAAAATCGAAATCTATAAACCTGTGGTGGAGGAAGCCGAAACTTGGGTTGTTGGAATCTGTTTCTTCTCACGAGTACGGTAGATCAGAGTTAGGATCATGGATAGGCGTACTCTTTTAAGCCGAACAACGATAGGTAAGTTGTTAAAGTGATTTGCGTTAATCATATATGTTTTAAGAAAAAGCCAAAATCATTAAGGGGTGGCTAACGTTTGGACTAAGGGCATTATGCCTCTTTCTTTTTGAATGTGTAAAGCATTAGCGTGGACAAGGGAGCGTACAGTGAAGGACTTGAAGACTATTCGGTTGGATCTTTGGATCTAATCCATATTTCGGCAAGAAGGTAAGAGCAATAGGGTTTTAAGCATGGTTGGCCGAATATGGTAAGGGGTCAAATACGCAGTTTTATTTCGATATTTAGAGTAATATGTTAGCAATCCAATTGTAGGTAGTTCGTGTGTGGATCTCGTCAACGAATCATCATAAAACAGGTGTGTAACTGACACCCTCTTTTAGACTAGATCGGCAAAAGCCGAAAAGTCGAAAAGCCGATATTTTGAGAACTTGCGAGTGTGCGAATGCTCGTAAGGTTAATAGTTTGATGTGTATTATAAATTTAAATGACAAGACTGCAAAGTGCACGATTCCGTGCAATTTGATGCTTTTGGGCTTAACGGGCTAAAATCAAGATAATGGGCCAACGGGCCCAATTCAGTAAGGACACTTGGTAAGTGTTTCTGTTAGTACGTAAAAAGTTATGATATGCATGAAAACTATAAGAATAGTAAAATTACTAGAATACCCCTATGTATGCAAAATTACCGTTATACCCCTAGGGTTTCTTTTGACTGAAAAGCATGTTGATCTGATTCTGAATGATGTATGCCATAATTGTATATCTGTTACATGGGGACATGGGTTATAATATGGAGGAAACGTCCTGGTGGCTATGCCACAAATTATCGATCTGGTGGCTCGCCACATATATCTATTCCAGTGGCTCGCCACGATTATTCGAATCGTGACTCACACATTATCTATTCCGCGACCATGCCGCATATTTCGCGTGGCGTGTAGCGGTTGGGTGGGTCGAGTAGTCTCCCCACATGGTGAAAGACTGGTATGGGGGTGCATATGGTTGGATATGGGTTGGATTTCTGCATAAACATGTAATATCTGCTTGCTCGCATATGGCCCTAAGGGCCTTATTCGAATCTGCTTGCGGCTAAGGCCAACTTATTCTGTTTCTGTAGTTTGAGCTGATATAGACTATGGTTGGGTTAATTTATACACTGAATTTTCCCAAAAGTCACCCTTTTATTTTCATCCACGCAGGTAACCCCCAACCATAGTGGGCTTGAAACTGTGAGGGATTCGGAGTGGCCATACGTTCTGCAAATTTGGTTTTTCTTCTGATGAACTGAACATCCTTTTTATTTACGTTTAAGGTTTTGGGTTTTTAAATGTAATAAGGCCGCTTAATTATTTTTGATGGTTTAAATATGTTTTGTTAAGATAGGTATTACTTATATTCAACTGTCGAAATTGGATAGCTTTAGGGCGCATTTTCAAAAACAGTAAGTGATTTCAAAATAACACGACAATAAGCAAAGCTTTCGCAATGAAAATGTTTTCTAAAATTAATCACTTTTCCCAAAAAGGACTTAATCAAATTGGTTTCCTGAAAATATATCCGAAGTTAAGGTGTGGCAACGGCAGTGTGCATGTCTAGGATTGGATCCGAAGGGAGCTTGGTACTTAAGCAGTCCGATAGACTCACCTCCTCTTTTTCGGTTTCCTACCTGGTGCACAGCTTCCATTCACTTTAACCTATAATGAATTATCTTTTAAAACACTAAGTAAGTTTTTCTAGGTTAACAATATAAAATGTTTTGAACACTTCGATGTGGCACGACGGATTCGGCCCTAACGTCTAGGTCGGGTTTAGAGTGTTACATTTAGTGGTATCAGAGCCAGGTTGTAACAACTCGGCTGTGGATTGGGTTTACAAAAACAAAGATTTTCGAAAACAAAAAAAAATTTAAACATTGCAAAAACTCAGTTTTTAAAATCTGGATCTTTAGAAGGTGGCATTCCGAATTTTCGGCCAAAGCCCGTAAGTATTATTCTGAGCTTTTCTGAATATCTTCTGAATTATATGTTTATACTCTGCTAGGATACTCTAGTTAGGGTGATACTGAAAACTGTAGAAAATTTGATTGAGACTGTAGCTAGACTGCGATTCTACGGAAACAAACTCTGAAATACTATTTGTTCATAAAACATTTGTAATAAACACTGAAATATTTAATTGATGCATAAAATTCATAATCAGATAATACGATATGAGTACGAGAGTAGCTCGTGGAAGAGGCCGTAGACGTGGCCGAGGTAGTGCTTGAGTAGGAACTGCATCTTCTGGGCATATGCCGATGGCGGCAGATGCACCGGTACCACCGAAAACGGAAGTGGAGTCTCATGATCGTGGTGTCGGGGATGACGCCCTGTCGCAGGCAATGCTTAATGTTCTGGAAAGGGTTGTCGGGGCAAGTACGGGCAACGAAATTTGAGGATCTATTTCTGAGCGACTTCGGGCTAACGGAGCAGAGATCTTTAGGGGCGTATCTGGCGTAGCCCCGAATATGGCGGAATATTGATTGGAGGCCACGGAACAGATTATGGATGACTTGGACTGCTCTGTGGAGCAGAAGCTGAAGGGAGACGTATCATTGCTGCGAGATGAGGCTTATCAGTGGTGGTTCACTGTGAGAGATGAGACCCCAGCTGATTGGGTAACTTGGGAGCTATTTAAGACGGCCTTTAAAGGGAAATATGTTGGGGCAAGTTATGTAGAAGCCCGCAAGAAGGAATTCTTGAATCTGGTTCAAGGTAGTAAGACGGTTGCAGAATACGAGGCTGAGTTTCTGAGGTTGAGCCGGTATGCTGTGGGGATAGTTACCACGGAGTATGAGCGTAGTGTGCGCTTCGAGGATGGTTTAAGGGATGAACTTAAGGTGCTGATTGCTCCCAAAGGGAGCGTGATTTCGCGGTCTTGGTGGAAAAAGCTAAGGTAGCTGAGGAGGTGAAACGTACTGAGAGGTAAAACCGTGAGAAGGATCGGAACCGTTTTCGAAAGGATTCAGGACCTTCGGGTGGAGCAAATAGGAATGTCAAAAGGGCGAGAGTGGAGGAGCCAGTTCGGGCTATTTTGATGAATGTTGTTAGACCACCAATCTGTGGAGACTATAGTAAAGTGCATCTAGGCGAGTGTAGGAAACGTTCCGATACTTGTTTTCGATGTGGATCTATGGAGCATAGAGTTAAAGACTGTCCTCAGAGAGCTGATCACGTTTAAGTTACTGAACAGAGGGTTGCTCAACCCGTGAAAGGTAGACCACAACCACCGAGAGGACGTGGACAAGGTAAGGGCAGAAATGGAAATAGACGAGGTCGAGGTCGAGGGGACCTGGCAGGGGTGTCGGAAATGCTGAGGCTCGATAGCCAGTGTTGGTATATGCAGCTCGTTGTCGAGAGGAGGGCGATGCACCCGACGTCATAATTGGTACTTTTTTGTTTCTAGCATGCTGTATACTGCTTTGGTGGATATTGGATCTACTCATTCTTATGTTGCATGTGCCATATCTAGGTCGTTGGGTGTGCACTCTGAGAAGATTGTAAGTGGGGTATCTGTACTAAGTCATTTGGGTCACTCGGTTAAGGTAGACAAACTGTATAGGGATGTGCCCTTAGAAACGCAAGGTAACATTTTCTTTAGAGACTTGATAGAGTTACCGTTCGGAGAATTTAATCTCATTCTGGGAATGGACTGGCTAGTTAAGCATAAGGCAACTTTGGATTGTGCTGCTAAGCGAATGGTGTTAAGGACCACTGAGGGTGAGGAGGTTATGTTGATAGGTGAGCGAAGGGACTATTTGTCCAATGTGGTGTTGGCATTAAGGGCCGAAAGGTGGATTCGGAAGAGTTGTGAGGCCTATTTGGCATTTGTAAGTCAGTCGGAGGATGAAGGATTGACAGTGGATAAGGTTAGAACCGTTAAGAAGTTTAAAGATGTTTTTCCGGAGGAGCTTCCGAGATTGCCTCCAAACCAAGAAGTCGAGTTTGGAATCGACTTGTTGCCTGGAACGGCACCAGTGTCCATCGCACCGTATAGGATGGCATCGAATGAGCTAGCGGAGTTAAAGGCGCAAATTCAAGAGTTGTTGGATAGGGGCTTTATTAGGCCAGGTATGTCTCCATGGGAAGCACCGGTGCTATTCGTGAAGAAGAAGGATGGGACGATGAGAATGTGCATTGATTATCGCCAGTTGAACAAACTGACGATTAAGAATAAGTACCCACTGCCGAGGATTGATGATCTGTTTGACCAACTTAGAGGAGCTTCTGTATTTTCCAAGATCGATCTTCGATCTGTATATCATCAGTTAAGGGTTAAAGAGGTAGATACTCATAAGACGGTATTCAGGACTCGATATGGTCATTACGAGTTTCTGGTTATGCCATTTGGACTGACGAACGCTCCTGCAGCATTTATGGATCTGATGAATCATGTGTTCCAACCATTTTTAGATCGGTTCGTAGTCGTCTTTATTGACGATATTCTGGTATATTCTAAAACCGAATTGAAGCATGATGAGCATCTCCGCATTGTGCTGCAAGTGTTAAGGGAGAAAGAACTTTATGCGAAGTTCAGCAAGTGTGAATTCTGGTTGAGGGAGGTAACCTTCTTAGGACATGTTGTCTCTGCTGAAGGGACTAAAGTAGACCTTCGAAAGATTGAAGCAATTCTGGAATGAAAGCCACCTAGGTCGGTGTCAGAAATTCAGGTTACTACAGAAGGTTTGTGGAAGGATTTTCTGTGATGGCGGCGGACTTTGACAAAACTCATAAGGAAAGGGGTACCGCTTTGTATGGACAAGAGAAGCGAGAGGGAAGCTTTTGAGAAGTTGAACAAAGTTCGATCAAGCACTTGTATTAATTCAAACCAGAGTCCGGGAGGATTTTCATCAGTGTGCAGTGATGCATCACATGTAGGTTTGGGCTGTGTGTTGATGCAAGAGGGTAAGGTGGTTGCTTATGTATCACGACAGCTTAAGCCTCACGAGGGGAACTAACCTACTCATGATTTGGAGTTGGCAGCAGTGATCTTTGCACTTAAGATTTGGAGACACTACTTGTATGGAGAAATGTGTGTTATATACACGGACCATAAGAGTCTTAAGTATTTGCTAACTCAGAAGGAGTTGAACCTTAGGCAAAGAAGATGGATAGAATTGCTTAAGAATTATGATTGTTCGATTGAATACCACCCAGGCAAGGCTAATGTGGTAGCCGATGCTCTAAGTCGTAGAACCGTATCTGATCTGAGAGCAATGTTTGCTCGTTTGAGTCTGTATGATGATGGTAGTCTTTTGGCTGAATTACAAATAAGGCCAACCTAGGTGGATCAGATTAAGGAGAAGCAGTTGAAAGATGAGTCTTTGGTCGCTCGTTTTTAATAGGTTAAGGAAGGGGAAACTTCTGAGTTTGGGTTGAATAGCGAAGGGGTTCTGTGTTTCCGAGGAAGAATTTGCGTTCCGAATGACTCTGACTTAAGACAGTCAATACTTAAAGAAGCTCATGGAGGACTTTGTTCCATGCATCCTAGAGGGAATAAGTTGTATCACGACTTACGTGAATTGTATTGGTGGCCTGGGCTGAAACGAGAAGTAACGGAGTTTGTGGGAAAATATTTGACATGCCAGCAAGTGAAAGTTGAGCATCAACTACCTTCTGGACTTTTGCAGCCAATAAAGATACCACTTTGGAAGTGGGAGAGGGTAACCATAGACTTTGTGTGTGGGTTACCCTTGACGCCATCAAAGAAAGACTCGGTTTGGGTGGTCGTGGATAGGTTGACTAAATCGGCCCATTTCATACCTGTCTGTACTCACTTTTCAATTCAGAAATTAGCAAAGTTGTATGTGGCAGAGATTGTGCGACTTCATGGTGTCCCAGTTTCAATTATCTCTGACCGGGATCCTAGATTCACATCTCGGTTTTGGCAAAAGTTGCATGAGGTGTTGGGGACGCGATTGAACTTTAGTACGGCTTTCCATCCCCAAACTGATGGTCAGTCGAAAAGGGTTATTCAGATTCTGTAGGACATGTTGAGGGGATCTGTTATTGACTTCTGAGGTAGTTGGGAGGACTACTTACCATTGGGGGAGTTTGCGTACAACAACAGTTATCAGGCAAGTATTCGAATGGCACTGTATGGACGAAGGTGTCGTACACCTAGTTGTTGGATTGAACTAGGAGAGCGACAAGTTCTTAGACCAGAGTTGGTAGCTGATACTGAGGATAAGGTCAGAATAATTAGGGATCGGTTAAAAGAAGCTGCTGATAGGAAAAAGTCGTATGCAGATTTGAAGCGTAAGGAGATTGAATACTCAGTGGGTGATATGGTCTTCTTAAAGGTTTCTCCTTGGAAGAAGATACTAAGGTTTGGTAAGAAGGGCAAGTTGAGTCTGCGGTTCATTGGGCCTTATCGGGTTTTGAAGCGAGTAGGACCAGTGGCATACCAATTGGAGTTACCTCCAGAGTTAGACAGGATTCATGAAGTTTTCCACGTCTACATGGTAAGGCGTTATCGTTCTGGCCCTACTCATGTCGTCCGGTTGCAGAAATTGAGGTACAAACTGATTTGACCTTTGAGGAAGAGCCTGTGCAAATATTGGATCGAGATGTTAAGGTATTAAGAAGGAAATCTGTCCCATTAGTGAAGGTGCTTTGGCGTAATCATGGCAGAGAGGAAGCTATTTGGGAGCCAGAAGAGGCGATGCAACAGCAATACCCTTATCTGTTTGGATCAGGTAAATTTCGAGGACGAAATTTCTTTAAGGAGGGTAGAGTTGTAACGCCCCAGTTTTCGGGAATTTTGTGAATGTGGGCAAAATTTAAAATTTCTGTGTTTTGTCTGCTTAGCGTAGGTTTAATTATGTTAGTGGCCCAAGCTTAAGTTAAAACCTGGTAATTTTAATTAATTTTAATTCTATAAGAAAAAGGGGGTTCTGGTCGACTGGGCTTTTAAGTATTAATTGGGTAAAATAAAACACAAGGAAGCATCTGGCAAAGTGGCATGTGACGCCACTGGGAAGGCTATAAAAGTGGCATATGGATGCTAGGGAGAACCAAGGTTCAAGTCACAATGAGAGCATAATCAAAGGAATTATTTTTATGAGTAGGAATGATAAGTAATGGAACTCAAGTAAAAGACTGTCAGGAGGAGTTGGAGTTGTTCAGGGGATTGAGTAAAGGAGGGATAAGGGGAGAAAATCAAGGAATCTGAGTAGGAAGTAGGAGTTGGCCGTATAGGGGACTCCGCGAGTGCACATTCGGCTAGGTCACCTTATGTTAGGAATTTCGGCATTTGGTCTAGGGGCTGCCGAATTCTTTTGTATTTCGGGACTAGGTTATTTAGTTTATTCTGCCGAAAATTAGGTTTCTCTTCTCTTCCCTTTTATTTTTGTTAAAAGCTGAAAACTACACCTGTTCTGACTTCACAACCACAAAACTGAATTCTCTACTCATCTCTTCTTTTGTTCATCTTTTCTTTTTCTTTTAGCTGAACCTAGAAACCTCTCACTGTGCCGTTTTCTCCATAGCCAAATACTACCTCTTTTATCATCCTTTTCTTTCTTCTATCTTCTCTTTTCCTCATAATCGAACTCATACCCTTCCTTCTCTGTCGCGTCCATTATTGTTACCATCTCACATATTCTCTAAGAGCCGAATCTTGTGGTAGCCGAACTTCTCTTGCTTACTTATAAAAATCGAAATCTAAAAACCTATGGTAGAGGAAGTCGAAACTTGGGTTGTTGGAATCTGTTTCTTCTTACGAGTACGGTAGATCAGAGTTAGGATCGTGGATAGGCGTACTCTTTTAAGCCGAACAATGATAGGTAAGTTGTTAAAGTAATTTGCGTTAATCATACATGTTTTAAGAAAAAGCCGAAATCCTTAAGGGGTGGCTAACGTTTAGACTAAGGGCATTATGCCTCTTTCTTTTTGAATGTGTAAAGCATTAGCGTGGACAAGGGAGCGTACAGCGAAGGACTTGAAGACTATTCGGTTGGATCTTTGGATCTAATCCATATTTCGGAAAGAAGGTAAGAGCAAGAGGGTTTTAAGCATGGTTGGTCGAATATGGTAAGGGGTTAAATACGCAGTTTTATTTCGATATTTAGAGTAATATGTTAGCAATCCAATTGTAGGTAGTTCGTGTGTGGATCTCATCAATGAATCGTCATAAAACAGGTGTGTAACTGACACCCTCTTATAGACTAGAACTGCAAAAGCCGAAAAGTCGAAATGGCGAAAAGCTGATATTTTGAGAACTTGCGAGTGTGCGAATGCTCATAAGGTTAATAGTTTGATGTGTATTATAAATTTAAGTGACAAGACTGCAAAATGCACGATTCCGTACAATTCGATGTTTTTGGGCTTAACGGGCCAAAATCGGGATAATGGGCCAATGGGCCCAATTCGGTAAGGACACTCGGTAAGTGTTTCTGTTAGTACGTAAACAGTTATAATATGCATGAAAACCCTAAGAATAGTAAAATTACTAGAATACCCCTATGTATGCAAAATTACCATTATACCCTTAGGTGCAAAATTACCGTTATACCCCTAGGGTTTCTTTTGACTGAAAAGCATGTTGATCTGATTCTGAATGATGTATGCCATAATTGTATATCTGTTGCATGGGGACATGGGTTATAATATGGAGGAAGCGCCCGGTGGCTATGCCACAAATTATCCGATCCGTGGCTCTACCACATATATCTGTTCTGGTGGCTCTACCACGATTATCTGAATCTGGTGACTCTGTCACATTATCTGTTCTGGCAGCCATGCTGCACATTTCTGTGGCATGTAGCGATTAGGTGGGTCGAGTAGTCTCCTCACATGGTGAAAGGCTGGTATGGGGGTGCATATGGTTGGATATAGGTTGGGTTTCTGCATAAACATGTAATATCTGTTCTGTTCTGTTATGGGCCTAAGGGCCTTATTCTGAATCCTGTTCTGGGCTAAGGCCAACTTATTCTGTTTCTGTGGTTTTAGCTGATATAGACTATGGTTGGGTTAATTTACACACTGAGTTTTCCTAAAACTCACCGCTTTATTTTCATCCACGCAGGTAATCCCCAACCATAGTGGGCTTGGAGCTGTGAGGGATTCGGAGTGGCCACACGTTCTACAAATTTAGTTTTTCTTCTGGTGAACTGGACATCCTTTTTATTTACGTTTAAGGTTTTGGGTTTTTAAATGTAATAAGGCCGCTTAATTATTTTTGATGGTTTAAATATGTTTTGTTAAGATAGGTATTACTTATATTCAACTGTCGAAATTGGATAGCTTTAGGGCGCGTTTTCAAAAACAGTAAGTGATTTCAAAATAACACAACAACAAGCAAAGCCTCCGCAATGAAAATGTTTTCCAAAATTAATCACTTTTCCCAAAAAGGACTTAATCAAATTGGTTTCTTGAAAATATATCCGAAGTTAAGGTGTGGCAACGGCAGTGTGCATGTCTAGGATTGGATCCGAAGGGAGCTTGGTACTTAAGCAGTCCGATGGACTCACCTCCTCTTTTTCGGTTTCCTACCTGGTGCACAGCTTCCATTCACTTTAACCTATAATGAATTATCTTTTAAAACACTAAGTAAGTTTTTCTAGGTCAGCAATATAAAATGTTTTGAACACTTCGATGTGGCACGACGGATCCGGCCTTAACGTCCAGGCCGAGTTTTACAGAATTTTTCAACATTTAAGTTTGCTATCGCACACGCTGCATAAACATACGCACATAGATATCAAAAAGTCTGAAATATCCCGCACTCACAACGCCTGTTTCGCAAATCAACAACCTAGGCGGAAGACCTGAGCGACGGCCGATGTACTCTTGAACCCGGAAAGTCTCTAAGCCGCGTGAATACAATTCTGCGTTCATCGTTTGTGCCCTTCGACTGTTTACCGCCATGGCCTTTTAGATGGCCTCAACGTACACGTACCCAGCCTCGATCTGCTTAGCTTGTCTCAGCCCCATCCTTGGCATTAATGTGGCCAACTTATAGAATGTTACCGAGAAAACAACAGAAATTGGCAGATGACATGTGCGTCTCAAGACGGAGTTAACCGCCTCTACGAGGTTGGTCTTCATCTGGCCATACCGAAACCCCTTATCGTAACTTTGAGTCCATTGTCAGTTCTCCATGCTACCCAACCATGTCTGGAGATCTATTGGTAAAGATGACATCTGAGATTCAAGTCTTGCGAACCTTAGCCTGAATCTCCGCGGTTCTAACTTATGAGCTGAATATGCAATTTGGACTAAGCATTTTAAAAAATTACAGACTGATAAAATTTGAAAAAGAATTTTTGAAATAAATACAAACAATATTTTTTTATCCATATTCGCGAGCTCTTTTTACCATTCTTTATTCTTACAATCTTTGTGGAAGTTTACTGCGATGTGCTGGATGCAATAAATAGGCCTTCATGGAACCCTCGATTGCCTTATCGCAATAAGTAGTCCCTTCGATCTGCCGATATAAGACAAATGTTGTCTTATCTAACAATGTGCCTCCGCAGATTTTTGAGGAAAAATTTCCAGGACTCGAAGCACTCATGCTCCACGATGGCGAAAGCAATCAGAAGTACATTTCTGTTGTCACCTTGTGCAACAACAATCAAGAGTATTTGCATGTATTTATCTTACAACCAAGTTTCATCCACCTATACCATCGACTTACAGTGAGGGAAGACCCTAACATACGGCTCAAACATCCAAAACAATCAATAAAAAACTCATTTCCTTGGTTGTATCTCGTCGTCCGGTCCTTTATACGACAATGTTTGTAAATAAGTCACCGTCCTCGACACATACTCCCGCATCGCAGGTGCCCACCCATGAAGCTCGTTGTATGACGCATTCCAGTCACCATACAACTCCCGTATCGCCATTTTCTTCGTCCACTATGTCTTCTAGTACAACACTTTGTACTTGAATCGAGCTTGAATGTTCGCAATAAGGATTGACACCTAAATGGTGGGTGCCTCTTTCACCAAAGGGATGATGTAGTTGTATATGGTTTTTGCATTTAACTTTCTATGGTCTTTCGACATACGAGCAGACGTGCATGTGTGTGGACCTTCTATTTTCCTTATTGTCCACATCTGAGTTTGTTGTATTAATGTGGTTCAAACACACCAGTTACACCCACTTGAGGCTTGTCAACATTCTCTGACGTACAAAGACTGTGTCGACTTTGTTACTTTATAGTCCACACCTAACTTCAAGCTGTATTGTTTTATTGCATGTAAACAGTCTTTTTTGTTGACGGATTGTTGTCTTATGAATAACTCTTCACCACCGAATTCTTCATCAAGTAGGTAAACCGGCACTATGTTTGTATATTCCACGAACTCGCATGCAAAAGTCGCATCAAGATTCACGTCGGTCATAAAGGACCCTAGATTATTCCTTATAACTATATCAAGGCCCGTGTTCCCAGCCGAATGGGGGTTTACATTTTCACCCTCCACCGGGCTCTTATCTTCTATGTCTTCAAGGATGTCATCCAAATCGGGGTCACTGAAATCATTGTTAGGATCACGGTGCGGCTGATCTTCATTATCAAACCCTTCATCACCATCCTCTATGATGGACAACACCTATTGATTAATCTTTAGACAAGTACACGAGTTTGGGATGTTATACGAACATCCACCAGTGTTTGGATTTTCAAGAGTTGGCATTGACCCTCCACAACCAACTGATCTTCCCAATAAACGTTAAGATCAAAATCAATTCCAAAATGTTGACTTGTTGGAATTACAACTTGAGTGGGATCCAGTTCAGCTATCTCCTCGAACAAATCAACCGGGCTGGGATTATCCATCTTAGGGGGCAATAAATTACTAGCATTATCCCTAGAACATCATCATCTTCAAGCTTCATTTCTGAGAACTTGAGCGGATCTGTTGAAACTGAAAATTTTTAAAAGTCTCAACATTTGCTTCTCGCAACGGGTAGCTATCTTTGTACTGATCTTTCATTTTAAATCCGCCAGTGAAACACACTTGTTGAATCTCATTCCAATTTTTTTCTGATTTTGAAAGACACAACCTTCTTCAATTGTATTTATCATTTCTCCATGAAACGAACATAAACAAACAAAATCTGGGAACTCATCTTCAAAAAATTTTGCTTCCTTCTCAACAAAGAAAAAACTAATATTTTTAATCTCGATTTTCAACTAATAAACCAAAGAAAAAGGAAACAAAAACTCAAATGGAAGACAAAACACCTATAAATATATATGATAAAATTGGTGCCGGCCATCAGTGTCCCAGAACTAATTTTTTTTTAAAAAAATTTGATAAGGTTGATGCTGGTCATCAATGTCCCAAAATAAAAAAAATATTTTTTAATCTAATAAATTTGATGCCAGCCATAAGTGTCTCAAAAAAAAAATCAGGATTCGAAAAAGGTGTTGGTGCCGACCATCTATTGGCTAGAACCCAAAACATTTTTTTTATTATACTTTGGTGCAGACCATTAGATGGCCAGAACCCAATTTTTTTTCAAATATTGGTATTTGAGTATACCAGTATGATACGGTTTAAAAAAAATACCCTGATATTGGCCATTAATGTCCCAAAATCATTTTTTTAAAGCCTGACACAATCATCAGGCAATGATAAGGTCAAAATACAAGGGGGTGCCGCTCATTGAGTTCTCATAACCTAAATTTACTGCTCATTTTAGGTCATTTGGGTGAATATATGTTTTTGGACTAGGGTCATTTTTGTAAATATAAATATTTTTTGGGTTAGATGGGTAAAATACCCGAATTTAAATGATGATTGTGCACTCGCTTAGGAACAAAGACAGGACTACTCACTCTGCCTATAATCTCCCAACTAGACGCTAGATCAAACCCTAACTTTATGTCCCAAATCGACCCTCACTATTGTCTTCGGATACGCCCCAAAACATTCTTTCATCAATTTGAACTTTATAACATCTGAGTCAAACATGATTAATTTGCAACAACAATTTCTTGTGTATATTTATTATTAGTTTATAATCTAACAAATTAGTTTCAATCTTGTTTGTTTGTTAACTTCATGTATGGTAAAAGCATCAAGCAGGTTCTTACATTAATAGTTAGATTGCAACTTATTTCACTACAATAAAATAGACCAATCGCGACACTTTTGAGCCGACACTTTCCTAAGTGTTGAGATAGACTTGTCTATATATGCTTTGGCCAACTCTTGTGTAAGGGTCGGGATATGCATGCCTAAGGCAACGCTTAAAAAAGAGTTGATTTTGCCCAACACTATGCTGACATTTGTTATACCTTTCCCAACTATATAAAAGTGTTGCAATATGAAAAGCTTAAGACAACTCTTTTTAGACTATGCCGACCCTTTTTGGAATTGTTTAAATTTGTATCTTTCAGCAACTTTTTGGGTGTTGGCAAAATTTGATTATATCCTGACCTTTTAAAAAGAGTTGGGAAAATATAACCTATCCTAACATTTTTTATGTGTTAGCAAATATTTTATCTAATCCAAGCTTTTTTGTGTTACATTTGTAATTTATCCCAACCTTTTTAAACTATGTCGTTTTAGATTTTCCTAGATTTCTATTATTTTTTTTCCTTTCTTCATCATCCTATAGCTTTTAAGATACATCATCACATTATTATAGTTAAAATATACTTCAGGTCCTTGTACTCTTCAACCATTGTCTACTTTTATTTTAAGGAATTCGATCCATCTATTTTCTAAATTTAAAAAATACAAGTCTAATTATTAACACTGTTAAAATTATCATATTAAATTCAGTATCATTATAACATCATTTTTCTTATTGCATAATTATCAAAGTGAGTATTTGCACATTTCAAACTGTCAAACTAATGAATTTAACCGAAGAAGTTTAATGAGATAAATCATTGAAATATTAGTTTGAAATACGAAATGTGAAAGAACAAAACTTAATTGAAATATAGGGTTACAATAGCAGTCTCATCCCATATGGCAAAAATAAATCCACTTTTTCTATTACCTTTAAATTTTGATGCGATGTTGAACAGTAATTCTTTTGGGTTTTTTTTTAAAATTTTTTACAATATCTCTATATAACAATTATAATTATTAAGTTACAAAAACTTCTCTAATAATGTATTAAATATTTTTCCCGCATAAAATATTTAGGCATTTTGTGAGTAATATTTAGGCATTTTAGTTAAACTAAAAGATAAAAACAATCAAAAGTTCAACTTCTATTATTAATTTCTTTCTTTTCTCTTCCTTCCCTTTTTTTTTCATTCGTCTGCTTCCTCTTCTCTTTTCTCCACTTCCTAAGCACTTACGCCTCAAAACCCTAACTCTATCTCCTTTCTTACAATTCCGACGCAAAAATCGATCAAAAATCTCGTGGGGGAAGCCGATAGCCATGAACGTTGCAGATTCTAGGGGCCAAGCCCTTTCTCTGCTCACTGTCGTGCTCAACCATTCTCAACCATTATGAATTGTTTATGTCTAGCAAACTGATTTGTTTTTACCTTTGTTTCCTGGATGTCTATGAAGATTCCACAAGTGCTTCCACAAGTCAAGCTAAAAAGGAGGAAGTGGATTCCCGCTCGATTTATGTCGGTAACGTGAGGTTCATCAACCCTTTCCTATGCCTTATATATGTTTATTTAGTTAAATTGTCTCATTTACCTCACCTGTGGTCCAATTATTATCTTAATGTTGAAATTTTACTTGTAAGTTAGTTGAAAGTGCGATTGTGCTTTATTTTGGCCAGTAAGGGTATAGGAAAGTTTTTCCATTTTGGTTTTATGTTTGTGCATATCGTGTTGCTTGAAATGTGTTTTTATGTGCATGTAATTGCATGGAAAATCATATCTTAGTTTATTAACATTTCACTTCAGGTTGCAGCTAATAAACTTTGTTAATTCTTTACTTTTTATATGGTATAGCCGAGACAAGCTGGTGGTGGGACTTGGGTTGGATCTGTTTGCTGTAAATGATGAGAAATTCATGGACATGTCTATTTCTCCTGCCGCCATTGAAGTACTGCAACACAAAAGACAATCCCTTCAAAATCGCCAAAAGGTACTTCAATCTTGCTTAACTGAATTAAAAAATGTTGCTCAATCACTCTGAATAAACACAAGATTTTGGATCTTTCAATCTTTTAAGTAAAGTTCCAAGCACAAGGGTTTCACATCTAGTGAAAAAAGAACAATCATTGGGTTTATCTAGTTCCTATTGATCAAAGAAATTTGAATTCTGAGATGTCATGTTAATTAATATAAATGTGTGAAATTCAATTTCATTTCTAGGGTTCAGCTTGGCAAATGAAAAAGAATTTTTATTTTCTGTAATTTCAAGTCTCAAATGTTTAAGGCTTATAAATTTTTGAGAATGGTAGTATAAAATTCAGTGAAGTGGATGCTTGTGTTACATGATGCGATGCACAAGAGTTGACAGCGTTAAGCATTTCCTGGTTTGTGTTTTACATTTTATTAGGAACCTTTAATTGCTACAGTTTTGGATATAGCTTTTGTTATTTTAGCTTGACTTTCTTGTTGATTTGCTCAACTGAAGTTGGATTGGATAAATACAACGCCTTTTATGATATGATTATGTATGATATTGCAGATGATGAAGCAAAGGCACAAAGTGGAGAGAGAAGCAAACATTATGCCGAAATTGGATGGTCGAAGAATCAGGAAGCTGCAAAGACTAATCCAAAGCTTACGGCCATGAACAAGAAATTTGGAATGATTCATGGGTTACCTTCACTTGCAAGAATTTTCAAACTCATTTGTTTACTTCTGTACATTGGGTTAATATATTAACTTGCTTCCTATATATGTTAATATATTAACTTTCTTCCTATATATGTTATTAAATATGTTTAATTGCCTTTTTAACTAAGAGAGTCTTATAATTTCAAGAGATTCAAAAGATTGTAGTCTTCAAATGTGCATTTGAAATAAATATATTCAACCTTTATTTTAATTTTAATTTTTTATTTTTTAGTTGTATTTAAAGCACCATTTCTATCATTATTTACTGTAAATGTTTATGAAAATATATTAATATTGAAATAATAAAAAATAGAAAAAATTTACCTTAGACTGTCTATCGCAACTTTTTTAAGGTTGCTTTAGACAAGGTTTATCCCAACCTTTTTAAGGTTGTCTTAGACGGGTCTATTCCAACCTTTTTAAAGTTGCCTTAGACGAGTCTATCCCAACCTTTTGTAAATGTCAGCATTGATTAGGTTTTTGCCAACCCTTTAAAGGTCAGCTTATGTTGAATTATGTTGACATTTTTTCAAAAGCGTCATGGAACCTATGCCAATTGCACTATAGGTGACATTTTCAAAAGTGTCAGAATGACCTATGCCAACCTTTTTTTCGCCGTCTAAAGTAAAAAAAAAAAAAAAAAAAGTGTCGCGATATGCCTGTTTTGTTGTAGTTTTTCTTGTATTAAGAAATTAGTAAATTAATCTATGTACATTAGTTTAAAGAGTAAATTGACCATTTATTATAAAAATTTCTTCTATTTGTATTGTTAAAAACTAGCGTGACTAACAAAATAACCAAACAGTGATATGTGGTGTGTCAAGTATACTTGATACATGCACGGATGGGATGAAATTTATTAAATTATATTCATTAAAGCTGCAATTTTTAAGTTTGGAAACTTAGTCAACTTGCAACGACTTTTTTGATAGGATTCAGACATTTCAAATGTCTACATAGTGTTTGTAAATCTATCTCTTATCTTAAAAATGCAATGTAAATCATTCAATTTTGAATTCGGGAGCTCAAGTTATGATTGTTTTAATGAAGATTGCGCAAGCTAAATTTCTGGACGGAATTATTGTGGAAGTTACGAGTTTCGGCTTTTAATTTGAGTTTAAATCATATTGAGTTTAATTTTTAGGCTTAAGTTTTTATTATATATTAACCAATATTGTATCTATTAAGTTTTATTATTTTATTATTTATTTATTCTGAAGTTTAGATTTTTTTAGGAGTTTTATGTCAATAAGGAAATTTAGTAAATTAATTAGAGTTTCAATAGACTTGAGAGTTTTATTCGGATGTGCTTAGCTAGCTTATATAAAGACCTATTCATTGTACAAAATCAATTCATTCAACAACTTCTCTCTTTGAGTTAATAAAATTCTATTTGAGTTTTGTTTTTCAAGAATTTTTCTTGAGTTTTCTTTTAGAAGAGTTTTAACAATGTTTTCATATTGTGGGGGTCATTTTCAAGTTTTTTTCTTGCCAAGTTTGTTTTCTTGGATGGAAAATTATAGTTGTTTGAAGGGGGTTGTAGATTCATCTGGTTTCCAAGGCTTCTTAGGACTTCTACACGTCACTTTCCATCTTTTCCATCTATCTTGTTTTGTTTCTTTGTTATTATATTTTTTTCTTGTTTAATTGTTTCTAATCTTTAATTTGGGTTCCTTGTTCTTTTTCTATCTTAATTATTTGTTTTAAATATGACTAAAATATAAGAACGACCAATTTACTCTTTTATCTAATATATAAGAACTAATTTATTTATTTTTAAATAAATGAGAAAAATATAATATAATTTTTAATATTGAAACGTATGTAATACTTTTACCTCTAGGTAACCATCTTTTCACCTTCAGCCGTCATTTTCTATGTACTTTGGTTTCATAAATGAGTCCTGGGCTAGTTGACCTGCAAGGCAACGCTGTGGTTTGACTTGGTTCGAGAATGTCGGTTGTTTGTTAGCATCTCCATCATGGATTTAAATTATGATTATGGAGTTCTCAGCTAACCATTATTGGTTCACATTGGAGCACAGTGGATTGCCTCCGACATGGTCACATGACGTTGTCTACTCCCATTTCATATTCATCTACTGTTACAACATTTGAGTGACTTCACTCTCCAACTACACCGTAAACAATCGGTACTTGTGTAGACTAGAAAAGAAAGGGTCTCAATAATGAGGTCCGAATGGAGGATGGAACACAATTAAATCTCGATAAATACAATGTTTGAGTTTCCATCATTACAGGTATACCCTCACAAGTTAACATCTAAAGTGAGTTAAGATCTTAGTGATTGAAAATATTCCATAGTACAAATTTAATTTGTTTGGTTTGAACAAACAAAAGCATATGTGACTGAAACTCGTAACCGCGATATTAATGCTACAGCTAAAAAGAGAATACAAGGTAGGTGCCGTAATCAGTTTGATGTTCAACAAATTGTCTTTAATTCTGTCATGCATTTAAGCAAATTATAAACATAAAACCCTTTTTACTCCACTTTCACCAAAGCTAATGATTAATTTGTCTGCCCATGAATGAAAGTTAAGCTCAATTTCGTCAAGATGAAGGTTCTCCATTAAAGAAACAAAAGAAAAAGAAAAGCTGCTAGTACAGGGCTACAACAGAACAGAGACTAAACACCTTAAACAATGTAAAAATTGGGTTTCTTTCATTTTTAAATTTCTAACCAAACATCATAATGATTGTTGTTTTTTTTTATGTTCGGTTACATTGAAGACACAACTCTCGTTCTCAGTAGTTAAACATGAAACGAGCATCCATGACATACTCATGAACTTTGCCTCACGGAACAAGCAACCACCTGCGCCCATTGCCTCAGCTTTGTCTTCACTATCTGTGGTTTATCACCTTTACCAACAAACATAAATAAAATCAGAAGAGAAAAAAAATTCCAACGAAACCAGGCTCATATCTGAGTTAAATTTCAAGTTATTACTTACCAGGGCCAAAGATGGCGTGGAGGCTACCTATAGCGGATGAAATGCTATCACAATCCGATGCAGCCGAAGGAGACGAGGCATACTTTGAGATGGTGTGGTTGTAGTTCTTGTTAACTGCTTGGTAAAGACCAAGAGCTGGCAAAGTATTCGACAAGCGTTGATCTATCTCTAGGGAATCAAACCCAAATCCTAACTCAATACAAGCCCTGAGTTCATCAAGGTCTTCGTCTGTTACACTCTTGCTTCGCCGGTTCTTGCTCTTTCCTTTTCTTCTAAGCCATGCTTCGTTACGGATGATGTCGGGTGACCAGGATCGCTGCTTGTAAAGCGGAAGCGGTGGTTGCAGTGCTGCTGGCAAGGGAGGAGGAGGTGGCGGCGCATGATCAGGATAGGACATGGATTCAGCTGGCCCGAGGAGGTCCACGGGGACCTCGCCCGCCCGGTCGAGGAGCTCTATGGCTGGGGTGGGTTTGGGGTATAGATTTAGAAGTAAAGAAGGGAGGTTAATGGTTGATGAGATATAAATAAGGTGATGAGATGGGTGGCCAAGTGGAGTTGTGGGACAGGTGGTGAAGCTGATGGCCTCCGGATTGGTAGTTAACTGAGCTTCCTCGTAATTTATAAGATACCAACATAATAATATATATAAATTATGCCATACGTTATAGGTGAAAAAATAATTATATAAAAATATATAATTAACTCAAAAGATTGAATTTGGACACAATTGAATTTAAATGTCTTAATGTAATTATATTCATCTAATTTGATTTATATATATATATAATTGAAAAACATAAACATTGTTATAATAAAATTTATTGTTTTAAACTTTTGGTTTTTTTAGTAGTTAATTCATGATATCAATTTTATAGAGGGTGTTATAAGTAATAAGATTATGATACACTTATGATGTGGGTGAAAATTTTGTTATGTAAAAAATATTTATTAAAATTTTATGTAAGAATAAAAAAGGAAGCTTTTGTTGAAATAGTAAAATTGAGTTTCAAAGCTATAATGTTCTAAGTTCAAATATCACATATGTGTGTTTTTTTATTGGTTTTATATATAAAAAATTAATAAAAACATCCTTAAATAATATAATTTATTTTTAAAAAAATTGACTTTTTAGTTATTTCTAACTAAATTTGTTCCTGATTGACTTGTGATACCAAATTAGTGAATGAGTTTTTTTATACATACAATATTAAGGGTGGGAATGGGGTAACACAATTAATTTGATCTATTCCAAACGAGTGTTTGACAAGAACTTTAATCAGTGCTCCATATTAGTCAAGACTCAGTGAAGGGTTTTAAATATAACTTAACTAAATTATGTCACACCTACAATGTAGGTGAAATAAATAATAAAAATATATTTAATAATTAAATCATGTCTAGAGCAGTAATGTAACCTCTCCAACCCGGCCTAAACGTTAAGCCCAAATTCAAAAAATTACATTGGCCACCGAAATGGCCTAGCAGAACTATCGGAGTTTAAAATTGTTAGATTTATAAAATAAATCTAAAATAAAACTTAATAAACCTAGATCTGTCATGTCAAATCATTAACAATAAATCAAGAACAAAACTAGATGCGGAAGCGTACCTGAATCATGAATTCCTTGAAACTTTCTGGATCTTGGGAATTTGATCTTCCAAATTAGCACACAAGAAATTCAGAAAATATCTGCTCTCTCTTTCCTAATGATGGGATATTAGAAAAGATATCTTGTGTATAATTTGGGGACCATAACCCTCATATTTATAACCTTGGCATATTAGTTCTAATCAAATTCTAATTAGCCCATCATTAATTAGAATTTGATTAGAAGAGTATCTACACATATTTGACCCATACTTTATTTAATAAATAAAAGCCCAATAAAATTCTAACCAAATTAGATCACTTTTAATTTGGGCTAACCTATCATGATAGTAAATAATAACATGTAATTATCCTTATTATATATGTGATGTCCAAATTTTCCAATAAAAATAAGTTGTTTAAAACGTTTGCTTTAATTTCTGAAGAAAACTTAGAATGTTTTAAAAAGATTACAATTTAGTTCAAAATTGGTTAATCTTAATGACTGTTTCGCAAAAGTTGAATTCTAGTTTTTTATAAATATATGTATTTTTCAAACCTCATTTACATAGTCAAACAGCGGAAAAGTGATATTTAATAATAATTTTAATAAAAACAAAATTTCATGAATAATTAATTAAAATCCATATTTCAACGTCACATAATCAAATTAAATGTCATGCATGCAATATAAATCTAAAAACCTAATTCCTATGTCACAAATCAAAAATAAAACAATATAGTATCTAAATAATAGAAATTTCAAATAGTAATCTAAAATACTTTTATAAAAAGACAATTCGAGTTGAAACCTTCCGAATGTCGAGTCTGTGCTCTAACCTTGCGAGTTATCTAAAAAGATGGAAAATTAAGTGGGTGAGCTATAAAGCTCGATGTGAGTCCAATCACAAAAAAATTAGTGCAAACAGTAAATGCCACATACAATATAACAATTCTCAGAACAATCACACTCATATAGTGATTTAGAGTATCAGTTCTTTAGATCAATACATCAATGTAATAATATCTCAACATTCACAGCTTATGTATGCACATGTTCATGAATGACAATGTTCATGAATGACAATGCAATTTCAATATATCAAAATAGATCCTACCCAACTCCACTACACACCACAATAGGAGTTCCCCAAAACTCTTCCATCCTTACACCATGTTTGGGGATAAACCACTCATCGCTGTGGATGAAACACTCATCGTTGTAGATAAACTACTCATCGGTGTGGATGAACTACTCGTAGTAAAAATAGTAGATGAACCACCAGAGTTTTTAGATAAAAAGTTTGTAGACAAGCTGCTAGTACATTGTGGATAAACCACTCATTGGTGTGGATAAACCAGTTATCGTTATAGATAAACTGCTCACACTTCTTTCGTTCGTACCGTCCTACCCTATGCAATGCAATATGGCATGTTTATAACGGATCAATACAGTAGCAATATACATGCTTATAATAGATCAATACGATAGTAAAAGTCATTCTTATCATGTATTCGGTTTAATAGTTTCAAAAGGCATGCTAAACCTGCAATCGGTAATACAGAGGAAACATGCATGTATTGTTCACATATTATGCATATAACAATAATAATTCAGTCACTCAAATAATAGGTTCCAATATGCATATTATCAGGGATTCATTTAAGTGAAATAAAACTCTAAAAATAGTATGGGGACTATACAGGGACTAAACAAAACAATTCACAAATTTGTGGGCAAAATTGTAAAACAGAGGACACATGGCTATGTGGAAGGGTTACACGATTGTGTAACAAACTGTGGTTGTGTGGTAAACGTTCAAATTACCTTACAATAGAGACAAAGTCGTGTGGAA
Source organism: Gossypium anomalum (assembly GCA_025698475.1). Lineage (NCBI taxonomy): Eukaryota > Viridiplantae > Streptophyta > Magnoliopsida > Malvales > Malvaceae > Gossypium > Gossypium anomalum. Next base: position 64,388,435 of record CM046967.1, read on the forward strand.
GGTTCTTGGCCGCATGTAAAATAAAGTACCCTAAAGTAACAATAGCACATGGTCGTGTGGCCCACATGCCCGTGTGGGAGATTGTGTGGCCCAAAACCTTCACACGATTTGCCTCAATTCACTTGGTAAAGAACACACACCTTTCATTGGAGATTCGATCAATGTTTCTCATGCTCGATTTTGATCCGATTCACTTAAATTCGATCTTTCAAACGACATTTACACATGAATTAACAGTTAATTTCAAGATTTGTTAAGGTTAACAGAAGATTTGGCATGAACAGTAAATGATTGATTAATCAAATGAAATTAAAAAAGGATGCATTTGGGGAAGGAGTGGCTTGAACTTAAGATCATAAGGGGAGAAACTAACACTTAACTATTAGGCCTAAAGCCTATTTATTATTTAGTCTTTATTCCTAACTATATATATTTTAGGTGAGGGTTTTTCCCTAAGTTATTGAAAATTAAAGGAAAAGAAATGGGGGAAGGTAGCTTGAACCTAGGACTTTTAAGATAAGAGAGTAACACTTAACCATGGAGCCTTTAGCTCATTTCTTATCTGTCCATTACAATTAACCCCCTATATTTCGGGGCATGACAGGTAAAGTACTTATGATTAAAACTTCATCAATTCTAAGTTCAATATTTAAGCATTTGATATTTAATTATTTTATTTAAACATTTCATATAAAATAATAAAAGATAACAACAACATTATATTAAAGATAGTTATTTGATATATTGATAGTGAAAACTTTTTATTCTATAAATGAAATTGATGTCGAATTGATTTGTGATATTAATTTAATCATTCATATTATTTATAATATAGATAGGTAATATATTATATAAAATATTAATATATTTGAATTTATATAAATATAATACACATTATAATTGATACAATAAATATGTTGCGAATCTAATCAGGATTAGATGTCTTTAATTTGTTTTTAAAGAAGGGTTAAGAGTTTCTTGGAATATATAGTAGTAATTTACCCTAAAATAATTAAATTTTTTTTCTACATGTTTAAAAAGTAGGCAATATATATATACATGTATAGAGAGAGATTATTAGCATAATATTTTGCTTGAGTTAATGTTATGAGTAAATTAAAAACTAATTAAATATAAATTATTTTAAAAATAATAAATATTATTATAATAATATTTTTGTCTCTTTAAATAAAACAATTCAAAAACACAAAAAAAAAAGACAAAGATCAAACTTGATTCAGGGTTGGCGCTAGGAGGATTAGCAGGGGTCTCGACCCCTAAAAATGAAAATTTTCATTTTTGGTCTTTTAAAATTTATGAATTTTTAAGTTAGTAGTACACTTTAAAGTTTATGAATTTTTAAGTTAGTAGTACATGGTAAAATTCTATTCCCCAAAAGATAAAATTTTGATTTAGTTGTAAGCTCATCAATTTGGCCTAGACGTTAGACCCAAATTTGGAAGATTAATTAGCCATCGAAGTGACTCAGTGAACAACTATGATTTTGAAAACAGTCATTTTAAAACAATTTGTTTAATTTAGTAGAAAACTTAGTTAAATATCATTTTATTAATATTCAAAACCTTAATTAAGATATAGCAGCAGAAAAATGATAAATGTTTGTTTTAGATAAAAATCGGGGTTCATGCATAGTTTGTTAATAATCATCTCTTATTCCCTTAAAAAAACTAAGTGTCATGCAAAATAAAATCAAAACCCTAAGTCTCATGCCATTGCATAAAACAAAATATTACAATCCTCGAATAATATAATAAATTATATAACAAACCTAAAATAATTTTGTAATTAGAAATTGAGTAGAGACCTTCTGGATGCCGTGTCCGAGCCCTAACCTGTCAGGTTATCTGTAAGGATGAAAATTGAAGGGGAGCGAGCTATAACGCTTAGTGTGAGTTCTATCACAAGTAAATCGGTGCCAAACAGTAATTCAAGCATATGTAATAACAATTCTCAATACTTTAGTAATCATATAGCATAACAAAAATTAACAGTTCATTCAAGCATGTTAATGCGTGATGATGTAATATAATTAATGATATTAGTTTAACAGTATAAATAAGTCCTACGTCACCGCTAAACTCCACAGTAAGAATTCCCCAAATTTTTTATATCCTGGACACTCCAGTTTGTGGTTGAACTAAAAGTGTTGTAGGTTAATACGCTGCCAGTAGTTGTGAATACACAACAGGTTTGCAGATAATAGCTGCCAGCAAAAGTCGTGGATAAACCATTAGCGTTTATAGGTTAATACGTTGCCAGCGGTTATGAATGCACAACGAGTTTGTAGATAATAGTTGTCAATACTTTGTGGATAAACCACCAGTGTTTGCAGTTAAAACTGCCAGTACTTCCTCCTTTCAAAGCGTCCTGGCCCATGTGATGCAGTATGAAACACGAGCATTAAGACAATACAGTAACGGTAAACATGTTCAACATGTGTTTATATCAACAGTACCAATAGAGATGGTTGCCATGTATTTAGTTCAACAATACAATAAGCATGTGATTCATGCAATCGATAATTTGATAATACGAGTAACAATAATAATTTATCGGTAATTCAATCATAGAAGGCATGTATAAATCACATGGCATGCTTGTATAGTAGTAATCTAATCAATAAATCATGGACTCTAGAATTAATCCTAAAATCAGAGACTTAATTGTATAAAATAAATCACTAAAATTGTATAGTAGTAATCAAATCAATAAATTGTTCAACAACCATTTAGGGACTAATTTGCATAAATCATAAAATTTTGGGAAAAACTATAATTTTTGAGAAGCAAGGGACACACGACCGTGTGGGAAGCCCTGGACTATGTATAGGGAGTACAAGGTTGTGTGATCCGGTTGTGTGAGAGACTGTGGTCATGTAGTGTTCGATATATTAACCTATAAGGGAGACACGGCCGTGTGGCAGGCCGTGTAGAGAGGTTCAAGTTATGTGAGAAGCAAAATTTTTAGGTTTTTAGGGGAACACGGCCGTGTTTTGAGGTTGTTTGGTCTACACATCCGTGTGGCTAACTGTGTGTCTTCTTAGCTCGATTTTGCCTTGATTTGCTCCTAAAAGGACAGACACCTGTTATTGGAAGATCGAGCGACATCCTTCTCATTTAAATCTGGTCTGGGATACCTAAATCAGGTCCTTCAAATGACATTTACACAAGAATCAATTATAGTTTTCAAGATTATCCAAGATTATCAAGATTTTCGGCAAAGATTGCAAAAGATTCATGATCGAGTTTGAAAGATTAACAAGACACGATGTAGTCCTAGAATTTATGGGCTCTACTAATTAGAACGAAAGTACTTACCTATCTTTCAATAAGATTTCGAAGATGATTGACGATGAATCAATAATTAGTGGGAAAACATGTTAAATTGAGAATTGATTTAATTTGAGGTAATCAAGAACAAATTTTCAATAATGAATGTAAGATTATTATGGAAAAAAATAAGGTAAAAGAAAAAAAAAGAGTTTTAAAGAGAAAAGAAGAAATTTTCTATTTAGGGTTGAAGAGGAAATAAAAATCCATGTGAAATTAGGAAAATATATTAAATACCTAGGGTTCAAAATTTTAAAGGGGTTGAATGGTAAAATACCCTTTTTATCAAAAAATGAAAAACAAAAAGGAAATAAGGGATGAGTTTGGTATGGCTTGAACCTTGGAAGCAAAGGAAAGAATGCAAAGGCCTTACCATTTAAGCTGTTGCTGACACTTGGCAAATTTTTACACTATTTAATATATATCCTAGTTTAGTTTTGATCGTAGGTTGCTGAAAAAAAAAAGAAAAAAAATGTAAAGAGTGTAGCTTGAAGCTTGGTTCTCTAGGTAGTATACTAAGCTTTTAACCATCAAGACTAAGACTTATTTTTTAGTTGATTAATACTTTTGACTCTATATATTTTGGAGTATTATAGTTCTCCCCTCCTTAAAAAAATTTCGTCCTCAAAATTTACCTAGTTCAAACAGATGAGGATATTATTGGTGAAATGTTTTCTGTTTCTCATGTGGCCTCCTCGACTCTATGGTTCTGCCATACGACCTTGATAGGAGGGATTTGTTTCCTTCCCAGAACCTTCATATCATGGTCTAGAATTTATATAGGTTCCTCAAAGAATAAATTCAATCACACCTCAATCTCCTCTATTGGATTAATGTGGAAAGGGTCGGAACGGTATCGCCTCAACATAAAAACATGGAAAACATCGTGGATTTGATCTAGTTCATGTGGTAATTTGAGTTTATAAGCAACTGGACCGACTCTTTTATAGATTCAGTAGGGTCCTATAATTCTCGAACTTAACTTACCCTTTCGACCGAACCTTAACACTTTTCACCAGGGGGACACCTTCAAGAAGACTTAATCGTCGACATTGTATTCAATATTTTTTCTTTTTAAATCCGCATATGACTTTTGTCTATCGAAAGCTACCTTTAGTCTATCCTGTATTAGCCTTATCTTCCCCTTAGATTCTTACACTAACTTGGGACCTAGAACTTCCATTTCACCTAGTTTGGTCCAACACAAAGAAGTTCGACTCCTACGACCATATAGGGCCTCGTAACGTGTCATTTGGATGCTTGATTGAAAGTTGTTGTTGTAGGCAAATTCGACTAAGGGCAATTGTTGTTCTCAACTACCTCAAAATTTGATAATACAACATCTGAACATATCTTCCAATATTTGTATCTCCCGTTTGGATTGCACGTTAGATTGCATATGGAAGCCAGTGCTAAAATCCAAATGAGTTCCTAATGACTCTTGCAACTTCTTCCAGAATCGAGATGCAAAACGAGGATCTCGATCTAAAATAATTGATATAGGCACTCTGTTCAACCTCCCAATCTCCGAAATGTATAACTTAGCCAACTTTTGTAGTGAATAATCATTACGGAAAGGTAAGAAGTGTGCCGATTTTGTTAATTAGTCTACTATAACCCGAATTGAATTTTTTTAGTGGATGTTAAGGGCAACCCACTAACAAAGTCTATCGTTATTTTCTCCCACTTCCACTACAGTATCTTAATATGTTGCAACAATCTAGAAAGGAACTAGCGTTCAGGTTTCACTTGCTAAAAAGTTAAGCACTTAACACAAATTTAGTTACATTACAATTCAGTCTCGGCCACCAGTATAGTTCCTTCACATCTCAATACATATTATTTCTTTCGGGATGCATGGCATAAGGGCTAGCATGCGCTTCCTAGGTTATGATTTCTCTTAATTTGTTGTCATTCGACATTCAAAACCTCCCTTGAAAGCACAAGATACCATCATCACTAAACTCGAAATCTTTGATTTTTTTCTCCTCCACCTACTTAATTTGAGGTAACAAGGATACATCTAAATGTTGTTTATCTTTGATTTCATTGGCTAGGGTGATGTTCACTTGTAGTTTTTCTAGTAAGCTTCTATCATCAGCTAAACTTAACCTAGCAAACATCATCTTTAAATCGGTCATTTGCTTTCTGCTTAAGGCGTCTACTACAACATTTGCTTTTTCAGGGTAGTATTCAATTACACAATCATAATCTTTTAATATCTCTAACCATATCTATTGCCTAAGTTTCAATTATTTTTGGGTGAGAAGATATTTAAGACTCTTATGATTAATATATGTTGCACTTCTCCCTATACAACTAGTGCTTCCAAATTTTTAGTGCAAAAACTACTACAACCAGCTCTAAATTACAAGTCAGGTAGTTGCACTCATGCTGCTTCAACTTCCTTGACGCATAAGTCACTATTTTACCACCTTGCATCAACACACAACTAGGGTCGATATAGGATGCAACACTGTACACTACATATTCTTTCCCTGATTTGAGCTGAATTGATACAGGAGCTTGCATTAACACTGTTTTAAGTTTTTCGAAGCTAGGTTGTTGTTCATCTGTCCATTTAAAAGGAACATCCTTTCTCAACAACTTGGTTAAGGGTGCACCTATTAAGGAAAAACATTCAAGAAATTTATAGTAATACCTAGCCAAACCTAGAAAACTACAAATTTTGGAAACATTTTTGGGTTGTCTCCATTCAAAAATCACTTCAATCTTGTTTGGATCTACTTGGATACCCTCTGTGGATACCACATGTCTTAGGAACATTACCTCTTTAAGCTAGAATTCACATTTACTCAGTTTAGCATATAACTTTTTCTCTCAAAGGATTTGTTGAACCTTCCTAAGGTGTTCATCATGTTCGTGTTCAGTTTTGGAGTAAACTAGAATATCATCGATAAATACAATAATGAACTGGTTAAGGAAGGGTTGTAACACTCGGCTCATTAGATCCATGAAAGCAGTAGGAGCATTGGTTAAGCCAAATGACATTACAAGAAGCTCATAGTGGCGTAACGAGTTCTAAAAATTGTTTTAGGCACATCCATCTATTTTACCTTTAGTTGGTAATACCCCAACCTTTGATCTATTTTGGAGAACATCGTTGCACCTCTAAATTGGTTGAACATATCATCTATCCTAGGCAGAGGATATTTATTTTTGACAGTCAACTTGTTCAATTATTGATAATCAATGCAGAACCTTAGGGAACCGTATTTCTTTTTTATGAACAGGACTAGAAAACACTAGGTCTAATAAACCTACGATCCAAAAGCTCCCAAAGTTGGATTTTCAACTCTTGTAACTTCTTAGGCGTCATGAATTAGGGAGCAATAAACACTTAAGCGGTTCCTAGCAACAATTCAATCCTGAATTCTACCTCGCAGTTTTGAGGCAATCCTAGTAACTCCTCAGGAAATACATTGGGGAACTCTTTAACAGTTTGGATGTTATCTAAGATGGTACTATTAACATTCTTATCCATTTCATAAGCTAAATAAACTTCACACCCTTTACGAACTAAATTCTCAACAACCATAACAGATGTTACATTTGATAGATAATCCCTTCACTCCCTATCCATAACAATTTCTCTACTATCGGTTGTTTTCAAAGTTACCCTTTTAGAAGCATAATCTGGGCTAACTTGATGTTCAACTAGTCAGCTCATACCCATAATTAAATCTAACTCCCAAAAAGGTAATTCCATAATATCTGCGAGAAATACTACCACTTGAACCTCCAACGGACATCTTCTAGAGATTTTATTTACAATAACAGATTGTACTAAGGAGCTTACTATGATTACATCAATAGTGGTCTCCTCTACCCCAACACTTAATTTATCAAATATTTTACGAGAAACATAAAAGTGGATAGATCCTATATCAATCAAGGCAAAGTATGTAATAGAATTAATGGTGAAGATAACTACTATGACATCTGACGCATCCCTCTCTTCTCGACCCCTAACAACATAAATAAGGGCGGGTTGTTTAGCCTCTATTCAGTATGCACCAATTACAACAACATCATGACCCTATCTTGATTTCGGCCTTTCGGAGGTAACAAACTCATTCTCTAGTTTTAGGTTAGATTTTGGGTCAGAGTTTATTCTTGCCTACCTCAACGAGGACAGCCTTTCACCATGTGCTCTGTCGACCACATCTTAGGCAAACACCTAACTTTTTACAACACTCATCTATGTGGCGTTTATTGTAATATGAACAGTTGCGAGTCCTATTTCCAGAATTAGCCACAATAGCCCCTTGTTGCAGTCTACCCTCTCTGGCTCATTTAACAGGACGGGAGTTCAAACTGGTAGAGCCCGAATCTCTCTTTGACCAGACCTTACTTTTCTCTCATTACTTACGATTTACCTGCTTGATTTCCTCAACGATCTTGGCCTCCTCCACTAGGGTCTTAAACACCCGTTCTTGGTGTGGAGCAACTTGATTCTTGAGGTCGAAACACAACCCGTCCTCGAACCTCACACATTTATCCTATTTTGTGGTGACTATTCCTTGCGCATAACGGTTGAGCCTAAAACATTCAACCTCATTTTTTGCCACGTCTTGTCTCTCTATTTCACCTCGAGAAACTTAAGCCTATGGACCTACACATACCTAGTGCCCACATATTTATTTTGGAAGGTCTCTTGAAAATACTCTCAGTTAATACGATCAGCTTGTGTGCTCCTAATGAAAGATTGCCACCAATGATAGGGCTCTTCTCTATGTAAGGACACGATGCCCTTTAGTTTCTACTCTGGAGTACAGTCTAAGTCCTCTAGAATCCTTTCGACCGACTCTATCCAATACTCAGCCACGGTGGGAGTTATTCCAACGATGCCCTTAAACATTTCTATCTTATTTGATCGGAGTCTCTCTGAAACAGATCTGCAGCTCTTCAATCCAGTTTGGGCTCTAGTAACCCTTTGCAGGACCCTTAGCATTGCCTATATCACGATGTCATCGTCATTCTTGTAACCTCTATCACCATTAGTGGTAAAATTCTTAACATAGTTCTCCTTACGGATCAGTTTTTCTCCCTGAACAGTAGGCAGCTCTACAGGTGCAGCCTTACGCGACCTACCCCTACCACATCTACCTTAGATGTTCATAGTGATTTTTTTTTGAAAGTTTTAAAACTAAATTATATCTATAGTTTCAAAAAAAATTTCAAGAATTTATTATCTTTCTAAATAATCACAATCTAAAGCTCACAATCCATCTAAAGTTTTTAAAAGTAGCTAAAGTATGACCGACACCAGAGTCTCAAATTCATTTTCCTACAGAAAATCAATTTTTCAAAAAAATTTGTGGCATGATTTTTCGTAAAATATTCCTTTTGATGCATGCATGCAAGTCTATTGAAATTGTTATGATTCGAGTTTAGAAAACCTAGGCTCTGATACAACTAAATTTAACCTCCCCAATTCGACCTAAATATTGGACCCGAATTCGAAAGATTACATTAGCTACCAAAGTGACTCAGTGAGCTATCGTGATTTTGAAAATAGTCATTCTAAAACCATTTGTTTAATTTAGTAGAAAAATTAGTTAAATACCATTTTATTAATCTTCAAAGCCTTAGTTAATATATAGCAGCGAAAAAGTGATAAATGGTTATTTTAAATAAGATTAAGGTTTCATGAATAACTTATTAATAATCATCTCTTATTACCCTAAAAAATTAAATGTCATGTGAAATAAAATCAAAACCCGAAGTCTCATGCCATAGTATAAAATAAAATATTACAATCCTCGAATAATATAATAAATTATATAATAAACCTAAAATAATTTTGTAATTAGAAATTGAGTTGAGACTTTTCGAATGTCGAGTCTGAGTCCTAACTTGGCAGGTTATCTATAAGGGTGAAAATTAAAGGGAGAGTGAGTTATGACGCTCAGTGTGAGTTCTATCACAAGTAAGTTGGTGCTAAACAGTAATTCAAGCATATATAATAACAGTTCTCAATACTTTAGTAATCATATAGCATAACAAAAATTGACAGTTCATTCAAGCATGTTAATGCATGATGATGTAATATAATTAGCGATATCAGTTTAACAGTATAAATAGGTCTTACCTGACCACTACACTCCATAGTAAGAATTCCTTAGAATTCTCCAGAATTATTATATCCCAGGCACTCTATTTTGTGGTTGAACCAAAAGTGTTGCAATTTAATAAGCTGCCAGTGGTTGTGAATACACAACGGGTTTGTAAATAATAGCTACTAGTAAAAGTCATGGATAAACCATCAGTGTCTGCAGGTTAATAAGCTGCCAGTGGTTGTGAATGCACAATGGGTTTGCAGATAATAGCTGCTACTAATTTGTGGTTCATCAATGCTTGCAGTTAAAACTGCTAGTACTTCCTTCTTTAAAAGTGTCTTGCCCCATGTAATGCAATATGAAATGCGAGCATCAAGACAATATAGTAATAGTAAAATGTTTAACATGTGTTTATATCAACAGTAACAGTAGACATGGTTGTCGTGTATTTAGTTCAACAATACAGTAAACATGTAATTCATGCAATCAGTAATTCGATAATAAGAGTAAAAATAATAATTTATTGATAATTCAGTCATAAAAGGCATGTATAAATCACATGGCACACTTGTATAGTAGTAATCTAATCAATGAATCATGAATTCTAGTGTTAATCCTAAAATTAGGGACTCAATTGTATAAAATAAATCACTAAAAATAGTTCAAGAGCCCTTCAGAGACTAACATGCATCTATTATAAAATTCTGGGTGAAACTATAATTTTTTAGAAGCAGGGAACACACGGCCATGTGACTAACTGTGTGGGAAGCCCTGGACTGTGTAGAGGGAGTACACGGCTATGTGTCTAGGTCGTGTGTTGCTCGATATATCAACCCATAGGGGAGACATGAACGTGTGGAGAGGTTCGGGCCATGTGAGAAGCAAAATTCTTAGGTTTTCAGGGGAACATGGTCGCGTGGTCCACACAGGTGGCTCACAAGCTCGTGTGGTTGGCTGTGTGGTCTATTCTTGGCTCAATTTTACCTTAATTTTCTCATAAAAGAAAACACACTTGTTATTGGAAGATCGAGCGATGTCCCTCTTGTTCAAATCTAATCCGGGATACCTGAATTGAGTCCTTCAAACGATATTTACACAAGAATCAATAATAGTTTTCAAGATTATCCAAGATTGTCAAGATTTTCAGCAAAGATTGCAAAAGATTTGTGATCGAGTTTGGAAGATTAACAAGAAACGATGTAATCTCATAATTTATGGGTTCTATTAATTGGAACAAGAGTACTTACTGAATTTCGATAAGATTTTGAAGATAATTGACAATAAATCAACAATCAGTGGAAAAACAGGCTAATAGAAAATTGATTTAATTTTAGGTAATGAAGAACAATTTTTTAGTAATGAATGTAAGATTATTATAGAAAGAAAATGGGGTGAAAGAAAAGAAAAGAGTTTTAAAGAAAATAGAGAGAATTTTCTATTTAGGGTTGAAGAGGAAATAAAAATCCATGTGAAATTAGGAAAATATATTAAATATCTAGGGTTCAGAAATTTAAGGGAGGTGAATGGTAAAATATTCTTTTTGTCGAAAAATGGAAAAAAATGAAAATGAGGGATAATTTTAGTGTGACTTGAACCTTGGAGAAGTAAGGGAAGAAATGTAAAGGCCTTACCATTTGGATTTCTACCTACACTTATTATATTTTTATACTAGTTAATATATATTCTAGTTTAGTTTTGATCATAGGTTGCTGAAAAAAAGAGAGAAGAAAAATAGGAAAAGTGTTGTTTGAATCTTGGTCCTCTAAATAATATATTAAGCTTTTAACCATCAAGACCACAACTAATTTCTTAGTTAATTAATGCTTTTGGACCCTATATATTTTGGGGTGTTACATCAGTCTTTTAAAAATATATATGAACTATTAAAATGATGAAATTTCGTTATAACTCTTACAAAAAAAATACAATTTAATTTCACTCCAAAAAATTCTGACTTCATCTCTACTAATATTAAAAAAAATCAATATATAAAACCTTTATCACTCCACTTATAATTTATTCGATATATAAATTTATTATAAACATAGTGTTACATACAAATTTTAATTTCAAAGTGACAAAATATAATATTTTTGAAATTTATTAGATAAAAAGTGTCAAGATTCATAATGGTCAGCCCTGGGAAATTTGTAGCTGAATTTCCGAAACTCCATTGAAAACCCAAATTGAAGCGCTGGCGACACTTAAAAGGAGTGTCGTATAGTAAAAGGGTGTTGGAAACTTGTTAAATTTAGAAATTGGAAGTTTATTGGTTGTTGTTTAAAGGTGATTTGAACCGGAACTTCTTAAGATGCAGAGTTCCAAGACACTTCCACGAAATCCAGCCATGCTTCCGGACTAAATTTTAAATGCAATTTAATAGTCACAATCATTATTGTTTTTAATTGGGTAAATATCTATTTTGGTCCTTAAATTTGTCCATTTATATCTAGTTGATTCTTAATTTGTTTTTTGGACCTAGTTGGTCCATGAACTTGTGTTTCTTCAACTAGGTAGATACCTCCTCAACACTGTTAGTTTGTGATGATATCAAATTGATAGCTAATTCGATGGTGTCATGTGGCAACCTCTCAGTACACCACATAACAAGCATAAATTAAAAATATTAAAAATATATAAATTAATTTGATAGTATGAATTTTTTTAACATCTAGAATGAATATGGACAACATATTGTCCAGAGACACCTATATCTACACAACAGTTTGTCCAGATTCATTCTAGACATATTTTTATTGATTATTTTTATATTTTTATTTTTATAAAATATCAAATTTGTAGGTTATTATTTTGAAAAAAATATATAAAATATAAATTTTTATAAATATATAAAAGCTTATAATATAAATATAAATATAAAAAAACATGTAAAAATTTATAAAAATATAAAAATTTATAAAAAAAGCATAGATTCAAAAAATATATATTATATATATTATTTTTATAATTTCAAAAGAATACAAATTATAGGATTTTATATATTTAAATATTTCTATAAATTTATAAAGTTATTTTCATATATTTTTGAAAATAATAACCGATATTTTGTAAAAATATTAAAAATAAAATAAAATTACTAAAAACACATCTAGATGTATTTGGACAACTATTTATCCAAGTTCATTCTTGATGTGAAAAATTTTATATATTTTTAATTAGTTTATATATTTATATATATTTAAATTTTTTTAATGTATGCTTGTCACGTGGCATACTGAGAGGCAGCGACATGGCATTATTAGATTGGCTAGCAGTACCACATCAGCACAAACTAATGGTGTTAGTGCAAAGTACTAACTTAGCCGACGGAATACAAGCTTAGGGACCAACTAGGTCCCCCCAAAAAAATTAGGAACTAACTAAGTACAAGTGGACAAGTTCAAGTACCAAAATATATATTAACCCTTTTCAATTTCATGGTAATCAATTTCACCTAGGGGTGTAATAGAGCAAAACCAAGGCCGAATATTGCCATGCTTAAGCTTGAGCTCAACTCCAAATTCAAAGCTTGATACTCAACCCAAGCTCGATTGAACATATATTTTTAAACTCGAGCTCGATTAAGCTCGTTCACCAATTTTTATACTCAAGTTTGAACTCGAGTCAACAATTAAGCTTAGGGTTAATAATATATTGTAACACCCCTAACCCCCCTCCGTTGTCGGATTAGGGTCACAAGCATTACTAACAATTCAAAAAAAATAATCAATCTTAATTAGACATGTAAACTAACCATTTACATTATAATATACAAGGAGCAATACATGCTAATTTAATATTTACGTAATAGTGTCTTATTCAATATAATAATGAATCATGCTATGCAATGATAAACTTGGTCTTCCACTGTCTACACTCTTATCCCTATTTATCCCTTTTTGAATGCTAGAAGTTGGAATACATAACAAGACTATTTCAATTATTAGCATCAGAGTATAGGTCCATACTCCAACTATTTAATTTCTTTATCTTCGATGATGTTAGTGGAATGCACTTAATTTAGGTTTGCTAATCCATTCCAATTCAGAGTAAAAGTTACTTTTACAGCCCCTATTTTGAGTCTACTAGACCTTAAAAATAGTTTAAAAACAGGCAGGGACTAATTTGGAACAGTTCTGCAAGTTTAGGGCCATTTTCAAAAATTCCCAAAAATAGGGGACACACAGCCGTGTGGAATGCCCCAACCTGTGTGACTCTCGAAGTTGGGACACACGGCAGTGTCCCAGCCCGTGTCTTTAACCGTCTAACTCACTGACTTGGGTCATACGCCTGCGTGTGTTGCCTGTGAGTGACACATTGCCGTGTGCACCTAAAAGTACTTTAAAACTCAAGTTTACCATTTCCTACTTGCTTGGACACTAAGCAACTCAATTACAAATCAATTAGCCTATTCAAAACATGATTAAACATACTCAAAATATACCAAATCCATCACCTAATATGTCTAACCAATGTACCCTCATTGGTACCACATTTTCTATGCTCAAACATTTCAACAATGTATATACCATTCAAGACTTTCATCCATAACAAATTTGCCAATATTGAACTAACACCTAGTTACTTAGGATATCAAGCTTTAAAACTAAAAACACATACCAAAACCTAACTTCAACCACAACCATATATACATATAAACATCAATTAACTAAAAAACCAAAAAATCATCATTATAAACATATCAACAAGGACTCCCTAGGTACATGCCATTACAAAATAAGATATCACCACACTTGAGCTTGGGATTTGTTAATTGATGCTGAGTGGGCGATAAGTCAAACAATACCTAGCTTACGTATGGAAACAAAACCGCATGTTGAGTAAAACTCAGTGGTATTTCTATAATCCAAATAATATAAACTTGATATAAGTAGTTAAAATGCAAAATGCAACAAGTAAGTTATGTACAAGTGTTTCAAAATCAATAATATAATTTTGCTCATTCTTTATTCACATCTACTAAGATTTTCACATGTTCAAACACATATTAATGGCATTTCATATAGCATTTGCATATTACAACTCATGCAATGGCATGATTCATCTCTTTGTTCAATACTTGAATTCATTTCAAGTTCCACATCTCATTCCATTATTTCATATTTCATTTCTCATAATTTAATCCGTATTTACAACATTATACTGTTTCATATTTCATTTCTCATCTTTTCCATTTCAATATTTTCTCATCTCATTTCCATTTCTCAACCATGCCATTTCAATACCGAGTACATAAATTTTATCGTTTATTTTCCCTATTAAAATGACTCAGACTCAGACGGATACTCGGATCCAACACTACATAAATTGACACCTAGTGTCTCATCAGTTAAACTGAAGCAAATTGGCCGCCAGTGCCTTATCGACTCGAGGTCGAAGTAATCCCTGAACTCTTTCTATCCTATGGCATGCCATCTATATTCGACTAAGCCCGAATAGTTAATAAGGTTTCATTTCACCTTTCAATACAACCAATGTCTCAATTTCACATATATACACATTATCATATATAGTCAATTCAATATTCATATAATCAGCATATTTCATAATATACAAAATCAATCCATTTCCAATCCACTTTGAATTCAATTCAATCTCAAAGTGCCGAAGTACTCACCTCAAATGCTTAGCATATACAAACAATTAAACATGTAATAATCTACTATTTAGCTCGGATTATAGAAATGAATTCTGAGCTATTCAATGTTTATTTTATCTTTCCCTTTTTTACTCGAGGATTCCGGTACGATGTTGCTATAGAATAAAACAATTAAATCACATTAATATTACACATTTTAACTTCACATTAAATTTCAAATTTTACATTATATTTACTTAAACTTCAATTTAGTCCCTAAATCGAGACTAGTTTTGAACCTTCACATCTAACTTTATATTTTTATACTAATTTCACTCTAAACTAAAATTAGTTTCCTCTTTTCCAATTCAACCCCTTAATTTTAAATTTTTCTCAATTTTGTCCATATTGCTCAAAATCAACAATTTGTTGCACAATTTAGTCATTTTTCATTTCTAACTTAAAAATCTATTTATTTAATCCCTAATACTTAAACTATTCAACAATGTCAACATCTAAAATCTTGAACAATACTACAAATTTCAACATGAGTAGGGTAGTCTTAGGTACCGGGATTCTAAAAATGTAAAAATTACAAGATAATAACTAAATTGCACTAACCAATTTGAGCTTGAACCCCAAAATTTCCTAGTCGTACGTGCTCTTCTTTTCTTTTCTTTCTTTCTTTTTCTAATTTGCATGTATTCATCTCTTTCTTCCCACTTTCATTTCTTTTTCTTTTATTATGTTTCTATTATTATTATTGAACTTATAAATATAATATGTAACATACACATGCATATATATCATTAAACCATGGCCGACCACCTCCTAACCAATTTAATTAATGGTACAATTGCTACGTTAGTCTCTATAGTTTATTTCAATCTATAATTCAACTTTTAACCCTTAAGCGATTTAATCTTTGTACCTTAACAACTCCTAATTTCACGAAATTTACTTAACCAAAATCTAATTCACTTCTAAACTAACCTCGTAAATATTATAATTTTACGGAATCAGAGTCTTGAGCTTCACTTTTCGACACCCCTAATTATCGGGTCGTTATAGTTCTCCCCCTAAATAAATTGTCCCTAAAATTTACCTGAAAAGAGATGGGGATATTAAGATCTCATCGTCTCTTTTAGCTCCCAAGTCGCTTGTTCAACACTATGAATATGGCATAAAACTTTTACTAACATGACACATTTATTATGCAACTCTTTCACCTCGCGAACTAAAATTTTGATCGGTTATTCTTCATGAGATAAGTCAGATTGAATTTCAATTTCTTCCATTGAAATAACATGTGACGGATCCGATCGATACTTTCTAAGCATTAAAACATGGAAAACGTCGTGCATTTTCTGTAATTCCTCTGGTAATGCCAACCGATACGCAACTGGTCCTACTCTTTTAGTAATCTTATACGGTCCAATAAAATGAGGACTCAACTTCCCTTTCCGGCCAAAACACAGCACTTTCTTACATGGTGAAACCTTTAGAAATACTTTATCTCTAACTGAAAACTCAATATTTCGACATTTCAAACTGCGTACGATTTCTATCTATCAAAGGCAGTTTTCAATCTATCTCGAATTATCTTAACAATGTCTTTCATTTCTTGAATCAATTCTAGCCCAACAACTCTTCTTAAACATAATTCCATCCAGCAAACAGGTGTTCGACACCTATGACCATATAAGGCTTCGTACGAAGCTATTTGAATACTCAATTGGAGACTATTGTTGTATACGAATTTGGCCAAAGGTAAATAACGTTCCCAGCTTGATTCAAAATCGATTACACAAGTGCGAAACATATCTTCCAAAATTTGAATAACACGTTCAGATTGTACGTCTGATTGCGGGTGAAAACCTGTGCTAAAATTGAGTCTCGTACCAAGAGATTCATGCAATTGTTTCCAAAACCATGAAGTGAAATGCGGTTATTGATCAGAGATAATCGACATAGGGACACTGTGCAATCTCACAATTTCCTGAATATAAACTTCAGTAAGTTTTTGAAGTGACCAATTAGTCCTTATTGCAATAAAATGAGTCGATTTTGTAAGTCGATCAACTATAACCCATACAATATTTTTCTTGCTCGGAGATAATGGTAATCCTATTACAAAATCTATCGTGATGCGTTCCCATTTCCACTCAAGAATGGAAATAGGCTGAAGTAATCTTGTGGGAACTTGATGTTCTGCCTTAACTCGTTGACAAGTTAAGCATTTAGCTACGAACTCAACTATTTGTCTTTTCATTTGGGGCCACCAATACATTTCTTGTAGGTTTCGATACATTTTCGTTCCTCTAGAATGCAAAGAAAAAGGACTATCATGAGCTTCGTGAAGTATCAACTTTTTTAATTCTGCAACATCTGGAACACAGATTCGATTTTGAAATCTCAAACAATCACAATCATCAATACTAAAACTTTCTATTGCGCCATTTTGAACCAATTCTCTTTTCTGCGCTAGCTTGACATTATCTAACTGTGCTGCTTTAATTTGATCAAACAATATCGGTTTGACCTACAACTCAGCCAACAAGCTCTCATTATTATTGACACTAAGTTGAGCCAACATCGCTCACAATTTAACGATTACTTTTCTGCTCAACACGTCAGCTATGACATTAGCTTTACCAGGATGGTAATTAATAACACAATCATAAACTTTTAGAAGCTCGACTCAACGTTGTTGTCTCAAATTTAACTCATTTTGTGTTAGGAGGTATTTAAGACTTTTGTGATAAGTATAGATATGACACCTTTTACTGTACAGGCAGTGCCTCCAAATTTTCAAAGCAAAACCCACAGTAGTTAGCTCTAAATCGTGCGTCGGATAGTAACGTTTATGTGGTTTTGATTGAGGAGACGCATACGCAATCATTTTTCTGTCTTGCATCAAGACACAACCAAGACCACTCAATGAGGCATCATTGTAGACCACAAAATCTTTTCCCGATTCAGGTAAGATTAGAACTGGCACTTCAGTCAACGTATGTTTCAATTTCTCAAAACTCTCTTGGCATTTATTGCTTCAAATGAACTAAATATTTTTATGCAACAATTTTGTCATCGACAAGGATATCTTTGAAAATCCATTTATGAATCTTCTATAGTAACCAACCAAACCAAGAAAACTACAAACCTCTAACACATTCCTCTGTGCTTTCCACTAAACAATGGCTTTAATTTTTTTCGAGTCAACTCTAACTCCATCTGTAGAGATAACATGTCCTAAAAACACAACTTCTTATAACCAGAATTCACACTTGCTAAGCTTTCTATATAATTGTTTCTCTCATAACACTTGTAAAACAATTCTGAGATGTTACCCATGCTCAGATTTAGATTTCGAATAGATCAAGATGTTGTCAATGAAAACTACTACAAATTGATCCAAATACGGTTGGAAAATAAGATTCATGAGATCCATGAATGTTGCCAGAGCATTCATTAGCCCAAAAGGCATCACCAAAAATTCATAATGGCCATAATGCATACGAAACGCGGTTTTAGGTATATTACTATCTTTTACTTTCAACTGATAGTAACTTAATCTCAAATCGATCTTAGAAAAGACAGAAGCTCTATTTAGTTGATCAAACAAGTCATCGATACGAGGTAGGGGTATCGATTTTTAATCGTCAACTTATTCAATTGTCGATAATCTATACAGAGTCACATCGAGCCGTCTTTCTTTTTAACAAATAATACCGGAGCTTTCCAAGGTATACTAGGGCGTATAAAGTCGCAATCCAACCAATCTTGCAATTGCACCTTCAATTCTTTCAACTCCATTGGTTCCATATGATAAGGAGACATTGATACCGGAGTCGTTCTAGGAACAACTTCAATTGCGAATTCAACCTCCTGATCTGGTGGTAATCCCGATAATTCCTTGAGAAACGCATCAAGGAATTCACAAATAGTTTGAATCTTACTACTCTGACTATCACCAGAATTCGAGTTGATAGCATAGGCTAGAAAAGCTTTATAGCCTTGATTGAGGAGTTTATTAGCTCAAATTGTCGAAATGATGAGTTGACCCACTCGTTCGAACACCATTCACTTTAATTATGTTACTGTCTTCACTCTGAACCACAAACTTCTTTTTATGGTAGTCCAGAATCATTCCATGCTCAGTAAGCCAATCCATTCCCAAAATTAAATCAAAGTTGCCAAATGGCATTATCAACAAATCAATAGGGAAAGTTATATTCTGTATCTCTAACGGACATCACCAACACACCTGATCCACTATTACAAATTGCCCCAAAGGACTTGACACAACTATCGATACTCTAGACGTCTCGACTTTTAAACTTCTTGATTTAACTAACTCAACATTAACATATGAGTGTGAGGATCCTGGGTCTGTCAAAGCATAAACAGGTTCTAAATGCAATAAAAAGATACCTGTCACAACGTCTGTAGCATCACCATCCTCACGTGTCCGTACAATATAAGCTCGTGCTGGCGCTCTAGCCTCTGACTGGTAAGTAACAACATTATTTCCCTTCTTAGCATAGCCTCTAGCAAAAAAACCACCGCGACCTAATTAGCGACCCCTAGATGTAGGCACAGAGCTCTGAGAAGTAACAAGAGTAGCATTCTCATTCTTCAAACATTCTCGAGCAAAATGCTCTGTAGATCCACAGTGGAAACAAGCTTGAGTTAGCTTCCAACATTCACCACAGTACTTTTTCCCACAATGTTCACAATTTGAAATATCAGTATCCTTGGACTAACCTCGCACACTACCCGTGGACACAGTCAGTTGTCGGTCATAATTTCTATTGGATCTGTTGAACTTAAAAGTTGATTTCCAGCCACCGTGAAATTCCTTAGTTCATTTCGATTGTAGATGCGAGTTAGTAGCTCCAAACCGCTTTCCAGTAGTTCAAGTAACCTCAGCCTTTTTTATCAAGTCCCAAGGCTTGTTCTACAATCTTTTCCCATTCGACTAGATCAGAAAATTCTATGATTCGGTGCAATACCAACTGTACACAAAGTTTATCACATAGCCCACGTAGAAATCACTTACAACTTTCGATTTCAGATCGTACAAATTCAGCAACGTACTTATTGAGTCATACGAACTCCCGTTCATAATCAGCCATTGAAATTCCACTCTTCTTTAACAACAAAAACTCTTGCCTTCTATCTTTTATGTACAATTCCCCGATGTGTTTCTTTTGGAATTCTTTTTGGAAGAATTCTCGATTAGCCTGTTCAATAAATACGTGGCGTGTCACTGACAACACAAATTATGCTTTCGTGCAGGTTGTATTCAAGTTGTTGTAAAACACGCTTAGTGGATTCAATACAAACTTCAATAGTTGAGGGATCAACCTCTTTTAACCCTAAAAATTCAGTCGCACCATCTCTGCAGTTCTTTTATCGGAGCCCGTCGAACAGTATGTGTAGGCTCCATCATTATTATCTTGCTCAACATTAAGTCGTTAAGCACTATTTGTGTTAACATTCGGAGTTACTGACTCCGTTTCCTCACAATCATCAGTATGTTCATTGCTAGAGTAAAACTCTTGTTCAACTTTTTTATTAGATTCGTTTGCCATCTTTTAACTATAAAACAAAAACAATTATAATCAGAGTCCAAACCCTAACTCAACTATGGCATGTACCTCTAAACCCAATTCTAAGCTTGATTTAGTCCGAGAATCAGCTAAACCTGTAGCTTTGATACCAATAATGTAACAGCCCTAACCCCTCTTCATTGTCAAATTAGGATCACGAGCATTACTAACAATTAAAAACAAATAACCAATCTTAATTAGACATGTAAGTTAGCCATTTACATTATATTTTACAAGAAGCAATACACGCTAATTTAATATTTATGTAATAGTGTCTTATTCAATCTAATAATGAATCATGCTATGCAATGCTAAACTTGGTCTTCCCCTGTCTACACTCTATCACTATTTATCCCTTCTTGAATGCTAGAAGTTGGAATACGTAACAAGACTATTCCAATTATTAGCATCAGAGTATAGGTCCATACTTCGACTATTTAATTCTTTTATCTTCAATGATGTTAGTGGAGTGCACTTAATTTAGGTTTGCTAATCCATTCCAATTTAGAGTAAAAGTTACCTTTACAGCCCCTATTTCGAGTCTACGGGACCTTAAAAATAGTTTAAAAATAGGCAGGGACTAATTTGGAATAGTTCTGCAAGTTTAGGGCCATTTTTAAAAATTTCCAAAAATAGGGGACACACGGTCATGTGCCCAAGCCATGTGGAATGCCCCAACCCGTGTAACTCTCGAAGTTGGGACACACGGAAGTGTCTCAACCCGTGTCCTTACCCGTGTAACTCACTGACTTAAGACACATGACCGTGTCTCAGCCTGTGTAACTCACTGACTTGGGTCACACGCCCGTATGTGTTGCTTGTGTGTGACACACTGCTGTGTGCACCTAAAAGTACCTTAAAACTCAAGTTTACCATTTCCTACTTTCTTGGACACTAAGCAACTCAATTACAAATCAATTAACCTATTCAAAACATGATAAAGATGCTCAAAATATACCAAATCCATCACCTAATATGCCTAACCAATGTACCCTCATTAGTACCACATTTCAACAATGCATAAACCATTCAAGACTTTCATCCATAACAAATTTGCCAATATTGAACTAACATCTAGTTACTTAGGATATCAAACTTTAAAACTAAAAACACATATAAACAACATTTAACTCATAAACCAAAATATCATTATTATAAACATATCAACAATGACTCCTTAGGTACATGCCATTACAAAATAAGATATCACCACACTTGAGCTTGGGGTTTGTTAATTGTTGCTGAGTTGACGATAAGTCGAATAGTAGCTAGCCTGCGCAGGGAAACAAAACCGCAAGTTGAGTAAAACTTAGTGGTATTTCTATAATCCAAATAATATAAACTTGATATAAGTAGTTAAAATACAAAATGCAACAAGTAAGCTATGTACATGTATTTCAAAATCAATAATATAATTTTACTCATTCTTTATTCACATCTACTAAGATTTTCACATGTTCAAACACATATTAATGGCATTTCGTATAACATTTGCATATTACAACTCACGCAATGGCATGATTCATCTCTTTGTTCAATACTCGAATTCATTTCAAAGTTTCACATCTCATTCCATCATTTCATATTTCATTTCTCATAATTCAATCCATGTTCACAACGTCATACTATTTCATATTTCATTTCTTATCTTTTCTATTTTAATATTTTCTCATCTCATTTCCATTTCTCAACCATGTTATTTCAATATTGAACACATAAATTTTATCATTTCTTTTCTCTATTAACACAACTCAGACTTGGATTCGGACAATACACAGATCCAACCAACATACCAGTTTGGCACCTAGTGCCTCATCGGAGAAATCCGAAGTAATAACTGCGCCCAACACTATATAAATTGACACCCAATGTCTCATCGATTAAATGAAGAAAATTGGCAGCCAGTGCCTCATCGACTCGAGGTCAAAGTAATCCCTGAACTCTTCCTATCTTATGGCATGCCATCTATATCCAACTCAGCCCGAACAGTTAATAAGGTTTCATTTCACTTTTCAATACAACCAATGTCTCAATTTCACACATATACATATTATCACATATAATCAATTCAATATTCATATAATCAACATATTTCATAATATACAAAATCAATCCATTTCCAATCCACTTTGAATTCAATTCAATTTCAAAGTACCAAAGTACTCACCTCAAATGCTTAGCATATGCAAATAATTAAATATGTAACAATCTACTATTTAGTTCGGATTATAGAAATACAAATCGTGAATTTTGAGCTATTCGAATTCGATTTTATCTTTCCTCTTTTTATTCGAGGATTCCGTTACAACGTTAGCTATAGAATAAAACAATTAAATCCCATTAATATTACACATTTCAATTTCACATTAAATTTCAAAATTTACACTATATTTGCTTAAACTTCAATTTAGTCCCTAAATCGAGACTAGTTTTGAACCATCACATTTAACTTTATATTTTTATACTAATTTTACCCTAAACTAAAATTATCTTCCTCTTTTCCTATTCGACCCCTTAATTTTAAAATTTTCTCAATTTAGTACCTATTGCTCAATATCAACGATTTATTCTATAATTTAGTCCCTTTTCATTTTTAACTTAAAAATACATCTATTTAATCGCTAATACTTAAACTATTCAACAATGTCAACATCTAAAATCTTGAACAAATTAAAATTTACAACATAAGTCGGGTAGCCCTAAGTACCGAAATTCCAAAAACATAAAAATTACAAGATAATGACTAAATTGCATTAACCAATTTAAATTTGAACCCCAAAACTTTCTAGCAGTGTGTGTTCTTTTTTTCTTTTCTTTCTTTCTTTTTCTAATTTGCATGCATCCATATCTTTCTTCCCACTTTCATTTCTTTCTCTTTTATTATGTTTCTATTATTATTTAACTTATAAATATAATATATAATATACACATGCATATATATCATTAGACCATGGCCGGCCACCTCCCAACCAATTTAATTAATGGTCAATTGCTACATTAGTCCATTTAGTTTATTTTAATCTTTAATTCAACTTTTAACCCTTAAGCGATTTAGTCCTTATACCTTAACAACTCCTAATTTCATGAACTTTACTTAACCAAAATCTAATTCACTACTAAACTAACTTTGTAAATATCTAATAAAAATATTTACGGGTTTGTTTTACGCAACTGGAGTCCCGAGCTTCACTTTCTGACACCCCTGGTCATCAGATCGTTACATATATATTAAGTGCAATAACGTATTTTGATAATATAAAAATATGTAAAGCTTGATAAGGCTCACGAATTGTTCGAGTCAAGTATTACTAAGCTCGAATTCAATTAGGGATGGCAAAACTTGAACCACTCCATGGATTATGAACCGTTCCGCTTCATATGGAGTGGATTTTTTTTTTTTTGAAAAGTGGATGTGAGGTGGATTTTTTCTTGTAGATGGTGAGTATGATGTGACTGATAATTTCTTGCTCAATTTCTTGCTCTGCTTCGCTTCGCTATATAAATTTACCATTTAATCTTTGTATATATATAACTATAAAAGGGAAAAAATATAATAATATATTAAAAAATTAATATATTTTATGTTTAAATATTTAATTGGCTTTAAAAATATTGAATATATTAAAAAGAAGTAGCAAAAATTAAATTGAAGCGAAAGAGGGATGTATGCATCCGACATCCATGGAATTTGTAGTGGATTTCAAGATTATATATCCAAAGTGGAGAGGGGCAGATAGTGGAGTAAAGCGTGCCAACTGTGGAGTGGTAGTGGACTTAGCAACATCGACTTCACCCCGCTCCATTACTATCCTTAAATTGGGCTCTACCGACGGAATCAAATTTAAGTTTTTTTCAAGTCAAACTCCAATAACTTACAAACACCAATATCTTATTTACATCCCTAATTTCAACACCCCAATCTAAACTAATTCAAATGTTAATGGCCTTAAAATCTTATGCTCCACGAAATGCCTTACCTAATCAAATAATAAAAAAGAAAATGGCCTGAATGCCGGCAGTGCACTTGAAATTTATGAAATTGGGAGGAGACAAATAAAAAAAGGTACTTTGGGAGTGGATCCGTGACGACAATGTTTTTGTTTGTTTCAATGAAATCATGTTTTAGCAATCTTTTTCATTTTAATAATAAATAAATTAGTTAATCTCTACTAACCGTATTATATATATATATATTAACTTTTTTACTCTTACGATACATGGAGATTAATGTATTTAATAATTAAATTTTACGAATTAATGTTTTTATCACAAATAATATAATTAAAAAATTAAAACATGATAATTGATATTAAAATAAATAAATTATTATTATTATTTATAAATTATATTTATTTATTTAGAATCATAATAATTTATACCCGTGTAATTAGTTGTATATATCAATTAAAATATTAAAATATTTTACATTTTCTTACAAATAGATAATATGATTGTAAATCATAGAAATCCTTCTTTTAGAGATTTTTATTTTACTTCCAGCTCATTTATTTCAAGTATCCTTTTTGTAATTGAGCAAGCTCACCTTTCAATTTTAAAAATTAAGTATATTAATTAGCTTGATTTAAGCTTCATATTACCTTTTCTTTAACAAATAACTAATCAAATGTAAGAATAAATCAATTTGTGCTTAGACATTTGTGCCAACCTAATATATTACATTTTATTTTCTAATTTTAGTAAAATATTAAATTATAATTTTTTTCCCTCATATATTTGAAGAGGAACTAACAATACAAAGTTAGAAGTTTTAGTAATGAAATGATAAAAGAAATTTGATTTATTTTGTTAGACAGTGATTATTAATTAATTAACATTAAATTAGTTTAAAAATTTTGGATGAATCAATGTTGGGGATTAGTGGGTTTGATGACGGTGATGTCAAGTGATTGATAGTGAATACATGAATTATAAACCTAAATCAAGCAAGGAATTAATCCAAATTTAAAATTTATCATTTGGGTTATTTTGTATATTTTCAAATTTTAAATATATTAGAATTTGAATATTTTATATTTATCTCAAATAATAATATATTATAATTAAAAAATTGATATAGTTAGAGACTGGATATTAAAAAAAATTAAAATTTTATATCGGTGGCTCATTCTCATATTCACATAATATATTCCAAATGAAATCTTTTGGAAAAAGAAGATTCCAATTAAGATTGTAATAGGGAATTTGGTTGAATTGATGCATAATAATTACTTCACTTTACATATAATATACTAATCTCAATTTTTTTTTTTTTTATATAAATCATGTGTCAACACTTATCATTTATCATGCAACACCATAGTCGGTTCACTTGCGGAAAAGAGAGCAGCATTTAGATTTTTAAAAAAATGAAAAGAAATTCTATTGCATGAAATGAGTAATAACGAATTTTTCCCGCAACATACCTTAGGTTCACCAATTCCAAGTTTTTACAGAACAGAAACTCTGGTGACAAATCCTTACCATAAATTATTTTACATATATTTTTAAAAAATTCTTATGGGTGTATATATCATAACCATAATGGACCAACCATTTCTTTAAAACAAAGAAAAAAACAAAAAACAAATCCCTAGCTAACTATCTACATAAAGCGCCAGTTCATTTATTATTTCAAAATGAGCCATCGATTTGAAAGATGTTGTCGAAACCATCCCTTTTTTCAAAATCAAATTTTTTTAGGTTTAATAAAAAGTGGAGAATCGACTTTTTGAAAAATGGAAATGGAGTCACCACCAATTCTTTTTTGTTTAGGTGTGATCGGATCACCTAAGAGTTTGGTCATTTTAATAAAACATTTTTATTTACTAAAACAAAGATTTTGGCCTACGAAAATAGGAGAAATGGGCTCGGGAGTCGGTTACGTATGAGGAAGGATTAGCACCCTCACTACACCCAAAATTGGTACCAAATCAATTAAATACTGTCCTTATGCCTAAAATTAAAACTGTTTTTGAAAGATGCTTCCTTTTTTAATAACATTTGAATAATCGAGTTGGGTGCCAACAATCTTCATGTTTCAACGTCCGAAAATTTATAATTCGAAAATTACAAAAGGATGTCCAACTATTTGGTCCAACGAAAGAAACCGAAACCCAGCACAGTAGGGCACGATTCCTCGAATTTCCAGACAGTGAACATTGCCTCGCCTTAGAAAATACGAGTGAAATTTCGAAAGGATCTTCGATTGTTTTGAGCAAATGAAAAAGCGCAACCCAACACGATAGGGCACGATTCTCAAATTACCACACATCGAATATCGCCTTCGTTTTGAAAGGTTTTTAATAGACATGAGTGAAAACCTAAAGGAATATTCGATTGTTTTGAACAATCAAGAAATCACAACCCAACACGATAGGGCATGATTTCCGAATTGTCCAACACTGAGCATTGCCTTCGTTTTAAAGGATTTTTAAAAGATATGAGTAAAATTTTGAAGGGATATTTGGTTGTTTCAAGCAGACGAGAAATTGCAACCCACCACGTTAGGGCACGATTCCGCGAATTGCCAAATATCGCACATCGCCTTCGTTTAAAGGATTCTTAATAGTTGTGGAATGAGCTTAAAACGCATTAATTCGATTTGAAATAAGACGAAATTAATCATAAAATTTAGATTTTATAAAACCACATTTCAAAAATCAAGCGGAAAACGATGATATGGGGTAATATGTGTATGCATAAAACACGACAATGGAAGAGTGGGGGGCAATACGATTTATTTAACCAACTAACAAACATTTACAATTAAGTACAACTAACTTGGAAATATAGCTCAATCTCAATCATGCATGGAGAATAATTAACATGGCAATATAAAATAATGAACGAATAAATAATGCAACGATAACATGCACGGGAAATAATTTATATACAACACAATAAAGAAAATAATATTACAACAATACAACACCACAAAACAATACATAAAAATGTGCCAAAATGACGTACATAGCATGATATAAAATAATCAACGCAAGACGTAGAAAAAGGAACAACATAGCAATTAGAAGCCAATGTCGTATAAAATGATTTTAAAATAGTGACGAATAAATGAACACATAATATATAGGTTGACCAATTTGCATAAAAACTAAGGATATATAACTATGGAAATAGATATTATAGAATAAAAGCTTGAATCAAATTACATACAGAATATTTTAAACACAAATTCATTTAAAAATCGACAATGTACACGATAACTTAAATAATATATAAAATATGAAAGAATAATACAAATACATGATAAGATATAATACACAATATATTTACAAAACATGCATATATAAATAGATTTATTGTAAAAATGGCATGAGATTAACAATATAAAAAATTTATTAAGTTAATTTATAAATTATATACGTACCATTATACATAAAAACATTTAAGTGAGATACTATATAAAACATAAAAATAATATAATATAAAGAAACATTCCAAAA
Organism: Gossypium anomalum; assembly: GCA_025698475.1. NCBI lineage: Eukaryota > Viridiplantae > Streptophyta > Magnoliopsida > Malvales > Malvaceae > Gossypium > Gossypium anomalum. Next base: position 64,416,545 of record CM046967.1, read on the forward strand.
TAATAATGTTATAAGTACAAAGATGAAGTTCCTAAAATAGTTTCATATATACATAAAGATAAATACTTGATGAATCATAAAGCAAGAAGTGTTTTAAATAGAAAAATCTATTAAAATAATTTATGTATCAATATGTATATAAGTATTTAAACAAAACTTTATAATAAGGCATTAAAATAAATAATGTAAAAAGAAATTTTAAAACGATGATTTTGTCAAAAAAAAAAAAAAAAAGAATATTGTTAACTTCAAAACAATAATTGTTATAAATTGAAAATTTAATAAGAATGATGTATATACAAATATGTATAAAATATTTAAAGAAAGGGGATGCACAATGTAAAAATAATAAGATAAAAAAAATCTCAATATAATTATACAAATGTAAACAAACAAAATTATTAGCATGGATTAATATTAAATATATTTTAAATTAACCGACTGTACAACTATAAGACCAAATTAATAGTGCAATAAAATAGGAAGGATAATTTGCAAATAAAATAATCATAACACGGACCAATTCTCAAAGCGCATAAATGTATGGGGACTGAATTTGTAAATATCTCGCACCCACAATGCTACAAGGAACCGCGGATCAAAGTGAAACAGCGCACGTATTAGCAGGCCAAATTTTAAAACATAAGGTAGGCAAATTGGGCGCAAATTGAAGGCTGTGCGCAAAGGGAGGATCCAGCGCGCAATTTCCCCATTCATACAAAATGGCGCAGATCCATTTCACTTTTCGGGTCATGGCGCGAACCTTTACTACTATAAACAGTGTCGTTTTGATTTTTAATGCTAAAACCCCCTTCTTTCATTCATTTTCTTTCCAAAACGCAGATAAAAAAAAAAATAGTACCTTTGCTCTGTGAGGGCTCATTTCATCGCGCAGCCACTAACCTTCATCAGTTTGATGGCCAATGGTGCGGATAATGGTCGGATCTTACCAACGGAGGCTGCGATTCTGGAAATTCGGTAACCTCGCCCCCTTTTCCTTTTTTTTTAAAAAAAGAAATGCGAATCCTATGATATTTTTTGAAAAAACGAGATAAAAAAAATTGCGAATCTTATGGTATTCTTTCAAAAAGACGAGATAAATTCCAAAGATTTAAACAAAATTTTAGTATTGCTCGATCCTCGCCCACATCTACGCATATCTAAGATGTTTGGGCTATCATCGGCATCGAGGGTTCCCCTTCAAGTATTTGTGCCTAATTCGCAAACTAATCAAAGGAAAATAAAGAATAAATCTAGAAAATCACCTTTCAAAACTTTTTGGCTTGATTTTTAGTATCTGGTGTGAATGCATAGTATATTGCATTTTTAAAAAACAAGGGAACCCCTTTACACTCAGAATCAGTAGGCTTTATAGCCGAATAAAAAAAATAAAATAAAAATACAATTTTTCTTTTCTTTGTCTTCTTTTGCTGCTTTCGTTTGTTCTCTTTCACAGGTACAGAGTACGGGGGCGTGGCGTGACTGCTGAAATGTTGGGGCGTACGGAGGCATGGAGCTGCTGTCCGGTTGCTGTTGCGGCGCAAGAAAAAGGGGGGGACTTAGGGTTTGCCGAAACTTGTTTGGCATTTGGGCCATTTGGGCTCAATTCGAGTATTGGGTCAATCTTTGGGCCGTGGGGTTTTAATTATTGGGTCTAGGGTCATATATTAATTTATATTTGGCTTATTTTTATTTATTTTGTATTTTGGTAGGCCCGAGCTAAAATTGGGCATTACAGATGTAACATTAAAATGAAAAAAAATAAATTAAAAACCTCCCTTCATGAACTGAGTGTCATGAAAATTTCCCCACAATACCTTACGTTCACCTAAGTCTTAAGTTTTTTCAAAATACCAAACTCCGGCTACGGATCATCACCTAAAATAATCATTGCTTAATATATCCACAAAATACAGGTTCATTAAATGGGAATTAAGAAAGATTTTCCCCTTTTATTCTAAATGAAAGAGGTTTAATTTATGCAATACCCTCCTGTGTTTTCATGTTTTCTTAGAGGGCCTGCCGCTTTTTTAAATTTCAATTTAAGTGTTTTCATTTTTAATTACTTTGCACTTGCATCCTTCACAATTGTATTAATTATAACATGAACATTTCTTTTTCCATTATCTTAGATCTGTAGGCGAGACATCATTTATACTTCCAACGACACTTCCACCATAAATTTAAGCCTACCTATTTATTTTACTATGAAAAAAAATTAAATACATTTTTTTAAAATAGTTGGCATTCATTAGTCCTTGGGAAGACAAACAAACAGTCAACATATACATTAAACAGCCAAGCTAAACAAAAAGTAAAACCATGAACTGCCTTTCCCAATTCTGCAGACCAAAACCACCGTACAAAGTGTCATTTAAATCTCCAATGCAATAGCAGTTGAAACAACTTAGACCCGGATAAAGGGTGTTGGTAATGCAAGAGATTATTGTTAGTGGTTATATCTTATATTAGTTAAGTATAAATTATTAAGAAAGTTTTTATATAGTTTTACTTTTTGTTTTCATTGAGTAATTAGGTTATAGACTTATCACATATGCGTACTGCTGTTGTTCGCCCGTTCCGTATCCATGGATAAAAGTTTTATTATTTTTTCTAGAAAATAATATCTTTAAATATTTTTATTTTTTCCAATTTTACTGTTACGGAAAATCTATTGTTGGGGGCAGAAATAGTGAGAGAATTGCAAAACTATCCCTGCATTTTTTATTCTTTTGCCCCTACTTATTTTTCTTTTTGTCCTTCGATTTCTAGTATAAATAAAGGGTTGATTTCCTCATTTTTCACACAGAAAAGAAAACAACACTCTTTAAAAACACTTTGCTCATCTTCCTTCCTTTCTAATTTTCTTATAAACTCTGTCGGTTTTCCACTAAATCAGTTAAGAGAAAAATTTATCTAGTAGTTTGGGTTTTTAGTGGGATCGACTGTGACCCCTCCAAACTTTTCTCGGAATTGATCCTACTGTGATTTCTCTGAGAAGAGCAACATTAATTGAGTTTCATCTTCCTTATTTGGTTATACAAATATCAAAGCACTATGTCAACTTTGAGGGACGACGTCCACTACACGATTACACCGATCAGGGCGAATTCGTTTCTAATAAAATAGGTTTATCATGGTGCAATAAATTTTTTATTTCTTAATTTGTTATTTATTTTCCAGTTAGTGCTAATAAATTTGTTTTGTAGTAACTTATTTTCCAACAATTTAGAAACGAGTTGCTACTGCTTAAACATGTTTACCCTGATCAAGAAATACATCCCTAATCTATCCAAGCTCGAATCTCTTGACGGGACTAACTATCATTATTGGTTTAAGAGGATGGTCATCATTTTCAAACAACTTGAAGTTGACTATGTCCTCTTCAATCCACTTGCCACCGAGAAACCTGAAAATTCTACCACTGTTCCTAAATATCTAGATGTCATTGCTACAAAAGCCAAATTTGAAAAGGAAAACAAAAAATTAAGAGGTCATATGTTAAGCCATATAGCTAACAACCTCTTCGAGTTGTTTGTAAAAAATAAGTCAGCTAAATCCATCTGGGATACATTAGAGAAGAAATATGGAGCTGATGATGCTGGAGTCAAGAAATATGTTGTTGGTGAGTGGCTCAAGTTCTAGATGACCGATGCTAAGCCAATTATGAATCAAGTTCTTATCTACGAGAAGATGGTTTTCGATATTCTAGCAAAAGAGATGAAGATATGTGAGATTCTCCAGGCAAATGTCTTGATTGAAAAGCTACTAAAATCCTGGCCTAACTACTGTAATCTCCTAAAGCATAAACAACGAGACATTCATCTAGAAGAACTGATCAGTCATATGAAGATTGATGAAGCCAATCGCCTTAAAGATAAGGCTTTAGTTACTTCAACTCAATTTCTTTTAAAAGCTAACTTTTTTGAATTTGGTTCTAGTTCCAAATTTAGCAGGAATATAGATGTTGGAAGATCAAAGAAGGCAATAAAACTCCAAACTAAGAAGACTATCAACTTTAAGAAACCAGGGAAGAATAAGAAACCCAACAACCATGTGAAATGCTATGTGTGTTACAAATATGGACACAAAGCATACCAATGCTACCAGTGTTCTAATCGCTAGAATGAAAACAAACCATAAGTGCATATAGTTGAAAATCTAGATGAGGTTATAGCCATTGTGATTTCTGAAGTAAACCTGGTAAAAAATAATGCCGACTGGATTGTAAACACAGACGCATCTAAATATTTCTATGCCAACAAAAAAAAGTTCACCGAATTTGAAAAGGTAACTAAATGTGAGTAAGTCTACATGGGTAATTCAAGCACTTTGGAAGTACTCGGTAAAGGAAAGAGTTTACTTAAACTCATTTCTGGTAAAACATTGGCATTAAGTAATGTCCTTTATGTACCTGCCTTACGTAGAAATTTGATTAGTGGTGGACTATTGAATAAGGCAGACATTAAACTAGTCTTTGAATATGATAAACTTATACTTTCTTGAAACAAAGATAATGTGGGGAAATGTTATTTCAGTGGAGGTTTATTTGTGATTGAAACTATGTTTAATAATAACAAAACCACCACTTCTACATATATTTTTGAATCGTTTGACATGTGAATATTCAGTCCTTAAAAAAACTCTTAAAATTGAATCTACTTCCTATTCTAGATAATAGTAGCTTTAATAAATGTGAAATCCGTGTTGAAGCCAAGCATGCTAGACTTTCTTTAAAAATTATCTCTAATAGGAAAACTAAAATTTTAGAATTAATTCATATTGATCTAGTAGACTTTAGAAACACAGAAATTAAAAATGGGAAACGCTACTATATTACATTTATAGATAACTACTCTAGGTATACAAAGGTTTATCTTTTAATAACAAAAAATGAAGTTGAATAAACCTTTCTTCTTTAAAAAGTAAAAGTAGAAAACCAACTTGATAGGGAAATAAAACGTCTTAGATTCGATAGAGGAGACAAGTATGGCATTAACTTTCTTAAAGAGGTTTGTTAGAAAGACGAAATTATACATTAATTTTTCGCTCCTTATTTTCTACAACAAAATGACATAGCTGAAAGGAAAAACAAAACTCTAAAGGAAATGATGAATACTTTACTTCTTAGTTCTGGTTTACCTGATCACATGTGGGGGGAGGTCGTACTTTCTGCGAATCACATCCTTAATAGAGTGTCTCATAAAAAATTAGATTGTACCCCATACAAATTTTTGAAAGGTTATGTCCCTAGTCTGAAGTACTTGAAAGTATGGGTGTAACAGCTCATTTATCAGTGGTGTCGAAAACAATGGTTTAGGGGTCACGAATCTGACGAGTAAGTTCGTAAATGTTATTATTTAATATCTATGAGTCATTTATGATATTAAAATAAATTTTGAATTGGCAATTTATGCTATTTAAATGAATTATTAAGTTTAAGTGGTATGACCCTAAAGTCAAATGGTTTTAGAAAATGAGGTATTGGGACCTTGTTTCTACAATCCAAGTCGTAAATATTTTATTAAATGTTTACGGAGTGTTATTAAGGTTTTATTAAACTTTCATTAAGAAATTTTGATGTTTAAATGATTAATTAATTGGAAAGGACTAAATTGTAAAGATGTGAAATTTAATAGCTATAGCATTATTTGTATTTAATGGATATAAAAACATGAATTAAGGGCCTTAAGTGCTAATTCAACCAATTTTAAAGTTACCGGATGATCATGGCTTGGCATTTGGTGAAATTTGGTTAAATATTTAAGGGCAAAATAGTAAATAGATAATAAAACTTAAATTAAGTAAAAGTAAATAGTTATCTTCTTCACTTTTAATTGAAGAAACTGAAACTCCATAGAAATTAAAGTCCAAGCTTCGGTCTTGCTATGGTTAATGCATGTAAGTCCATTTTTCATTTATTTCTTATAATGTTTATATTTTTAAAATCATTGCAATTAGATCCAGCTACCCTGTACCTCTGTTTTTGAAATTATTAAATGTTTTAGAATGTCCCATGGATGATTTTGACCTTTTTGTGAAAGTTTATGATAGATCTTTAAGCTTTGTTGTTAAATCGACATATTTTATTAAGTAATTTTCGATGCTTTTAAGGTATAAGGACTTATTTATGAAAATGGTAAAATTAAAGGAAAATATTGCAAATGGATGATAAATATGGGCTGTTATAAAAATAGGTAAAAATTGATTTGCATTAATTTTAATTAGAAATGATGAAGTTGCAAGTTTTAGGTTTAGGGACTAAATTGTAAAAAGGGTAAAATGTTGGGGGCAATTTTGTAAAAATGTCAAAAAGGATTTAATTGCATAAAATGAATTGATTTTTCTGTTGGAATTAGTGAATTTAATGGAAATATTATTTTAGATCAAGAATGAGTGGAAAATCGAGTAAATGAGAATATTACCAAATAACCACTATAATTAGTCATTGCTACAATTTAGTTAGGTAAGTTCATATGAATTGTAATCATTATAATGTTAATAAAATTAAATGTTTACTATGTTGTTTTTAATGTAAATGAATCAATATATATGTGAATGTATCCACATTATGATGACTTGATGGATATCGAGTCCCGGTTGAACCTTAAGAATTCTTAAGATACAAATGACATGTCATTAGAGATTTCATGTTTCGGGTGCTAGTCTTGAATCTCCTACCGATGGCTGAGGTCTTGCATTTGTTACGAGTTCTCCATAGCTCGTGTGTGCAGTATCATGTAGCTTATATTCAGACCCGCAGCTCGTGTGAACAGACCCATTTCACAGCTCGTATGAGCATTGATGTAAAGGAAAGGTTACGTTATATGTAAAGGCACACATCGTGTGAGTTTTCCCTAATATCCGATGTAATTCTATAATGTTCAATGGGTAAGAAAAGGATGGAATGGTAGGTGGCTTAATGGAAAGGTTCATAACGGTATGAAAAGGTTGATACTTATATAATGTATCTTATGAAATCTATTTATGTTATAAATGACTTTATATGATGATTAATGAATCTACTAACATGTGAGCTTGATGATGCTTGAATAGGCTTATATTAAACTCATTGTATTAGAAACGATAAGTAAGTATATGGAATGAAACATGATCATATGGTAAGGATGATGAATTAAATGTTATGTTTATATATATATGGTTGATTTCATATGTATCATGAACATGTATGCTAACTTGTGAGTTTGATAGTGTTATATAGGCTTTTATTAAGCTTATGATATTGGTAAAGGTTTATACTTATTCTATAAAGTTTATTATTGAAATGATATGTTAAGTTTAAAGTTTCTACGGGCTTACTAAGCATTCATTGCTTACGTAGTTATTTTCCTTTATTTTACAGATTATAAGAAGCTTGATCAGTTGAAAGTTCATCGGAGATCTACCACACTATCTAGTGTACTATTCGGTAGTTTTTGAGTAATTTGACTAAGGTTTATAATTGCATGTATAGGGTAATTTGTAATGGTATTATGGTACATGTGTTAATGGTGTTTTGGTATGTATAAGCTTTGGAATGCTATGTTGGTTCGGTACACCTTGATGCCTTACCAAATTATGTGATTTTGGTTACTTTAAATGATCTTGTTGATATGGTTCTCTTGACATGTTGATGATGGTTTGAAAATGGTTACTTGTGACATGTTTTAGTTTATATTTGAACTAGGTTATTATGTTTGGAAATGAAAATATTAACATGTATAAGGTGATTTATAATGGTGTTTTGATGAAAATGTAAATGGTAATTTGGTATGTTTGTGCCTTGATATTTAAGTATGGTTGATAGACTTATAATACTTGATTAGGTAAATCTTTTTTGCCACTTTTTGCTAATTGATATGTATGTCATTTTGGTACAAGATGTTGATTTGGAAATGGTCAAATATGTTGTGTTTTAGGCATATAATAGAAAGAGGTCTTTATGCATGGAATTAGGTAATGTTCACATGTTTTGGTAAATGTCGTGTTGCTATAATTGTGGTGCCTTTGAATGGCATATTGGTAGGTTGAACTAGGATCTTGAAATGATATTTTGATGTATGTTTAGATGATGTTTAGGTCCCTTTAAAGTGTGCACAAATGGATTGAATGTTTATGCATGAAATGGTTTTGAAAAGGTTTGATTTTAAGTAAATTTTGGGTTCACACGGCCTAACAACACGGTCGTGTGTAATAGCCCATTTTTAGTGAAATCGGAACACTGGTTTTGGGACTACAAATCCGAGTCAAAAAGAAAGATTATTTTAATAATATTGCATGGTCTGAATTATGATAGGAAAGACTTAAGAAAATTTCGATAAGAAAATTTTATCGATTTCATGTTTAATTATGGAAAGGACCAAATTGCATAAAATGCAAAAGTTGAGTTCTAGTAGCTATAAGTATCAAATAGTTATGGAATTCAGAATTTGAGGTCCTTATATAGTAATTTAACCATTAAGAAAAGTTAGTAGATATTTTTTTATGATTCATCCTTGGAAATTTAGAAAAAGAAAAGGACTAAATTGGAAATGGAAATAAATAAAAGATGATAAATTAAATAAATGATTAATATCATCATTTTATATCATCTTCTTCCCCAAAAATACATGGAAACCCTAGGAAAGAGAAAACAAGCTTTCTTGGCCTAATTGGGTAAGTAATCTTGTCCCATTTTTAGTAATTTTTATATTTTTGAGATTGGAATAACCTAATCTAGCTATTTTGGGGATAATTTGAAAAGATATTAAAGTATTGAAATTTTTCCATGAATGAATATGATGAAAATTTGAAATTTATGTAGAAAATGAAAGGTTTTTTTATAGATAAACAACTTTTGTAAAGTGAATTTTCATAAAATTGTGATTTAGGGACTAAATTGTAAAGATGTAAAATTCATGGAAAATTTTTGATTTTTATGAAATATATGTTCTATAAATGTTATATGTAAAAATCGGTTAGGCTTGGAATAAGGATTAAATATATATAGTGAGGGTGTTGAATCTGGATCGAAAATTATCTCTAATCTTAGGGATAACTAACAAGCTCTTGTATAGTTTACTTCTCAACCTAGCAAAAGAAATTAAACTTGTTGATGTTGGTTACTTTAGAATTGACATCTTTTCTTGGGGTGCTAGCAAGATTCAAAAGCCCTTATTTCATATAGGGTCAATTTTGTTTTCATATTTGTCAATTGAATTTGGTCTAATTTGATAAGGCATTCTTACTCTATAACTCACTATCTAAAGCAATCACATTATTTACAATCATGAGACAAAATCTTGATTGAGAACAATACGAAACATGTTGAAAGATCCATCAACTTTAAACGAATAACACTTTAAAAACTTATCTCAAAAAGAAGAAATCTCTCTCAACCATCGTCAAACCTATGAAGACAAAAGGTGTGTACAACTACAAACTACAAATTGCAAAGTTGTGTTGATTTAATTAAAGCCATCAAAGATGGCAAAAGCGGGAAGAATCGAAGTTGGCCCCTTAGATGTCTATCATCTTTCTTGCCTGTGAGCTGCCCTTTTTAGCTTTTCCCGTGCAAATCACGGATTTTATCTTTCTTGTCATCATCCAAAGTAGAATTCTTCTCTTTATATATATTCATATATTAATCGATTAAAGCAAAGCTACCGAAAACTTACTGTTGAATCCTCCCTTTATTCCATCCTTATCAAAAACAGATGCCCTTTTTAGTTCAAACATACTCACATCCTTCCCTGCCGGTTGGTTCAGATTAATCACGCGATAAAACAATTTTATAAAAAGGGGCATCAACTCATCAAAAATAATCTGACCACCATACGGATGATTCTTTACTTTAATCACACATTAATTAAAATATGGATAAAAAAATCTCAATCAATGGATTATGATTTCTTTTATAATACCCAAAGATTTTATTTAAGTTTTTATTACGATGATGTAATAAGTGGATTAAAAGTTAATTTTTTGAAACATAATATTTAATACGTATAAGATAAATGATACATCATTAACTTTTTTTTCAATCATCATATTCATTGATAATAAAATGTGTCAAAATTTTTTTTTAAAGACTCACTAAAGTATAATTTTATTATTACGAGAGATTATAATATTATTTTTCATTTTGAGAGGTAAAGCGTAATTTTACGCTATGTATATATTAATTTTTAAATTTAAAAAATTATAAAGCAAATTTCCACTTTTTGAGAGCCAAAGTCGTGCCTGCCTTCGGATCCACTTCTGCCGATAATGTATAAAATTATCTTGAACTAAATTTAAATGGAATATGTTGATTTATCATTGTTGAAGTATAGGCAAATGGTAGGGTAAACCTAAGGCAAACTTTAGTGGTTTCTTTGAACCGAAAGGAAAATGTACTTCGTAAAGAATCACATGACATCGCTAGCAAGCCTTGATAATCAATTGCCTCTCCAGGAAACTTTTTGAGTTAATAATTTAATATTTGATTTTAGCTTTTTTAAAATTAAAAAAGAAATAATACTTAATGTATCGTCAGTGCATAAATCTCATACATTATTAGTGAATAATAACATGACACATTATCATTAAATTAATTAAAAAATATGGAAATTTTTTGACTAAATAATAATAATTTTATTTAATCATAATTGTTATAAATAAATATTAATAAATCTCGAATTTGGAGTCTTGCATTAATATTTAAAATCTTAGATTTAAGTTTTAAGATTTTATCATTTGATTATAATTTAATTATGTTTAAATAAAATTATTAATATTTATTTATAAAATTTCCACACTGCATCAAATATGCTCCCATTAAACAAATGAAGCAATCGAATCCTAGTTCATTTCTTTGTTAATTAGTAGGCTTTACATGCTAAATTCTCGCTAGAAAGCTCCCCATATAGCAGCTACAAGAACCAGAACAGCAATTAATTGATTAATTTTATGAATTAGTAATCATAGAGGAAGCACATGAGAAGGTGTAATCTTTTCTCTGATTAATTTAATTAACAACCATCTTTTTATCAAACTGATTTTTATTATAGTTTAGGTTAGATCCTAGCCCTACAAAATGATAAATATTCTCCAAAGCATGCATATTTTTCATCTTATAATAATTATGCCAATATTATAATATGATCATAATCACCACTCATCTTCTGAATTCTATCTATTTATTTTTCTTTTCTTCTCTTAATTTTTAAAAATTATTATTATACAAGTTTGATTAGAAAAAAAGCATTAATAAGTGGTAGGTTGAAGGAAAATATTTCATAAAAAAAATTTAATTTTCAACCTTTGAAATTACATTGTTGAGAAGAACAATTATGAATCATAAATATATAATACAAATTTTTATTCTTAATTCTAGAATTAAAAGATTATGCTAGGTCTACCTAGTAATAATTTTTTAATCTAATTTTTTCAGTTAAAATAATATTATGATTTTGAAATCAGAAATTTTTTTTAAATATTCTTTCTCACGACAAATATGTTGTGAAATCCTATTTGTGCCAAATGCATCCCCATGCCTTAGAAACATATGTGACATCAAATTGAAAAAAGATGGCAATGAGAGTTATGGGTCTCAAGACAATATCTTCTGTGCTTGAGATATGTTTGAAATAAGCATAAAAGCAAATTAAGGAGGATGGATTAATAGGGCAATTAATGGGTGATTAAGGGAACATATATGTAGGATGGAGGAAGATAGGGAAATGAAAATGAGGTGGGGAGTTTTTTGGTGAGCAATGCATGGACCCAATCCAACCCCTTCACATTCAAACAACAATATATTGGTGACTTAGTTTTTTATAGGTCATGGTTTCCGTTTGGTGACCATGCCATGTTGCTCCATCCTCACCTTCTAAAGCCCTACAAATCTAATCCAAAACATTTCTTCTTGCTTCAGTGAGTGCAATGCAAAGTCCTATCCCACATACGTCTTTCTTTTCTTTCAACACCCTTCCCCCTATTCATTGTCAAAAGGACGTGTTTGCTTGTTCATCACTAAACTTGCCTACACTATGGCTTTTTTTTTTTTTAAATTAGGGGCAGCATTGTTCAAAAATCAATCCTGAACTAATAAGTGTCGAGTATTGTGATAAGACGTGTTATTAAAAAGAATAACCATGAATCCTAAAATGATTAATCTTGATAAACCGTAAAATGAAAATGAAGGAAACCTTAGTCATTCTAACAAAAAGAGATTGAACCCAAGACTAACCGAAATTAACTAAGAATTTGAATATAAATCTTTTCACTCCACCTATTTAATTGCTTTAGTCAAGAAAGAAAATACATGCCTACACTGATTTTTTTTATATAATACATTGAACTATTCATAAACCTTACTCAACTTTTAAATAGAAAGATAAATGTATTTTAATACACTTAAACCCATATACTTTTGTACTAACAACAATACTCATATCAACTAAATCAGACTCAGTCGACGCGTACACTAACTTTAAAAATTAGTAAAACGATAGCTACCCTCTGTATATTATTATTGATTTGAATTTCATACTCGGACGATTGACCCTTTGAGTGCAAAGGCTGAAGGGAGTTGATCGCATTTTCTTTCTTAAAATTGAACTATAATTTAAGTAATAAATAAAAAAGAAGTTGTCCATAGTGGAAGGGTCATTCACACTGACGGATCCATTGAGTCATTTCGAAACAAAGAGTGTTAGGGAGTGGACATTTGAAATTAATAAGGTAATACGATGATGTGTGAGTAAGATTTACTGAAAACCCTAGCTACCTATTACCCGTTGACCAATTCCATCTGTAGGTAACTTGTGATTATAACTTTACCCCAAATTTCAATATAATATATTGATATATGTAGTGTTCAGATAGCCAAAATGAAGGCCACCCATCACATGTTTGTTTTATATCTTCCTAATTTTATATTCAAAACCCCAACCACAAAAGTTTTGTAACCATTAATATAATTGTAAATAAGATTATTAAAACATGAGGACAAGTGGCTCGTGCGGTATACTCTTAAAGAGAATAATTAGACAGCAAATTTTTTAAAGTAAACATATTTTGAAATGAATGTTTTAAAGTAAACTTGTTTAAAAGTCTAATTTGTTGAAGCTTGAAGGTTGGTTTGGAATTTGAGATAAATTGGATAAAAATATTATACTCGCAAAATGAAATTAGGAAAAAGTTAGACCCATTTAAAATATGAGTCGACTTCAAGCTCCAATATTTAAAGTCTGATTTGATCTGATCCATTTTCAAATTTAAAATACAGTTTTCCCTTTCTATAATAGTTACTCTCTATAACAACTAATTTTGTTATAGAACCAATTTGTTATGTTTTATTTTTACCCTTCATAACAATTTTCATCTATAGCATCAACTATAAAATATAAACTACACTATTTATAAAATTACTTTTTATAATAATATATTGTCTTAAATTTTAGTAAAAATATTAATTCAGTAACATATTTATTTTATATAAAAATATGTTAATAAATAGTTTATAAAATTGAAAAAAAAAATTTAATCGATGAAATAACATTTGTAAATTATATTAATGATATCATCTAAATCTCACTAATTAATAATATTATTAAAAACATATAATTTTTTTTTTAAAATTAAAGAAAAATCAAATATGATTTAAGCTCAAATGCTATTATACGTGTATAACAACTACCACATTTCTATAAAATCCAAAATTTTAGCACACAAGTGAGATTGTTATAGAAAAATTTGATTATATATATTATTTTACATTATAATTTATATTATATGAAAATTAAATATATTACTATATTATAATAAAAATAATAAAAAATATGTTAAATTGTTTATATTTAAAAATCTAATAAATATATATAATAGTAATAAAAATATATAATCATTAAATATTAACTAAAAATAATTATTTTTAAAAAATAAAAACTTACACGAACAATTTATAAGTAGAATTAAAAATGAAATGAGGAGGTGAGGTTTAAGATTTATGGCGTAAAAGTAAGTGAGGTTTAAATTATGGCTCCCAACCATTATGGCTTTTCAGAAAATTGGAAAACTCTCCATTAATTAAGAAACGGTGCCACAATTTTTGTTACTTTTCAACTACATTACTTTGGGGGATTTTGGGTTATTGATTCCACCTCGGGTTGCTCGTGATTTCATTTCTATAAGTTTTGTGTTACTGGTAAGATTTTGTTAATAAGGCACTGTTTTTATATAATAATATATATTAAAATATTTCCTTGCCCAAAAGCTAATATGTTGATCATTTTTATTTATTTTTATAAAAGAATTGGCATCAAGAACTTAATGAATGTTATATTAAGTATGCATTCCCCTTATGAGACATAACTTTGATAGGCGTGGATTTTTTAATCCTGTTTTAGGATGACTCCCTCACATACTGCTAATCTCATGCTTACAACCAATCATTTAGTTTTGTATTCCTTTATTAAATATGATACATATTTGTTTAATAAAGTTTTACTAATTACCAAAAATCGAAAAAACAAAAAGAACATGCTTAATAACGTTAGTAAGTATCCAACAATGTGGAATTATGATTGTATGCTTCCCCTTTATCTAAGCTGTCAAGCTAATTCATCATTGCTAATGGGTCCCCCAAATTCGCCGTACCAGCGGTCAAGCAGTAACTTCAATTTCCCCCTAAGTTGATTAGACTAAGGAATTCTGTAAAGGTAATATATGATAATTTGTCTCTCTAATAGTAGATTTTCTCCCACGCCTCAAACAAATATTACTTGTAATAATTCTGCATAATAATGTTCTCTCAACTTCCTAACTTAATTATATATTTTGTAATGCTATTTAAACCTGAATATCAATTTAGTTGGAAAATTATATATATTTTTTTTTATTTTTTTTATATTGGTATAAATATTCACAATTTTAATTTCGGAATATTATTTTTAAAGACACCGCGTATAAAATAAAATAAAAAAAGAGCCGTTGCTTAAGATTAGATGTGGAATTGGATTCGGACAAAAAGTCATTCACTTTTTTACCTTAGTTTAGTACATGTTCACTTGTCATTATCAAAAATCCTTGTCAAAAAACATCAAAGGTTAATTAAGGAAACTAAAATTAAGAAAAACAAAATATTTAAATAAAATATTACCAATATCTCGAAACAGCTATAAATACGCACCGTTTCTTGACTTCTTAGAAGTTAGAGGTCTCTCCCCCCAATAGATTGAGCTCTACGCACTTTAGTTCTCTCCGTTTTCACTGACAAAAAGAAAGTCGTAGCGGATTTATTTTCTGACGGAGTTTTTTTTTTTTAATTTCCGGTGGGAATTAGAAGGCGACGTCAGTTATTAGAGCAACAATGGTCGACGTGGACCGGAGGATGTCCGGTCTGAATCCGGGCCATATAGCAGGCCTACGCCGTCTCTCTGCTCGCGCTTCCGCTCCTTCAACTCCGGCATCCCTTCCTGTACGCAACGGTCTTCAGTCTTTCTCTTCTTTAGCTGACAAAGTTATAACCCATTTAAGGAATTCGGGTTTTCAAGTCCAGCCGGGTTTATCGGACGCCGAGTTCGCCCGAGCGGAAGCCGAGTTTGGTTTCGTTTTCCCACCTGACCTCCGAGCCATATTATCAGCCGGTTTACCTGTGGGTCCAGGTTTTCCCGATTGGCGGTCTGCTGGAGCAAGACTCCATCTCCGGGCCTCGCTTGATCTTCCCATTGCTGCAATTTCCTTTCAGATAGCGCGTAACACTTTGTGGTCCAAATATTGGGGCCCCAGACCGTCTGAACCGGAAAAGGCATTACGAGTCGCAAGGAATGCGCTAAAGAGAGCTCCCCTTTTGATCCCCATTTTCAACCACTGCTATATTCCCTGTAACCCGTCTTTAGCGGGTAACCCGATTTTCTTCATCGATGAGACCCGTGTTTTTTGTTGCGGATTTGATATATCCGATTTTTTCGAGAGAGAATCTCTGTTTAGGAGCTCCGTATCCAATCCGGAGTTGTTGAAAAAACAGAGATCGGTTAGTGAAAAATCAGCCGGCTCCTCCACTAATTTCTCCAGGCGGAGTATGGATGCGGGTTTGGTAAGCGGGACAAGAACGCCTAGATGGGTGGAGTTCTGGAGTGACGCGGCAATTGATCGGCGCCGGCGAAACTCGTCGTCATCATCGTCGAATTCGTCGCCTGATAGATACTTTGAGATGCGGAAGACCCAAGTTCCAAAATGGGTCGACGAATACATGGAGCAAATCGGATCAGTTCTACGAGAAGGCGGGTGGGGGGAGTCCGACATAACGGAGATCGCACACGTGTCAGCATCTGGGTTCTTCGAAGGGGAGATGGTTTTATTGGATAATCAAGCGGTTCTGGATGCGCTTCTTTTAAAAGCGGATCGGTTCTCAGATACACTTCGAAAAGCGGGGTGGAGCTCCGAAGAAGTTTCGGATGCGTTAGGGTTCGATTTTCGACCGGAGAAGGAAAAGAAACCTGCCAAGAAATTATCCCCGGCGCTGGTTGAAAAAATCGGGAAACTTGCTGAATCGGTTACGGGTTCATGATACAGCTTCCAGAAAACCTTTTTCCCCCTTTTTACTTGAAAAAAAAACACTCTAATTTGTATTTTGAAAAATATTGAGGGTCTCGGGGTCTGGAGTTGAGAAAAACAAAAGAGAGTAAAAATATATGGGGGCTAACGCGTTGTACCATGAAACGAAGCGCAAAAAAGAGAAAAAAAGTTATAAAAATGACATTGTTGTTCATAATATATAAATAATTAATAATAAAAAAAAAAAACAGTCATTTTGATTTTATGTTTGTGTTGTGAAGTAAAATTGGTCGTTTGAACTCTTTAAATATTCTGCATATCATGTTCTCTTTATTTGGGGATTGCAGTTAAAATATTAATTTTGTAATTAGAAAAAAATTATTTTGTTAGTGAGCTGGGTCTAGGCCGGTGCACGTGTGTTAGATATATTTTATTATTATTACTCCAACTATTATTTTCAATTTTAACTAAATATTCCGAATTCATATTTCCACTTGTTGGAATATTATAAGATGTTTGGGTTGCTTTCATTTCTCTTCCCAAAGTGCAATTTCATATTTTTGAAACTGAAAAAACAAAAAGGAAGCCTGACCTTATTTTCAGAAGGCAGGAACTGCACAAATCTGGACTTTGGATAAAGATCTCTCCTTTTAAGACACTAATAAAGAGATACATTTAATTATTATATATACTTATTACATTGAAAATATTATACTTAATATAACATTTGGTACTTAAATTTTATAATTTTTCTCAATTTGATACTTAAATTTGACCTTTTTTTCTAATTTGATACTTAAGCTTTTTTTAGGTTCAATTTAGTATCTAAATTTATTATATATTATAAAAATCATGCAAAAACACTAATAGTGTTAATTTTTTTATGCTACAAAAATATTATCAGTTTTAGAAGAAATTCATGTTAAAAAATAGGTATTGAGCTATGTTTAACGAATTAATATTAAATAAGAAAAAAATTAAAAGTCCAAATCAAAAGAAATTCATATTTTCAATTAATAAAATAAATAGAATTAAAAGTAATTGAATATATAAAATACAAAAAGAATATCATATCATCCATCACTTATCCATCATGCATTGATTATTTTTATTATCTCATAAAAAATAACATTGTTAGTATATTAGAATAACTTATAAAATGTTTGACAAGTACTAAATTGAACAAAAAAAATTAAATACCAAATTAAAAAAAATAAATCAAATTCAGATACCAAATTAAACCCCAATTTAAAAAAAAATTAAATACCAAATTAAAAAATTAAATCAAATTCAGATACCAAATTAAACCCCAATTTAGAAAAAAAAATATCCACAAATTTAGGTATAAATATTATATTAAGCCAAAATATTATTACCCTGAAAAAACTTTTTGTACATTAAAGAGAGAAGAAATTAAGTGTTTCTTAATTTTCTTTTCTTTCTCTAATTTCAAGAAATTGCATTCTTTTTATTTTAAAAAACTGTCACCAAAACCTTCCTACCGTTTGGCTGAGTCTTTCAACTTGCGCTAACCCCACTCTCAACATAGCCAAAACAATTTTAATACCAGCCTCGATTCGCGTTTTACCGGAATTTTATTAAATAATGTGATTTTTTAGACTATTTTAGCCCAATTCTAATTTTATTTATAAAAATGGGCCAATTTTTTTATTATTTATCAGAAAGGATCAAAAATAACAAAACACATCTACATAGGAGTGTTTTTAAGTAAAATTTCAGCAAAATGCGCTGACATGAAAGCGTTTTATCTCGTGTCAGCAAAAACGCGTTGATGTGGGCACATTTTTGCAAGTTCTCATATTAAATTTTCAGAAAGGTCATTTTTTTAAAAAAATTATAAAAATAGACCAATTTTTTTAAAAATTTACGAGAATAAACCTTTATAAAGACCTAAAGTGGCAACATCATTTTTTTTATTGTAAGGAGTTACCAATTAATATGGAAATAAAATTTACAAAGCAGATCTTTATATAGACCCAAAGTCTCATTTTCTTTGTTTTCTTAAGCAATATGGGATATGAGACATGTGTATATATAGACTCATGAATAGGTTTGCAGCTTGTTCCTAAACAATGTGAGATTCCTTCCTCTTTTAACTAACAACATAAGATTAAAGGCTATACTATATTTTATATTTTTTTACAAAACAATTTCTATTTTTTTATATTTTGTTAACATTTTCTCATATTATAAAATTATCTTTTGAGATATTTAGTATTGTTGCATTTTAGAATTGTTAGCATACACATAAGGACTATTAAAAAAAGAATAAATTGCACATATAAAACTTGTACATGTAATAATCTTCTATTCAATTTTAATTGTTTGAAGTTAATATCCATGCAATTCTAATTTGTAAAATAATTTCCCATTATTTAAATTTAGAAGTTATACTTTTAATTTTTTATTATTTATTTTATTTTATATTATGAATGTTTGATTAATAAATAAATGGTGAGTATTTGGTACTCAAATAGTATATTTTTTTGTAGTTTTAAAAAATTGATATATTTTTTAAATATTTATTTATTTTTAATATTTTACTATACTCATTAATTTTTTAATCCTAATTTTAATTTAATTTTCATCACCTAATGAATGCTAATGAATTTATTTCAAATGTATTTTGACTAGATAGATAATCTATTTAAACATAGTATATAATTATGTTAAATAAGTTTTTTTTATAGAAATATATAATATACATAAAATATAATAATTATTTTTTCATATTTTTATATCTAGATTAAATTACATTAGTAGTCACTTAACTATAATTTTTGGCTATCGAATTATAAAAACTTACAAAATGATCACTCAACTATTAGTAATTTTTTAAATATTTATTTTTTAAATATTTTACCATACTCATTTTATATTTTATAATTTTTTTACTTGTAGAGTTTAAAAGTTTTATTTATAATGTAACAAATGTTAACTTTTTGTAAAAAAATTTAAATTCTATAAGTAAAAAAATATAAAATAGTGTAGCCTTTAATCTTATGTTGTTAGTTAAAAGATGAAGGAATCTCACATTGTTTAGGAAGAAGCTGCAAACCTATTCATGAGTCTATATATACACATGTTTCATGTCTCACATTACTTAAGAAAATAAGGGAAATGAGACTTTGTGTCTATATAAAGATCTGCTTTGTAAGTTTTATTTCCATATTAATTGGTGACACCTTAAAATAAAAAAAAATTGGTGTTACTACTTTGGGTCTTTATAAAAGTTTATTCTCGTAAATTTTCAAAAAAATTGGTCTTTTTTTATAATTTTTTTAAAAAATGACCTTTTTGAAAAATTAATCTGAGAACGGGCAAAAGTGTGCCCCCGTCAGTGTGTTTTTGCTGACATGGGGTAAAACGCTTCCACATCAGTGCGTTTTGTGTTGACATGGCAAAATCGCTCTCCTAGGGGCCCATTTTGCTGAAATTTCACCCAAAAACACTTCTATGTGGACGCGTTTTTGTCATTTTTGGCCTTTTTCGGTAAATAATGAAAAAATTAGCTCATTTCCGTAAATAAAATTAGAAATGGGCCTTTATAGGTAAAATAGTCAATTTTTTAATAAAATAGTGAAATTTGTGGAGTTTTAAATTATTACGAATCCTGAGACCCCTTTGAGAAAGATATATGCCACGTGTTCATTTTATTTACTAATTATAAATATTTATCAATGATATCTGTAATTTTATTATTTACTATCCTACTGATGTTTTAATTTGGAATTAAACAAAGCTTCTACTTGTTGCATTAATTCTAATCATTTGTGTACTTCTTATTTTAATACCCATCAATATCCCAGGAAATCATATAATGAAGCAAACCATAAATATGAAAGTTGTCACTAAAATTGTGGAAAAAATAAATCTCAAACTTGTAATTTATTAAAATAAAGGAGTAGAGGCTAGGCATATAGATTTAAATTTATCTTATATTAGTAACTATCTTAGGTTACATTTTAGTAACTTATATTTAAAATGTTATGTTTTAGTCACTTGCGTCATCGTGTTATAATATTTTAGTCACTGAGCCATTAATTGCCGTTAACGGTGTAAGGATATGTTGACATGACATGCTAAATATCACTTCAAATGAAAATTTTAGGTTAAATTTTACCATTGGTCCTTATATATTTTTTTTATTTTGACCAATTTAATTTTTTTATATTATTTTAACTTTTTTTTCTTTATTTTTTATTCTCTTATGCTTCTTTCTTTGTTTTCCTTCCTTCTTCATTTATTTTAACTTAATTTTTCTATGTGTTCCATTTGTTAAAACTAGTCCTTATATATTTATTTTTCCTCCCTTAGTAAATTGGGAAAACCATTCAAATAAAGGGAAAAAAAAAGAATAATATTAATAATATTGGTATGGATGAAATATATCTAGAAAATGAACCGGGTGAATTGAAGTTGTATAAAAAAAAAAGTCATTCAAATTGAAGCATTCACCAAAAATATATGAAAATTAAAACATACAAACATTAAATTTATGACTTTTGCATTAACTTTTCTAAGCTTAAAGCTTTTTCTTTTTGGCAAGCTTGATAGCCGAATCAATACATTCTTCTACAATTTTTTTTCACGATGCTCTTTTTAATCTCAAGCTTCTCTACCAATTTCTTTATGATCTTCAATCAACCTTCATGCATTTCTTTGTTAACTCATAATGTAGCAAATCAATAGTTGCATGTTAAAGCAACAAAACATTTATGGTAGAATAAGATAGCTTCAAATACAAAACAGTGGGATGATATTTATAGTAGAATAAGATAATGGGTGTCGAGATTAGGGGTGTTCAATCGGTTAACCAACTCGAACTACCATTAATCGATCCTTTTAAACCCTTAACCATTAACCGAACATAAATTTTTTCAAAAAATATTAATCGAACCGAACTTTTTCGGTTAAATCGGTTGGTTAAACGAATTAACCGAAATATATATATGTTTTTTTAATTTTTGGTTAAAACAAGTATAAAACATATAAAATTAATCGAATTAACAGACTGATTAATTTATACTTTCAAAAAATTAACTAAACCAACCAACCCCGACTAAATACTTATAGATTATAATATTATTTATTAAGTTCGATTAATTCAGTTAACCAACCAATTTCGAACCGAATTAATCATTAACCGAACTTCCAAAAAATTATTAACTGACCTCCGATCGAATTAATTCAGTTAACCTACTGATTAACCGAATTTGGTCAGTTAACCGAATTAATTCTGTTTTACCCGAAATTTGCACACCCCTACTATTTGGCAGTTGATTTTGCTCTCTGGTTATTTGTTCCCAGCTAATGCTTACATGTTTTTGGGGAAATATGGTACTATAATAAAGACATGTACATCTCAAATTCATTACGTCTCAAATTGATCACAATAACCTGCAATGCCACCTCTAACAATGTAACGCCCCAAATTTGATTAATTCGTTTCTGTGGGTTTTTAACACACATCTGTGTATCTGCTTTAGTGGTTAAGTGTTCTGGGTGTGTGTGGAAGGTTCCAAGTTCAAGCCATGTCTTAGGCGAATTTTGGCTTTTTCCTGATTTAAGCCTTAACTTCTAGTCAGCAGGCTTATATTAAGTTATTTGTAATTTCATATCAGAATGAGCTTATTGGTCTGGTGGTTAAGGTGTGTGTTGGAGTGTGGGAGGTTTGGAGTTCGAATTCCTGTGCGAGCGTGGGAGAATACTTTTGCTCGTTTGATAGGGAGAGTTTCGGTCAAACAGGAATTCTGAGAGGTGGGTTTAGTGGAGAGATTTAGGGGATAGAGGGGAGTTGGGGAAAATCTATTAGGTTTTCAAAAAGAAATTTGTCTCCATCTCTACGTTTTTCCCTTTTCTCCATTTTTATCTGTCATCTCTCTCTTTCCCATTTGCTGCCGTTTCACTTTTATTCCTCTTTGTTTATTCTTTTAATCTGATTTGTTCTTCTGTGGTCATTTCCCTTGCTCGATAAGTGGTTTTGGTGCCTTGAAGCTTTGATTTTTAGGTTAATAATTGAGATTTTTGTTATCTGTTTTGACAGCGGGGAATCTGGTGTGAGAGGATGTTCTAGTGCTGAATCGTAGTAGGAAGCATTCGTGGTTCGCAAGGTAAGGGTTTTCTGCTCGAAAAGTGTTTAATCCATTTGGGGTTTTGGTTCAATTCAATTGTTTAAGGGATTAACTAAGTAAAACGTGTCCAATTATAGGTTTGGGCTTACTCGGGAGTGATTACGCATTGAAAATGAACCAGGTGTGTACCTGAAAACACCAAAAATGAGAATCAGTGAAAACCGAAAAATGGATCTGTTGACGCCACACGGGCGTGTGGTCTCCCGTGTGGTAGGCCATGTGGCAGTACACGGGCGTGTGATCGATGAGCCAGGCCGTGTGCGCAAGACACATGCACATAACGCGGCCGTATGATGGCCGGTGAGGCCGTGTGTGACACACGAGCTCTACCTATTGGGTCGTGTGGGTCACACGGGCGTGTGGGCCTACACAGGTGAACCGCACGGGCGTGTGGGATTTTGGGCCAGGCCGTGTGATCCACATGGCCAAGGCCAATGTAGGCCGTGTGAGCCATATGGGCGTGTGGGCCACACGGGCGGGCCACATGGGCGTGTGAGCCCAATTTTCTAAAATACGCTAAAAGGTTGCTCGGGTCGCCCAAGTTGACTGGGACCTTTTGTAGGGTCGGTAAGAGTTACTTGATCCCTAATTACGTGATCTGACTTTGTGATACATGTTACTCTTAGCGTGTAAACCGATTGTATGTGTAACACCCCACACCCGAGCCCCACGCCAGGACAGGATATGAGGCGTTACCACACTTAACCACATGCATACAAACATTTCGATGTCATTAAGACTCGGTCAAATTAAAACTTTTTCAAACTTTATCTAAAACTTCTTATCATAGGCCTATAAGGTCCAAAACATCTCTTGGAAACTACTCGGGACCAATTCGGGTCCTTATACCGACTTAACAAAAATGACCCCTAAAACAGGGCACACACCCGTGTGGAAGGGCAACACGCCCGTGTGGCTATTATGACATGGTCGTGCTGATGGCCTGTGTGACACACACGGCCTAAGCACTTAGGGACATGCTCATGTCCCATGCCGGTGTAAAATAAATTCCATATTCGAACCTACAGGGGTTTTGTAACACCCCTTACCCATGTCCGACGCCGGAACATGGTACGAGGCATTACATGACTTAAACATACACATTCATGCAAAAACCGGGCCATAAAATCTCTTTTAATTCAAAACCTTTCAAACACATGAATGTCATCCCTTATTTGGGTCTACGAAACCCAAAACATTCATCGGAATCGATTTGGGACTAAACCGAGAACTTTAAGAAGTTTCAGGAAAACTTAAAAAATTTTCCCATAAAACAGGGTCACACGCCCCTGTGGACATAGGGACACGCCCGTGTCCTCAGGCCGTGTAACTCTTTGTTAATGACGTCAGCATGCACATCAAACCACACGGCCGGGCCACATGCCCGTGTCTCCAGGTCGTGTCTCTCACACGGTTGAGACACACGACTGTGTCTCAGCTCGTGTGGCCAACCCTTAAGCTATTTTCCAAGCCTTCATGTTACCCATAATCTTTTACAACCTTATGCACATTAAAATCGCAAATCATGGGATCATTTTAGTGATTAAACACTCTTTATTAAGACATATCCTTAACATGAACATGTCCTCTTTTATCATTATACTATGGTTACCAACTTATTCATCAAGCACTCATGTTCAATCATTATCACGTTGTGTTTATAACGTGCAATTACTATATGGCTATGACCACCTCAGTTGGTCATAGAGCATACATCCAACACACATGTCATATTACTAATCATGCATAGCAAACAAACATAATCACATTATAAACATTAGACATGACATGAATAGCTAAGCTTACAAGCCATAATCAATATGAGCCACATCTGGTGGCCATATGCATATAACTCAATATAAGCCAACACATTTGGCCAAAGCAAAATAATGCATATCAATTAACTAAATCCCTATACATGCCACTCACTTGAAAATTTTTAATATATACTTCATTTTTCCAAAGGTAGCGACTTGATAGTGTGATGCTGCCTCCGACGATCTCCAACCCCGAGCTAACCTGAAAACACTAAAGGAAAAGAAAGGAAGGGAGTAAGCTTTATAGCTTAGTAAGACCGTATGAAAATAGTAAGAAACTTAGCAACTTGCTTCTCATGGTAATACAACCCTATTTGCATTTTTACTCATGTTCCAGTCAAGTTGTCTTATCGAGTCACAGTCACTAAATTATTTATATCTAGAGCTACGGAACTCCAAATTAAGTTCCACTAATTTTCCCTGAAACTAGACTTATATATATTCTTACAATAAAACTTTCAAAATTTTTGGTTTAGCCAATTAGTACAGTTTATTCCTTAAAGTTACCCTTTTTTGCTGTTTGATAGTTCTGACACTTCTTCACTAAAAATTTATTATCTCATAATACAGTACTCGGATGATGTTCCTGTCTATTTCTATTGAAAATAGACTCATTAAGAGTTCTAAACATATAAATTATAACTCATTAATATTTTTTTTTAAATTTTCAATGATTTTCTCAAATCAGAATAGGGGATTTCGAAGTCATTCTGACTCTATCTCACAACAACTAAAATATTTCATAATATGAAACTCTTTTGCTTACAAAATTTCTTCTATGTGAAACTAGACTCATTAGGATTTAATTTCATATTATATTCAGCCTCTAAATAAATTTCTAAAATTTTTGGTTTATTTTCAAAGTCGGACTACTGCTGCTATCCGGAACTATTTTATTATTACATTTCACTCTTTCATGATCATTTTTAAATGGGCATTTATGCCAATCCATTTCTCCTTTCATGTTCATTAGGCCACCAAGTAACGGAATATACATTTCATGTCTCAATTTAATGTGGCCTCAAAGCCTCACACGAATTCATCAATCACATTTCAACCATCATGATAAGAATACATATTTGTACATCATAAACATAAAACCATAATCACAAGGTCATCACAAATTTCATTTTCATAGGCATAACTTACTTATTTGTATATTTACCAAAGGTGCATTTCATGTTCGTAATAGCATTTGAGCTTCAAATACATACCTGTACCTTTTCAACATGCTCATATATTTACCTTCTTGCTTTCATCACAAGCTTTGAAATATCCGCCGAACCACTTGGAATACCAAATGATAATCGGGAAATCTTACACATATCGATGCCGATGCCATGTCCCAGACATGGTCTTACACTGGCTCTCATCTGCAGGTGCCGATGCCATGTCCCAGACATGGTCTTACACTGACACATATCAAGTCGATGCCATGTCCCTGACATGGTCTTACACTAGTTCTCATCTGTCGGTGCCGATGCCATGTCCCAGACATGGTCTTACACTGACACATATCAAGCCGATACTATGTCCCAGACATGGTCTTACACTAGCTCACATAACAACAGTGTCTCGATACCCGTATCCTAGGTATTTCCAAAGGTCCAATCGTGATTTCTTAAGGGTCACGTCGTAGCCAAGCTCGTTAGAAGAATTGATCATACAATTCACAAGATTCGTCACCATAAGAACTTTCATTTCATTTCATCATCCTATAATTTACTCATCTCAACAAGATGTCATATTTCATCGAATTTCCAATATTTCATAAATACACCAAGTGAAATCGACATATTAAGTTTTCGATTATTTCGTAGGGGTATAACATTTTCTCATACACCCTAGCACTAACACATAATTCAATACAATAATAGCAAGAATATTTTCAAGTCTAATAATAATAACATTAATAACATGCTAATTTAATCACACAGACTTACCTCGAATATGAAAACGACAATTTTACCATTAGTCCATAACCTTGTATTTTCCCGAATTTGAGCCCGAACCTTAATTTCCTTGATCTATCATGATGAAATTCACTCATTTAATTAATGTACTAATCATTTCGGACCTAAAACATATTTTGGCAAAATTTACTTTTTTTCCCCTAACTTTTGTATAATTATGAATTTACCCCAAGGCTCGGAAATTGAAATTTATTAGATTTCTATAAGATTTAAGACATGCTGAACATTTTTCTCTTCTATGGCAACCTCAAATTCTCACTATTTCATGCTTTTATGAACATTAACAACCTTTACTAATTAACCCGTTTTAACCATTTTTAACGAAAATCACTTAACAAAAATCATTCTCCTAACCTTAAGCATCCTTATTCTACCATTAAACATCAAAATGCACAATTATCTAGTATCGTTCATTTTTTAAACTTCATTTTTCATGCAAATAAATGGTAGAAATAGAAAGGTTAAGCTTTTAGGATCTAAAAAATACGAAGAACATTAAAAACGGGGCTCAAATGCACTTACAATTGAGCTTTGAAAAGCTTGAAACCCTAGCCATGGAGTCATCTAAATTTTGATAGCCATATGAAGAAGATGAGTAGTTTTTTTTTTGGGGGGTTCTATTTTGTCTTTTATGCCTTAAAACACCCAAATGACCAAAATGCCCTTTTTGCTAACCCTTCAGTTTTTACACTTCCATGTCTAGTTTTGTCCATACCAAAATATGATGGTCTATTTGCCATTTAAAAACCTCTAGTTTAAACCCCCATTTCAAACAAGTACTTATATTCTAGAACTCATATTTTGCAATTAATGCTATTTAATCCCAATAATAAAATTGGACACTTTATCAATAAAATTTACTTAACAAAATTTACACACAATCACTCAAACATATCATGGACTCTAAAATAGTCATAAAATAAATATTTCTACTTCGAGTTTATGGTCTCACAACCACTGTTCTGACTAGGCACTATTTCAGGCTGTTACAGGTTTTCACACGGCCTAACACACGCCCGTGTGTATGGCCCGTGTCCCTCACACGGCCATGACACGTCTGTGTCTAAAAACCTTGACATTCTGTTTCTAACGTTAGCAACCAATTAGGGGCACACAGCCAAGGCACACGCCCGTGGCCAGAGGTCGTGTCTTCTACACGGTTGAGACACACGTCCGTGTCTCTACCCGTGTGTTTACTACCATGCATACTGACTTGAAATTTTTACGTGCAGGGGACACACGGCCAGGCAACACACCCATGGGGCTGACCGTGTGTCACAGACGACCTAGACACACACCCGTATGTCTACCTGTGTGGACAATATAAGGCTATTTACCAAGCCCTTTGCCACCCTGAAACACAATTTAAACACCAACCAACATATCAAGTCTAACTTAATATGATTTTCCAACCAGACAACCATAGTTAAGGCCTAAATACGTTTCATATATCTAACCATGTCAACAATTTCACATTCATGAAAATTTCCTTACGTTCATATAATAACTTTCAATATTAGCCATATTCATGGACTTATACAAAATGAGTTAACTACTAAAACAAGCCAACACATTTGCCCCAAAATAATATGACACCAAAACAAAATCAAGAGTTCCTATACATGCCATAATCAAAATAATAAAACTAGCTATACCAAGTGCTTCAAGGATAGTGTGGCTGGCTTTTCCAATGTAGACAACGATCCTTGAACTACTTTGGTTGCACTATAAGAAAAGGGAAAGGAAATAGGGTAAGCTTGGGAGCTTAGTAAGTACATATATGCAAATAAGTGTAATTGGAAACACAATCATCAAACAATGGCTTATCATACTTAAATGACATATCATTTTAACCTCACTATCTTGCTCTACACTTCTTTTATGCATACTACTACATCTCATCACATAATAAAGTCTTCATTCGAGAGTTTAATATACATACCTGTAATTACTCGTAAAATAACTCGAGCTCATTCTCTTTATTGACATACCTCATTGGAAGTATCGCCAATCCATTCATCAAGTTACCAATTGAACACTCAGAAGTACCAACGAGTACACGGATAGTTTACTCTTAAGTACTATACAAGTAGCCAAAGCTACTTCGTACTTTGTAATACTTGCATATTTGAGCTACTCACAGGCCTTTTTACTAAGTCAGTACCCGGACCCCATATCTCTATCATGTAATGCCTACTCATTGAGCTACTCACGAGTCTACAAACAAAGTCAGTACCCGGACCCACATTACATATTTCACTTATCTCATGAACTCAGACTCAACTCATGAGTTCAAACAACTCAATTTCTCATGACTTACCTTTTTGTATCTTATACTATTTCCAAGGTTCGACGGGATCTCGTATCTAACTTAACATTGTCTCACTTGTTCATAACGTAGGTTACTCTTATATTGCATTATTTACACTATCATGGTATCGAGTAAAATTATGATACATGGTAAAAATAAAACATTTAAATTAAGCTACAATGACATGTTATTTACATATGTACTTACCTCGGTAAAAAATGGTGGGAACGAGCCTAATCCTCGTAAACTTTATTCTTCCCTCGATCAAGACCTGAATCTCGTTTCCCTTGATCTAAAATGTTGAAAATTAGCTTATTTAATATACAAATCATTCAATTCAACTTAAGACTCATACTTTGGTCAAATGACCATTTTGCCCTTAAACTTCGTAAAAATTATAATTTTACCCCTAGGCTCGAAATTTGATTTTTATCGAATTTCCTTATTAGCGAAGCCTAACCGAATCCATTTTATAGCTATAGCATTTCGTAATTCTCATTATTTCACATATTTATCACCTATTTCATGGCTTATACTAAATGGTCCTCAGTTAGGGTTTCCATGAAAACTACTTCACAAAAGTTGTTTGTTTCACCACTATGATTCATTTTGTTCCATAAAATTTTAGAAAACAACATGAATACTCTCATGTCAAAACCCTATACTTTTAACCATCTTGCAAAATAGTCCCCCCATTAGCTAGCTCATGCTACAAGGGTCCTAAAAATGCAAAAATATCAATAAAAACCATCTAAATCACTTACTTGGAAGGATGGGAAGTTGCTGAAATTTTTGAGCTTTTAAACCCCTAGAATGGTTGAAAATTTCGGTGGAGAGATGAGGAAGATGATAGCCTTTTTCTTTTGTTGTATTTTATTCAATTAAATCACCAAATGTCACCTAACCTTGACATTTTGACCAATCTTGTCCCCTATGGCCAGCCAAGCTCCTTTTAAGGGTCTAATTGCCCTTTAAAGACCCTCAATTATGGTTCTCTAGCTATTTGAGACACTTAGCTAACAAAATAGGACTTTTGCACTTTATGCGGTTTAGTCCTTTCTCGCAATTAAGCATGCAATCGCTAAAATTAATTCACCAAAATTTTCATACTCTCATATAATCATGCCATAACACAAAAAATAATATTACAAATAATTTATCTGACCTCAGATTAGTGGTCCCGAACCACTGTTTCGACTAGACCCAAAATTAGGCTGTTACAGTATTTGTGATCTGTTAATCGCATATTTGCATGACATGTATTGTATGCTACATTGCATCGGGGTTGGGTTATTGTATATGGACGAAGTGTTCTGAAAGGCTCCTAAGCTCGATATCCATGCAAAGACAAACAATTGATTATCTCGATTATGTGCGCATTTCAGTCTGACATGGTGTGTAGGGATGGGTGGGTCGATTTTATCCCCACATGGTGTGTAAGGTTTGACGGAGTTGGTGTGTAGAGGCTGGTGGGTAGAAATCTATTATTTTGCTCTATTATGCATGATATATCTGAGATGGGCTAAGACCCGATCGTATTGATTCTGTATCTAAGTGGACTAAGGTTCACACCGTTTCTGTAAAGGGTTTAAGCTCGAGTTATCTGATATTTGGATGTATACCTGATCTCTGCTATTGTGTATATTTCCTGAGGGGATTACACACTGAGTTTGTGAAAACTCACCCTTTTATGTTTAATCTGTGTAGGAAATCCCCAGACTTGACGGTTCGGTGTAGCGGAGGACTCGACGGTGGCCACACATATTTAAACTATTTTGAATCCAGTCCCGTATTCATTCTTTTTTTTTTTTAATTATGTTCTGGGTCGGTTGATGTAATTTTGGACTTTATGGACTTTACTTGGATTTTTAAACTGTTTATGGGATTTTCGACTAAACTTGGTTTTCCTAAAAGCTAATATTTTTGTACACAAAATGGTTCCCAAAAATTTATTGGGTTTTCAAACGCTTCCGCTCAAAAGAAAGGTCTTAAATCTAATCAATTAAATCTCGTTTTCTGAACTAAGTAAAAATTTATAATTAAGATGATTTTAAGGTCAATGCATTTCCAAAAACACTTTCATGTGACATCACCAGATTCAGCCATAACATCCAGGCCAGGTTTGGGGTGTTACATTTAGTGGTATCAGAGCCAGGTTGGAAAACTCGGCTGTAGATTTGGGTTTTAAAGATTGGTTTTAAAGAAATAATTTGTAAATAATTTGAAATATTTTTAGAAAAAAAGTATGTGACACACCGAGTCTCCGACGTCGATCCTGTAAGTTTCTGAAACTCTGTTTAGAATTGTCTGAAAATATGATTAGAATATTCTGAAACTACTTTAGGTAGTATAACATACTGAAAACACTCTAGGAAGTGTAAACTGAAACCAGTAGTAAGACTACGATTCACGATAACAGACTCTAAACTTCTGATGCTGTATTGTATAAAATATCTGTTAATAAAATATCAGAACTGTTAACTAATGCATAAAACTGCTAATATAGATAAATACTAAAATTTACGATGAGTGCACGTATTACTCGTGGACAGGTTACTAGAGGTCGTGGCAGAGGCCGTAGAGGGGCTCAAACGGGGTCCTCATCATCTGGGAATCTGCTAATTTGAACACTAGCAAGACGCCGGTGTCGGCTGTTACAGAGACTGGGTCTGGGTCTCATGATCGTGTGGCTGGGGACGACGCAGTGTCCCAAGCCATGCTACGGATTTTGGAGAGGGTCGTTGGGCCCAACACTGGATTTGAGAGTCAAAGGTCGGTTACAGAACAATTTCGATCCAATAGGGCTGAGTTATTCAGGGGTGTCGCTGGAGTCACCCTTAACGTGACCGAGTATTAGATGGAGGCCACGGAGAGAATCATGGACGACCTGGATTTTACTGTGAAGCAGAAGCTTAAGGGGGCTGTTTCTCTGCTACGTAACGAGGCATACCAGTGGTGGCTCACGGTTAAGGAGGGCACTCAGCCCGACCAATTGACCTAAGATTATTTTAAGACTACGTTTTAGGGTAAATATGTGGGGGTCAGCTATATTAATGTCAGGAGACATGAGTTTCTTAATCTCACTTAGGGGGATCATTTAGTGGCCGAGTATGAGCCTGAGTTCTTGAGGTTAAGTGGTTATACGTAAGGCATGGTGGCAACCGAGTATGAGCGCTGTGTCTGATTTAAGGATGGTATTAGGGATAGTTTGCGAGTTCTGATAGCTCTGCAGAGGGAGCGTGATTCTAGTTGGGAAGGCAAAGATTGCCGAGGAGGTTAAGCGCACTGAGCACCAAAATCGAGAGAAAGAAAAGAATAAGAGGGAATTAAAGCCCTCGAGATCTACGATGAGGCCTAGGAAAAAGGCCAGACCTGATGGGTCAATCAGAGTTGGGGCCCCTGTTGCACCAATGGGGTAGCGCTGTGTGGGCACTGTGGTAGACACTATCCGGGCGAGTGTTGAAGGATTACTGAGGCGTGCTTGAGATGTGGGTCGACTGAGCACTGTGTTTGGGATTATCCGTTATGAACCAATCAGATGCAAGCTCTGGGTTCTATTACGACACAATCGCCGAGGGTAGTTCAACAACCATTTAGGGGCCGTAGTCAGGCTAGGGGTGGTAACAGTATGGGCCGAGAACAGAGAGCACCGGGCAGAGGTGCTAGATCGACTGAGGCGGGGTAGCCTACTTTGGTTTATGTTGCTCGTCATTGTGAGGATCGAGATGCTCTGGATGTTATTACGGGTGCGTTTTTAATATTTAATGTACCTTATTTGACATTGATAAACATAGGCTCTACCCATTCATATGTAGCTACTACTGTGTTTAAAACCATGGGTATTTCAGTTGAGAGTACTTCTAGCGAGGTAACTGTTTAGAGGCATTCCGTTAGAGGTCTAAGGGACAGTATTTCTGGCTAATCTAATTGAGCTTCCGTTTGGGGAGTTTGATCTGATTTTGGGAATGGATTGGCTGGTTAAACACCGGGTGAGTCTGGATTGTGCGACGAAAAGGGTTGTCTTGATAACCGAGGAGGATAGTGAGGTATTAGAGATTGGGGAACAACATGACTATCTGACTAATGTGATCTCAGTGTTGGTAGCGAAAAATTTGGTTCGAAAATGATGTGAGGCATTCTTAGCCTACATTAGTGTTTCTGATTCTGGGGACTCTTCGGTTAAGGACATCAAAACTGTGAGAGATTTTCCAGATGTGTTTCCTGAGGAGCTACTGAGATTACCTCTGAGTCGTGAGGTGGAGTTTGAGATTGAGTTAATTCCTGGCACAACTCTGGTGTCTATCACCCCTTACCGAATGGCACCGAAAGAGCTGACAAAACTTAAGGCTCAGATTCAAGAGTTGTTGGATGTGGGTTCATTCGTCCCAGTGTGTCTCCGTAGGGAGCACCTGTTCTTTTCGTGAAAAAGAAAGATGTGACAATGAAGATGTGTATCGACTACGGTCAGTGGAACAAGCTAATGATCAAGAATAAATACCCACTTTCGAGGATAGATGACTTATTCGATTAGTTCAGAGGAGCCTCTATGTTTTCTAAGATCAATCTGTGTTCGAGCTACCATCAGTTGAGAGTCAAGGAGGCCGATGTGCATAAGACGACGACATGGATATTACGAGTTCCTAGTTATGCCCTTTGGTTTGACTAATGCACTGGCAACATTTGTAGATTTAATGAACCGAGTATTAAAGCCCTACCTAGATCAGTTTGTAGTAGTGTTTATCGATGATATTTTGGTGTATTCTAAGACAGAGGATCAGCATGATGAGCATCTCAGAGTTGTTCTACAGATTCTTCGTGAAAAATAGTTGTATGCAAAGTTTAGCAAGTTTGAGTTCTGGCTTAGGGAAGTTACATTTCTGGGACATGTGGTTTCTGCTGAGGGAATACGAGTTGATCCTCGTAAGATTAAGGCTGTGTTGAGTTGGAAACAGCCAAAGAATGTGTCTGAGGTCTGCAGCTTTCTGGGGCTGGCAAGATATTATTGACGTTTTATAGAAGGGTTCTCCTTGATCGTAGCTCTGATGACTAAGCTACTGCGTGAAGGAATTCCTTTCGTTTGGATTTATGTGTAGCATTAGAGCTTTGATAAGCTCAAAACTGTTCTGACACAGGCTCTTGTTCTGATACAGCCTGAACTTGGGAGAGACTTCATGGTATACAGTGATGCGTCGCATATGGGTCTGGGTTGTGTTTTGATGCAAGATGGTAAGGTGGTTTCTTATGCGTCTCGTCAGCTCAAGACGCATGAGGCTAATTATCTGATGCACAATTTAGAGTTGGTTGCGGTAGTCTCCGCTCTGAAAATCTAGAGGCACTATTTGTACGGGGAGAAGTGTACTATCTTCACCGATCACAAGAGTCTCAAATATCTCCTCACCCAGAAGGAGTTAAATCTTACGTAGTGTAGATTGGTTGAACTGCTTAAGGATTACGATTACTTAATCAAGTACTATCCCAGTAAGGCCAATATGGTGGCCATGCGTTAAGCCGTAGGGCTATGACCGATCTGAGAGTGATGTTCGCTCAACTTAGTCTCTTCGACGATGGGAGTCTATTGGCAGAACTTTAGGTTAGACCGACATGGATTGATCAGATCAGAGATAAATAGATGGGGAATAAGTCTCTGGAGTTATGTTTTCGTTAGGCTGAGGGTGGTACTACTACGGAATTTGGGATTAATAAGGATAGGGTATTGTATTTTTGCAGTCAGATTTATGTACCGAATGATGAGGACTTGAGGCAGGCGATTCTGATAGAGGCGCATAGTAGTCCTTATGCTATGTATCCTGGCGAGAATAAAATGTATTAAGATCTGTTAGAGTTGTATTGGTGGCCAGGGTTGAAGCGTGAGGTTACTGACTTCGTTGCTCGCTGTTTGACTTGTTAGAAGGTTAAGGCTGAGTATCAGTTACCTTCGGGTTTGCTGCAGCTGGTTAAGATACCATTATGGAAATAAGAGCGAGTAATGATGAACTTGGGTTACCTTTAACACTCACTAAGAAGGATTCTGTCTGGGTCATCGTGGATCAATTGACCAAATCTGCTCACTTCATCCCAGTTAGGACAGACTTCTCTCTACAGAAATTGTTTAAACTCTACATCTCTGAAATAGTAAGGCTCCATGGTGTACCTGTCTCGATCATCTCTAATCGGGATCCTCGTTTCACGTCTCGGTTCTCGAAGAAGATACATGAGGCTCTGGGTTCGAGGCTAGACTTCGGTACTGCTTTTCATCCTCAGAAAAATGGTCAATCAGAGAGGGTGATTCAAGTACTGGAGGATATGTGGAGTTGTGTTATCGATTTTCGAGGCAGTTGGGAGGAGTACATACCTTTAGCGGAGTTCGCCTACAATAACAGTTACCAGTCTAGTGTACAGATGGCACCCTACGAGGCCTTGTATGGTCGTAACTGTTGCACTCCCTTGCGCTGGACTGTGTTGGGTGAGTAACGTGTCGTGGGTCTCGAATTGGTTTCTGAAACAGAAGATAAGGTTAGATTAATCAGGGACCGCCTGGCGGCTTCTGATAGGCAGAAGTCTTATACGGATCTAAAGAGGAAAGATATAGAGTATTCTGTGGGGGACTTAGTTTTTCTCAAAGTCTTGCCATGGAAAAAGGTTCTGAGGTTCAATCGCAAGGGTAAGCTAAGCCCTAGGTTTATTGGGCCGTACCGTATTCTGAAATGAGTAGGACCAGTCGCGTATTAGTTAGAGCTACCTCCGGAGTTGGATCAGATTCATGACGTGTTCCACGTCTTTATGCTGAGACGCTACCGCTCTGATCCCATACATATCGTCCCTGTTGAGAAAATTTAGGTTCGACCAGATCTGACCTTTGAGGAGGAGCCAGTTCAGATTTTGGATCACGACGTTAAGGTTCTGAGAAGAAAATCTATTCCCTTAGTAAAGGTGCTGTGGCGGAATCATAGCACTGAGGAGGCCACTTGGGAGCCTGAGGATGCGATGCGTCAGTAGTATCCCCATCTATTCTGATTAGGTAAATTTCGAGGCCGAAATTTTCTTTTAAGGGGTAGAGTTGTAAATCCCTAAATTTGATTAATTCATTTCTGTGGGTTTTTAACACACATCTGTGTATCTGTTTCAGTGGTTAAGTGTTCTGGGTGTGTGTAGGAGGTTCGAAGTTCAAGCCATGTCTTAGGCGAATTTTGGCTTTTTCTGATTTAAGCCTTAACTTCTAGTCAGTAGGCTTGTATTAAGTTATTTTTAATTTCATATCAGAATGGACCTGCTGGTCTGGTGGTTAAGGTGGGTGTTGGAGTGTGGGAGGTCTGGAGTTCGAATTCCTGCACGAGTGTAACAACCCAATTTTGGGGCTAGTCAGAACAGTGGTTTCAGAACCATTAACTCGAGGTCGGAGAAATTATTATTTTTATATTATTTTATGTGTTGGGGCATTATTATAAGAGTGCATGAAAAATTTGGTGAATTAATTTTAGCGATTACTTGCTTAATTTTGAGAAAGGACTAAATCGCATAAAGTGCAAAAGTCCTATTTTGTTAGATAAGGGTGTCAATTAGCTAAAGAACCTAAAATGTGGGCCTTTAAAGAGAAATTAGACCCCCAATGCTTAGGCTAGCTGGCCATAGGGGACAAATTGATTTGAAAGTCAAAATTAGGCGGTGTTTTGGTCACTAATTTTAACTAGTTTTAAATAAAATAAAAAACAAAAGGTTTCATCTTTTTCACTCTTTCTTCTTCCACTAAAATTTAGCCATTAGAGGGGTCTTTGAAGCTTTAAAATTTCAGCAACTCCAAGCCTTCACAAGTAAGTGATTTTCATGACTTTTCTTGATGATTTTTACATTTTTAGACTCCTTGAAGCAAGAACTTTCAAATAAGGGGACTATTTTGCAAAATGAACAAGAGTCTAAGGTTTTGCCATAAAATATTTTGTGTTGTTAACTAAAATCCTATGGAAGAATATGGGTCTTAGATGTGTATTAAACAACTTTTGTGAAGGGATTTCTCATGAAAACCCTAATAGGGACTATTTTGCACAAGTTGTAAACTAAGTGATAAATGTGTGAAATAGTGGAAATTTTGGATTGCTATAAGAGTAAAAAGGGTTCGTCTAGGCTTATAATGTGAAGAAATTTGATAAAAATTAATTTTCGAGTATAGAGGTAAAATGGTCATTTTGTGAAAGTCTAGGGGTAAAATAGTCATTTGGCCCAATTATGAATTTTCGAGTGCCTAAATTGATGGGCTGATGAAATGAATGAATTTTATTAATTTAGATTAAGAGAAACGTGGTTCGGATCTTGATCGTGGTAAGAACAAAGTTTACGAGGATTAAGCTCATCTTCATCATTTTGTATCGAGGTAAGTACATATGTGAATAATGTGTTATTGAAGCTTACTTTGGAATGTTTTGGATAATATACATGTGTAATTGGTTTATTGTTGCTATGTATCTAAATTCTATTTGTTTCCATGGATGTATAAATAACATGTTATGTGAATAAATTACAATGTGAACAAGAGCGATGCCATTCGGTTAGATATGAAACCCCGTTGAACCTCCGACATAGCATAGGATACAAAAAGGGGTATGTCATGAAAATTATGTAGTCTGAACTCATGAGTTGAGTCTGAGTTCATGAGATAAATGTTATATGTGACGTGTGTCTGGGTACTGACTTTGTGTACAGACCCATGAGTGGCTCAATGAGCAAACGTTAAATGATAGCTATGGGCTCCGGGTCCTGACTTGATAAAAGACCTGTGAGTAGCTCAAATAAGAGCGTTTCATAGCAAGAGGTAGCCCTGACTACTTATGTGATATTTAGATGCAAAGTTCCCGCGTATCCATATGTATTTCGAGAGTTCAACGGGTAACTCGAAGAGTTAGTTGGTGAATACCTTGATGAGGTATGTATACTGAACTCATGGTTAGGACCTAAGTAAGGAATAAGAAGCATTAAGTATACATGAATGAAAGGAAGAGTAAGATAGAGATGTTAAGTGACTTATATCTTTTAAGCATGATAAGTTACCGTTTGATGAATATGATTTTCTTTTAATTACACTTTATTTGCATATATGTACTTACAAAGCTCCCACGCTTACCCTTATATAACTAAAGCTAGCACGGGGATCCAGTGACGTCTAAAAAGCTTCGATCACACTATCACTCAAGACCTTGGTATAGCTAGTTTAATTGTTTTGTTTTCTGGCATGTATAGGGACTCGAGTCTTTGTTTAGTATTTTTTTGTTAGTTAGCCATAATGTGTTTGATCATGTGATAAATATGATACACATTTTGTATAAGCCATGAATGTTGGCTAACACTAATTTTTATTCGATGCAAAGATGCAAATTTCTAATGGTTCTGGCTGTTTTACTTATACATGTTATGTTGGTATTGATCTTGGTTGATCTTGTGTAGATAAGTGTATGTATGGGTGGGAAAGAGGCTTTGTAAATAGCCTTATTTTGTCCATATGGGTAGACACACTGGCGTGTGTCTAGGCCATGTGTGACACACGGTCAGCCCCATGGGCGCGTTGTTCAACCGTTTGTCCCTAGCACGTAAAAATTTCAAGTCAGTATGATGATAGTAAACACACGGGCAGAGATACAGCCTTGTGTCTCAACCGTGTAAAAGGCACGTCCTAGTACACGGGTGTGTGTCTTGGCCATGTGGCCCTTAAGAATTGCTGACGTCAGAAACAGAATGTCCAAGTTTTTACACACAGGCTAGGACACGGGCGTGTCATGGCCGCGTGAAGGACACGGGCCAGGGACACGAATGTGTGTCAGGCCGTGTGAAAACCCCTGTAGGTGTGAATTTAGAATTAATTCCACACGGGTGGAGGACACGAGCGTGTCCAAAGGTACTTAGGCCATGTGGACCACATAGACCAACAGCACGACTATGTTGAAATGGTCACATAGGCGTGTTGCCCCTCCCACACGAGCGTGTGCCCCTGTGTTAAGTGTTATTTTCAGGGTTCATTTTAAGATCCGGATTGATTCCGAATGGGTTCCAATGGATGTTTTGAGCCCTGTAGCTTCTTATTAAAGAGTTTATAATAAAAATTGAAAAAGTTTTTAATTTAACCATGTTTTGGTGGTATGAAAATGTTTGTATGCATGAATTTAAGTTAGGTAATGCCTCATATTCCGTCCCAGCATAGGGCACGGGTGTGGGATGCTATAGTGAGCGTGGGAGAATATTTTTGCTCATTTGACAGGGAGAGTTTCGGTCAAACAGGAATTCTGAAAAGTGGGTTTAGTGAAGAGATTTAGGGGATAGTGGGGAGTTGGGGAAAATCTGTTAGGTTTTCAAAAAGAAATTTCTCTCCATCTCTACATTTTTTCCTTTTCTCCATTTTTCTCTACCCCCTCTTTCCTATTTGCTGCCGTTTTGTTTTTGTTCCTCCTTCTTGTTTATTCCTTTAATCAATCAGATTTCGTTCTTCTGCGGTCGTTTCCCTTGCTCGGTAAGTGGTTTTGGTGCCTTGAAGCTTTGGTTTTTAGGTTAATAATTGAGATTTTTGTTATCTGTTTTGACAGTGGGGAATCTGGTGTGAGAGGCTATTCTAGTGCCGAATCGTAGTGGGAAGTATTCGTGGTTTGTAAGGTAAGGGTTTTACGTTCGGGAAGTGTCTAATCCATTTTGGGGTTTTAGTTCAATTCAATTATTTAAGGTATTAACTAAGTAAAACGTGTCCAATTATAGGTTTGGGCTTACTTGGGAGTGATTACGCGTCGAAAACGAACTAGGTGCGTACTTGAAAACACAGAAAACAAGAATCGGTGAAAGTCAAAAAATGAATCTATCGACGCCACACGGGCTTGTGGTCACCCGTGTGGTAGGCCGTGTGGCAGTATATAGGCGTGTGATCGACGAGCCAGGCCATGTACAAAAGACACGGGCACATGACATGGCCGTGTGATGGCCAGTGAAGCTGTGTGCGACACACGGGCTCGACTTATTGGGCCGTATGGGTCCACACAGGTGAACCGCACGGTCCTGTGGGATTTTGGGCCAGGCCATGTGATCCACACGGCCAAGGCCAATGTGAGCCGTGTGAGCCACACGTGCAGGCCACATGGGCGTCTGAGCTTAATTTTCTGAAATACGCTGAAAGGTTGCTCGGATCGTCCAAGTCGACTAGGACCTTCTATAGGGTCGGTAAAAGTTACTTGACCCCTGATTACGTGATCTGACTTTGTGATACATGTTGCTCTTAGCATGTATGTAACACCCCGCACCCATACCCTACGACAGGAAGGAATATGAGGCGTGATGAACTTAAACACGTGCATACAAATACTCCCGAGCCATAAAGAATTGTTCAAGTTTAAAACTTTTTCAAACTTTATTTAAACTCCATAATGTGAACCTACGAGGCCCAAAACATTCATTGGAGGCCATTTGGGACCGATTTAGCTCCTCTAAGGAACTCTAAAAAATAAGAACTCTTTAAACAGGGGCACATGCCTGTGTGAGAGAGGCGACACGCCCGTGTGATCATTTCGACATGGTCGTATTGTAGGCCCATTTAGCTCACACTGCCTAAGTATATAGGGACACGCCTGTGTCCCCTACCCGTGTGGATTTATTTTTCAATTCCAGCCTTCAAGGGTTTTCACACGGCCTGGCACATGCCCGTGCCCCTGGCCCGTGTCCTCTACATGGCCTTGACGCGCCCGTGTCTCAGCCCATGTTCAAAAACCTAGACATTCTGTTTCTGACGTCAGTAACCCTTAAGGGTCACACGGCCAAGGCAAACGCCCGTGTGCTAGGTCGTGCCCTTCACACGGCTGAGACAAACGGCCGTGTCTCTACTCGTGTGTTTACTGCCGTGCATACTGACTTATAAATTTAACGTGTAGGGGACATACGACCATGCAACATGCCCAAGGGGCTGCCCGTGGGCAAAACAAGGTTATTTTCCACACGTGCACCAACCTACAACATCATCAAACATAACCAATCCATACAGCAATATAAAGTTTAAGCAGCCACAATAGACATCATTTCAATCATGAAATTTACTCATCCATGAAAATCATCAATTGCATATATCAATTATGAATATTAGCCATTATCCAAGGCTTTACACAAAATGAAGGGTTCATCCCAAGCCAACACATTTGGCCAAAATAACAATGACACAAAAGTCTAGGTCCCTGTACATGCCATACTCAAAATAGGAAAAGACTAACTATACCAAATGCTTCAAGGATAGTGTGACTGGCTTCCTCGACATAAGATGATGATCCACGAGCTACTTTAGCGGTACTAT
Source organism: Gossypium anomalum (assembly GCA_025698475.1). NCBI lineage: Eukaryota > Viridiplantae > Streptophyta > Magnoliopsida > Malvales > Malvaceae > Gossypium > Gossypium anomalum. The sequence goes on from CM046967.1 coordinate 64,457,623, forward strand.
AAGAAAAGAAAAGGAAGGAGGGTAAGCATGGGAGCTTAGTAAGTACATATATGCAAATAAAGTGTAATTGGAAACACATTCATCAAACAATGGCTTATCATGCTTAAATGATATATCATTTTAACCTCACTATCTTACTCTTCACTCCGTTTATGCATACTTACTACATCTCATCACATGCTAAGGTCTTGTTCATAAGTTTAGTATACATACTTGTAATTTTCCGTGAAAATAACTCAAGTTCATTCTCTCTAATGACATACCTCCTTGGAATTATCCCTAACTCAATCTTCGAGTTACCTGTTGAACATTTGAAATACTAATAGATACACAGGAATTTTACACCTAAGTGCCATATAAGTAGTCAGAGCTACCTCGTACTTTGTAATGCTTGCATTTTGAGTTACTCACAGGCCTTTTTGCCAAGTCAGTACTCGGACCCCATAACTCTATCATGTAATGCTCGCTCATTGAGCTACTCTCGGGTCTGCACACAAAGTCAGTACCCGAACCCATATTACATATAACATTTATCTCATGAACTTAGACCCAACTCATGAGTTCAGACCACATAGTTTCTCACGACTTACCTTTTGTATCCTACACTATTTCTGAGGTTCAACGAGATTTCGTATCTAACCAGATGTTGTCACACCTGTTCATAATGTATGTTACTCTATTATCACATTAATTATACTTTTATGGTAACAAGTAAGATTATGATACATGATATCAATAAAACGTTTAAAAGTAAGTTACAATGACACATTATTTTCATATGTACTTACCTCGGTACAAAATGATGGGAACGAGCTTAATCCTCATAAACTTTGTTTTTCCCTCGATCAAGACCCGAATCACGTTTCTCTTGATCTAAAATGTCAAAATTTAGCTTATTCAATACACAAATTATTCAATTCAACTCAAGACTCATACTTTGGTAAAATGACCATTTTGCCCTTAAACTTCGCAAAAATTATAATTTTACCCCTAAGCTTGTAAATTGATTTTTCTCAGATTTCTTCATTAGCCAAGCCTAGCCGAATTCATTTTATAGCTATCTCAAAATTCTCATTATTTCACACATCTATCACCTATTTCATAACTTATGCAAAATGGTCCTTAGTTAGGGTATGAAAACTACTTCACAAAAGTAGTTTGTTTCACTACCATGTTTCATTTGCTTCCATAAAATTTCAGAAAGAAACTTAAATATTCTCATGGCAAAAACCTAGACTTTTAACCATCTTGTAAAATAGTTCCCTCATTAGCTAGCCCATGTTACAAGGGTCCTAAAAATGTAAAGATCATCAAGAAAGGCAATCTAAATCACTTACTTGTAAGGATGAAAAGTTGCTAAAATTTTGAGCTTCTAAAACCCTTAGAATGGCTGAAATTTTCAGTGGAGAGGTGAAGAGGATGATAGCCCCTTGTTCCTTTATTTTATTTTATTCAATTAAGTTACCAAATGTCACCTAACTTTGACATTTTGACCAATCTTGTCCCCTATGGCCGGCCACCTCTATTAAAAAGGGTCTAATTGCCCTCTAAAGACCTTAAATTTTGGCTCTCTAGCTATTTAACACATTTGGGCAGTAAAACAAAACTTTTACCTTTTATGCGATTTCGTCCTTTTTCGCAATTAAGCATGCAATCGCTAAAATTATTTTACCAAAATTTTTATGCACTCATATAATCATGCTATAACACATAAAATCATATCAAAAATACTTTCTCTGACCTCAGGTTAGTGGTTTCGAAACCACTATTCTGACTAGGCCCAAAATTGGGCTGTTACAATGTAGATCGATTGTATGTGTGATCTGTTAATCGCATATTTGCATGACATGTATTGTATGCTGCATTGCATCGGGGTTAGGTTATTGTATATGAAGGAAGTGTTTTGAAAGGCTCCTAAGCTTGATATCTGCCAGCACATTTGTAATTATCTGATTATATGCCGCATTTTGGTACAGCATGGTGTGTAGGGATGGGTGGGTCGATTTTATCCCAACGTGGTGTGTAGGGTTGGATGGAGTTGGTGTGTAGAGGCTGGTGGGTAGGAATCTATTATTCTTCTCTATTATGCATGATATATTTGAGATGGGCTAAGGCCCTATCGTATCTGATTCTGTATCTGAGTGGACTAAGGTTCACACCGTTTCTGTAAAGGGTTCAAGCCCAAGTTATCTAATATTTGGATGTATGCCTGATCTCTGCTGTTGTGTATATTTTTTAAGGGGATTACACACTGAGTTTGTGAAAACTCACCCTTTTATGTTTAATTTGTGTATGAAATCCCCAGACTTGACGGTTCGGTGCAGCGGAGGACTTGATGGTGGCAACACATATTTAGACTGTTTTGAATTCAATTTCGGTATTCATTCCTTTTTTCTAATTATTGTCTGGGTCGGTTGATGTAATTTGGGACTTTATGGACTTTACTTGGATTTTTAAATTGTTTATGGGATTTTAGACTAAACTCAGTTCTCCTAAAACCTAATGTTTACGTATGCGAAACGGTTCCCAAAGATTTATTGGGTTTTCAAAAGCTTCCGCATAAAAGAAAGGTCTTAAATCTAATCAATCAAATCCCGTTTTTCAAACTAAGGAAAAATTTATAATTGGGATTTTAAGGTCAATGCGTTTCCAAAAACACTTTCATGTGACATTGCCAGATTCGGCCATAACGTCTAGGCCGGGTTTGGGGTGTTACAAACAAGGTCTCTTTTCGAAAAAATTGAATCCGAATACTATAATAATACGAGCAATATGGTCATTACTAATATCAAACCATAACAACAGCTAGCATTTTCAATATAAAAAATGGTTATATTGTCATTTTAGTCCCACGAATATAATTTTACTTTTTTATTTAGAATAAAAAAATCACAAGAATTTGAAAATTACACCTATGAAAATTACACAAAAATCACAAGACTACTTTTAGCGTTCAAGCTCCCTCCTTTCTTCCTTCAACTCTCATCATCATATTTTTCATCCTTTTCATTGTTTACTTATTTTCGACTCTAAAATGTTTGGAATAGAAACTCTTGCATGGTTAGTCCTTTTTATAACCGCTTATATAGTGATTCTCTCCCTTCTCGCACATTCTGATTTAAGAGAAAAGCTGTTTAAAGTCTTTACGAGTCTGTGGTATTATGGTCCTATTATGTTCCCGATTTGGCAATTGATACTCCTTTCTTGTTATTTGTTCCCTACTAATGTTTATACGTTTTTGGGGAATATGGTATTATAGTAAAAACATGTACGTCTCAAATTCATTACGTCTCAAATTGATCACAATAACCTACAATGCCACTTCCAACAATGTCTCTTATCGAAATAATTGAATCAAAATACTATAATAATACGAGTAAATATGGTGATTAGTAATATAAAACCATATTAACAGTTAGCATTTTCAATATAAAAAATGGTTATATTTTGGTTTTAGTCCCACTAATATAATTTTTCTTTTTTTTTTAGAATAAGACAAAATCACAAGAATCTGAAAATTACACCTATGAAAATTACACAAAAATCACAAGACGACATTTAGCCTTCAAGCTCCTTCATTTCTTCATTCAACCTTCAAACTCCCTCCTTACTTCAATCTTCCTTCAAGCTCCCTACTTTCTTCCTTCGACTCTCATCATCACATTTTCATCCTTTTCATCATTTACTTATTTTCGACTCCAAAATTTGAAATAGAAACTCTTGCAAGGTCAGCCCTTTATATAACCGCTTCTATAGCGATTCTCTACCTTCTCGCACATTCAACTTTAGGAGAAAAGCTGTTTAAAGTCTTTATGAGTCCATCGTATTATAGTCCTATTATGTTCCTGATTTGGCAGTTGATTCTTCTGTCTGGTTATTTGTTCCCTGCTAATGTTTACACGTTTTTTGGGAAATATGGTATTATAGTAAAGACATGTACATTTGAAATTCATTACGTCTCAAATTGATCACAATAACCTGTAATGCCACCTCCAAAAAAGTCTCTTATCGAAATAATTGAATCCAAATACTATAATAATATAAGCAAAAATGGTGATTAGTAATATAAAGCCATAACAACACTTATCATTTTCAATATAAAAAAATGGTTATATTGTGGTTTTAGTCCCACTAATATAATTTTTCTTCTTTATTTAGACTAAGACAAAATCAGAAGAATCTAAAATTACACCTACGAAAATTACAAAAAAATCACATGACTGCCTTTAGCCATCAAGCTTACTCCTTTCTTCTTTCAACCATCAAACTCCCTTATTTCTTCACTCTTCCTTCAAGCGCCTTAATTTCTTCCTTCAACTCTTATCATCATATTTCTCATCCCTTTCATTGTTTACTTTTTTTCGACTCTAAATTGTTTCAAATAGAAAATCTTGCATGGTCAGCCCTTTTGATAATTGCTTATACAATAATTCTCTACCTTCTTGCACATTATACTGTAGGAGAAAAGTTTGTTAAAGTCTTTATTAGTCCATGGTATTATGGTCCTATTATGTTCCCTATTTGGCAGTTGATTCTCCTCTCTTGTTATTTGTTTCCTGCTAATGTTTACACATTTTTGGGAAAATATGGTATTATAGTAAAGACATGTACGTCTCAAATTCATTACGTCTCAAATTGATCATAATAACCTGCAATACCACCTCCAAAAAAGTCTCTTATCGAAAAAATTAAATCCAAATACTATAATAATACGAGCAAATATGGTGATTAGTAACATGAAACCAAAACAATAGTTAGCATTTTCAATATAAAAAATGGTTATATTATCGTTTTAGTCCCTCTAATATTATTTTTCTTTTTTATTTAGAATAAGACAAAATCACATGAATCTAAAAATTACACCTATGAAAATTACACAAAATCAGAAGACTGCCTTTAGCCTTCAAACTCCCTCATTTCTTCTTTCAACCCTTAAACTCCCTCATTTCTTCACTCTTCCTTCAAGCTCCCTACTTTATTCCTTCAAATCTCATCATCGAATTTCTCACCCTTTCATTGTTTACTTATTTTCGACTCTAAAATGTTTGGAATGGAAACTCTTGCATGGTCTGCCCTTTATATAACTGCTTATATAGTGATTCTCTACCTTCTCGCACATTCTGCTTTAGCAGAAAAGCTGTTTAAAGTCTTTATGAGTACATGGTATATGGTCCTATTATGTTCCCTATTTGGCAATTGATTCTCCTCTCTTGTTATTTGTTCCCTGCTAATGTTTACACGTTTTTGGGAAAATATGGTATTATAGTAAAGATATGTATGTCTAAAATGAATCACAATAACCTGCAATGCCACTTCAAAAAAAGTCCCTTATCGAAAAAATTAAATCCAAATACTATAATAATACGAGCAAATACGGTGATTAGTCATATAAACCAAAACAACAGTTAGGATTTTCAAAGTAAAAAATGTTAACATTGTCATTTTAGTCCCACTAATATAAATGTTTTTTTATTTGAAATAAGACAAAATCATAGGGGTAACACCCCAAACCTGGCCTAGATGTTGTGGCCGAATTTGGCGATGTTACATGGGATGGAATTTTGAAATCGAATTACCAAGTCAAAACTGTTTTCATTTATTATCTTCTATTTATCTCTCGTCAAATTCAAAATTATTTTCTCGTTAATTCGGTTCGTTTTAAAAATATATTCTGAAGCGGAAGCTTTTAAAATTGTGATACTTAAAGAAAATCGTTCGTGTTTTAGGAAAAAACGTTGTGTTTAATAAAACTGAGTTTTCGTTGCAGTTCAAAGGTTCATGAAAATAGTTAGAATCCAAAATAAGTGCAGAACATCCAAAAGTCCCAAATTACATGAAAATAACCTATAAGAATAGAGATTAAAAATCATAAACGAAGTTTAAACAGTGCGATAAACATGTGGTCACCGTTGAGTCCTCCGCCGCAGCGGTCCGTCTAAGTCTGGGGATTTCTTGTACAGTTAAAACAGAAAGGGTGAGTTTACATAAACTCAGTGTGTAATCCCCACAAAAAACATGTACACAGTCAATTAATAGTTAACAGTCATATGCAATTTAGGCCTAAGCCCATTACAATTCCAGTAGTAGTTTGGGCCTTAGCCCGATTCGATTTCGATGATTCGATGACGATTATGCACTAGGGCCTTAGCTTATCAACAGAATACCATGCATACAATAACGATGAATGAGTCCTACCCACCAGCCTCTACACACCATCTCTGTTCATCCCTACACTCCATGTGGGGTTTAAAAACTCCCACCCATCCCTACACTCCAAGTAGTACCAAATGCGACACATTATCAGTAGATTTGCAGCTGAGCTACCAGATATTAGGCTTAAGAGCCTTTCAGTACACTTCCTTCATATATCATCATCCCAACCCAAAGCAATGCAAACATACAATAAATGACATGCTATTACATGATTAACAGTTACACATATAGTTCAGTATACATGCATATAAGCATCATGATCAGTATATACATCATGCATTCAATTTACGCCTATGGAGGTCCAAGTAGTGTGTACCGACCCTACAGTAGGTTCACAGCCGGCTTGGGCGACCTGTGCAACCTTAGAACACATTTCAAATAAATGGGCTCACACGCCCATGTAGCCAGCCCGTGTTGCCCACACGCCTAGATTGGCCTTGGCCTGTGTGGATCACACGGCTTGGCCCAAATTCCCATACGCCCGTGTTGACTATTCATGTGGGCCCACACACCTGTGTGGCCTATACGACCCAAATCAGTCTGGCCTGTGTGTCACGACCTACCTAGCCATCACACGATTGTGTCTTGCGTGCATGACCTGGCTTCGTCGATCACACGTCCGTGTTATGGCACACTACCTACCACACAGGCGATGACACGCTCGTGTGGTGTCGACAGTGGGGTTTTTGGCTTTCCTCAAAATCTCATTTTTAGCGTTTTCGAGTAGACACCTGTTTTCGTTTGAAGCTAAAACGATCACATAGCACTCCAGAACCTATAATCGATAATCCAGAGTCCAATTTCAGTGATACTCATGGAAACTAAATGAAGTTATAATGAGACAAACGACTTCTAACCATAAAAATATTTACCTCAGCTCGAATAACAAGAACTCTGCACCCTTAAAATGTTAATGGCTGATCTCCAGCCCCTCGATTAACTTCTAAACAGAAACAAAAACCTCTCCTTAACCAGTATTCAGAATAACGTTAGAATTCAACAAATACCAAAACTTACTGAGCTATTGCAGAAAAAAGCCAACAATGAAAGAGAAACAACAAAAAGAACAAAAGAAGAAAAAGTTGGATTAGGGAGATAACAAGGCAGAGAGATGAGGAATCACAGCAAAATTTTGACAGCAAGAAGGGACAGAAGAGGCGGCGGCAAGCAACAATACAAAAAAAAGAAAAAAATAAGCAGTGGTAGAGAGTAGAAGGAACGTCAGTTTCCTAAAGAGAGAATTTTGAAGAACAGGTGAGTTTATCCCAACTACATCAAAACCTTTATTTCTCTCCCTCAAATCCTACTAACATCCTTCTACTTGGAGTCTAGCACCGGCACAACTCTGGCCAAAATTAAGAGCAAAAATTCTACCTCCTCACCAACGCTAAGAATTGAACACAAGGCCTCCATCACCTAAGACTCCACTTAACCACCAGACCACCAGACCCATCCTGATATGGTTTTACCAACAATTAAACTTAAGCCTACTAAGGAAGGATGTGGCTTAAGTAAGAAAAATACCAGAATTTGCCAAAGCTAGGGCTTGAACTTAGGACCTCTCACACATATCCAGAATACATAACCACTGAAGCAGATACACATTTGTGCCAAAGAAACAAAATTCACAAATGCCAAAATTAAAAAAATTTGGGGCGTTACAACTTTACCCCCTAAAAGAAAATTTTGGCCTCGAAATTTACCTGATCAGAACATATGAGGATACTACTGACGCATCGCATCCTCAGGCTCCCACGTGACCTCCTCAGTGTTATGATTACGCCACAGAACCTTCACCAGTGGAATGGACTTCTTCCTCAGAACCTTAACGTCATGATCCAGAACCTGAACCCGCTCCTCCTCAAAGGTCAAGTCTGGCCTAACCTAAATCTCATCAACAGGAACAGTATGCGTGGGATCAGAGTGATAGCACCTCAACATCGAGATGTGGAACACATTGTGAAAACGGTCAAGCTCTAGAGGTAGCTCCAACTGATAAGCTACTGGCTCCACCCATTTCAGAATCCGGTACGGCTCAATAAACCTAGGGCTCAGCTTGCTTTTGTGACCAAACCTCAGAACCTTCTTCCATGGCGAGACCTTAAGAAAAACGAAGTCCCTCACAAAATACTCAATCTCATGTCTCTTCAGATTTGTCGAACCTTATCCTCAGTCTTGGAAACCAATTCAGGACCCAACACTTGATGTTCACCCAACTCAGTCGAACATAAGGAAGTGCGACACTTATGACCATACAAGGCTTCGTAAGGTGCCATCTGAATGCTAGACTGGAAGCTGTTATCATAGGCTAACTCTGCTAGCGATAGATATTCATCCTAGCTGCCTCAACATATCCTCCAGTATCTGAATTATCCTCTCTGATTGACCCTCGGTTTGAGGATGGAATGTAGTACTGAAGTCCAACCTTGAACCCAAAGCCTCATGTAGTTTCTTTGAAAATTGAGACGTGAAGCGAGAATCCCTATCAGGGATGATCGAAATTGGTACCCCATGCAGTCTCACTATTTCAGAAATATAGAGCTTTGCCAGCTTCTGCAAAGAATAATTTATCCTAACTGGGATGAAGTGTGTAGACTTGGTCAATCGATCCACAATGACCCACACTGAATCCTTCTTAGTAGGTGTTAAAAGCAACCCACCAACAAAATCCATCGTTACATGCTCCCATTTCCATAATGGAATCTTAACCGGTTACAGTAACCCCGAAGGCTATTGATGCTTAACCTTAACCTGTTGGCATGTCAGATATCTAGCCACAAAATTAGTAACCTCTCGCTTCAGTCCTGGTCACCAATACAACTCTTGAAGATCTCAGTACATCTTATTCCCACCAGGGTGCATAGCATAAGGGCTACTATGCCCCTTTCTCACTATAGACTGTCACAAATCAGAATCATTTGGCACACATATCTAGCCTCAAAAACACAACACACCCTCATAGTTCAACCCAAAGTCCGTATTGCTACCACTCTCAATTTGTCAAAACCGAAGGCCCAAAGACTCATCCTCCAACTGTTTACCCTTAATCTACGCGATCCAAGTTGGTTTGACTTGTAGCTCAACGATGAAACTCCCATAATCGAATAGGCTAAGTCGAGCGAACATTACTCTCAGATCAGTCATAGCCCTACAGCTCAGTGCATCAGCCATCACATTAGCCTTGCTAGGATGGTACTCAATAGTACAGTCATAGTCCTTAAGCAGCTCAATCCATCTACGCTGCCTAAGATTCAACTCCTTCTGAGTCAAGAGGTACTTGAGGCTCTTATGATCAGTGTAGATGATACACTTCTCACTATACAGATACTGCCTCCAAATTTTTAAAGAAAAAATACGGTGGCCAATTCCAAATTGTGCATCGGGTAGTTCGCCTCACGTGTTTTTAGCTACCACTTTACCATCCTGCATCAACACACATCCCAAACCGACATGTGATGCATCACTATAAACCATGAACTCCTTTCCAGGTTCTGCTTGTATCAGAATCGGAGCCTTAGTCAGTATAATCTTAAGCTTTTCGAAGCTCTATTACTGCGTGATAACATATTTTTATCCCATGCTTAACACATTTTTGGATGAATTAACATTAGATTTATGGAATTTTATGCTCCTAATCCTTTAATTTCATATCTTATACTTAGGTGAGCGTAGGAAAGTAAAAAGAACAAGAAACGGGCTAAAAACAGAGAAAATGGGCTGACATGGGAAATCAACACGTCCTAGACTCCCTCACATGGGTAGAACACACGCCCGTGCCATTATAGCAGGCTTGAACACGGCTTGAAACAACCTCAACACGGGCGTGTGTATTTCTCAGCTTTGACCACGGCCTGAAGTAATCGTACACGGGCGTGTCCCTGTTGAGCCCAAGTTGAGTTCTATTCGAAAAAGGGCAATTTTGAGGGTTGGAAAGTATTCTAAAGCCTATTTAAAAGACCCCAAAGGAGGAGAGAAGGGGGACAGAGAGTAGAAAGTAAGGAATTAATCGAAGGAAACTGATTGATCCATCTCGGAAGCCAGATTCACCTCTAAGACTGAAGATCTCCCTTCATTTTCCTTCAGGGGCTTTTGGGTTTCCTTTATCTTTTGTCATTATTCTTTTGAGATGTTTTCTTTTATAATTGTGAACTAAATCCCCTAAATACCTAAGGGGCATGAAACCTAAGATGGATCTTGTTAATATTTTTTGAATTATATGATAAATTCTTGATTTGTTCTTAATTATGATTTTAACTCTTGTTTGAATATTTCAGGATATTGATTCAAGTATTGATGTGCTTATTCGGAGGATGAATAGTCCCTGTCTTAGAGTAGATCATTCATAATTAAGCGGATTTGCATGCAATCCTAGAGATAGGACGACATAAATCTGTCGGATTAGAGTCAAATCTAATAAGAGAATCCATAGATCGAGTTAATGTAAAACTAGGGGTTTTAATTATAAAGAGATTTCAATTAATCAACCTAGGGATAGACGTTATTAGTCTTGAATAGGGAAAATAACATAACTTAGGGATTTCTATAGATCAAGTCAAGTGAATAAATCGTCTGGTTCAGAGTCAATTAACAAGAGAAGTCTAGGTGGATTCTTCCTTGGGTATTGTCCAAATCAATCAGTTTTCCAAAAGTATTTTCCCAATTTACTTTCTATACATTCTTAGATTAGTAAATTAGTTAGATACAACAACCTTCATAATTCTTAGGCTAGATAATAAAAACAAAGTTAATACTAGTACTTTTAGTTCCTTTGGGTTCGACATCCGGTCTTGCTAAAACTATACTACTATTCGATAGGTACGCTTGCCTTCATCGTGATAATAGTTAGTTCAAAATGCGATTAGAGGTGTGCATGGGCCGGGTAGGGCGGGTTGGTAGGGCCCATAAAAAAATTTCGGCCCGTTTTCAAGGCGGGCGCCTACTATTTGAAATATATGGGTCTAGAATTTTGTCCAAGCCCGACCAGAGAAAAATGATGATAGGCCTGAGCAGGCCCACCCTGCTACCACCATATTAAAATTTTTTTACTTTTTTATTAAATAAAAAACTTTAAAATATAATAAATCAAATGCATTTAAAACATAAAAATAAATTAAAAAAATGGGACTAAAATAATTCTTAAAATAATATATAAATTAAAAATATAATAAAAAATAATTATATTAAAATTAAAAATTGAAATAATTAGAACTAAATTAAGAACTAAATTATATTAATAACAAAAATTTTACAATATCAAAATAACATTAAAAACAATAAAAAAACCTAAAGTAAAAAAACTAAAGTTACTTAAAATTTAAAATAAAAATAATTTAAAAATAATTTAATATTAAAATCGGTAGGTAAGAGCCAGCCGCCCGCCAAAAAAATCTTGCCCGAGGCCCTACTGTTTTCTAAACAGCCTCTTTTTTTAAAAGCCCATTTTTCGGGCCTATATTTTTACCCAAACCCTCCCATTTTTCTGAGTGGGCCTTGGTAAGTGGCCAATGTCCGGCCCATGCACACCTCTAAGTACGATCAATTAGAAATTTGAAAACTTCTCGCGAGTGACAATCAAGTTTTTAGCGCCGTTGCCGAGGAACACTCGATTTTTATTACTTTAGCCATTTACTTTTTTTGCAATTTAAATTTTGTTTTGAGTTTTCGTTACTAAATTCTCTTTTTCTTTCTTTTGGAAGGTTCTTATAGTTTATAACTAGAAGAAACCCGTCGGGACCATTACTTTTTGAAGGAGAGACCGATCGTACAACCCGCTGAAATCGAAGAGAAATAAGGCAAAGCTTAAGATACATAGAGGAAGAGCGAGAGGATAATATTCCAACTACAATCGAGGAGATGACTGAAAATCAGGAAAATCTGCTACCTCCTGCGATTGCTGCTGACCTAGTAAATCAGAATCCTACTCCTCGTACTATGTATGATTATGCTAAACCTACTTTAACAGGAACTGAATCTACTATAGTTAGGCCTGCTATTGCTGCAAATAATTTTGAACTGAAACCTAACACAATTCAAATAATACAACAGTTTGTTCAGTTTGATGGTTTGTAGGACGAGAACCCAAATACTCATTTGGCAAATTTTCTGGAACTTTGAGACATGTTTAAGATCAATGGCATTTCTGAGATGCCATTCGCCTTTGGCTATTTCCCTTTTCACTGAGGAATAAAGCTAAACAGTGGTTGAACTCATTACCACGAGGGTCAATCACTACTTTGGAACAAATGATCGAAAAGTTTTTACTTAAATATTTTTCACCTGCTAAAATAGCTAAACTAAGGAATGATATTTCTTATTTTGTGCAGATGGATTTAGAAACACTCTACGATGCATGGGAGAGATACAAGGACCTACTGTGAAGGTACCCTCACCATGGGTTACCTATTTGGCTGCAAGTTCAAGCATTTTCCAATGGCGTGAACCCCTAGATGAGGCAAATAATTGATGCAGCTAATCGTCGATTTTTGGTGTGATAAGTTTTATAAATTTGTAATGACTCGTTCTTGAAACTAACTATGATCATGACGTAGGCAAGTGTACCTATCGAATAGTAGTATAGCTTTAGCAAGACCAAATTGTCAAACCCAAAGGATTATGAGTACTAGTAATGACCGTATTTTTATTATCTAGCCGAATAAAAGAGGATTGTTTTGACTAACTAATTAAACTAAGAGCTTGCAGAAAATAGAAATTGGGAAATTTGTGACAGCCCTAATTTGACCCTAGTCAGAAAGTGGTTTCGGGACCACAAAACCGAGTCACAAAAATGATTAAATGTTATATTCTAAGCTTATTATATGTGGAAGTGCATGTTTCATGTTTTTATTTTGTCATTTGTATGTGAAATTTATTAAATAAGACTTATGTGAGAAATTTTGAAAATGGGATAGGTTAAATTGTAGTGGTCTATTAATGCATGGTAAAAAACTTGCATGTCAAATTCTCCACTTTTGAGATAGTGGCCGGCCATGTTGTTACTTAATACAAAATATATGTATTTTCTATTAGTATTATTGCAATAAATGGCTTTATATTATAAAATAATGATAATTAAAATAGAAAAAGGGTGAAGAAAACAAATTGTTCATCTTTGTTTCTTCTTAGCCGAATTTAAAGAAAGAAAAGGGAGCAAAACCATTTGGTCATCTTAAGCTTGAAATAAGGTAAGTAATTCATGTTAGTGCTTGAAATTTTAGCATATTTTAAGTTAGTTACTAAGTTTCTTAAGTTTCTTACTTAGCCCATGTCAAAATTTTGAGTTGTGTGGTGATTTGAGCATTCGGCCATGGAAGAAATTGAAGGGGATAGATTGTTGTCTTTATGTTTTAATGAATAATTGTTGAAGAGTGAAGTTTGAGCTAGTTAATACTTAGTTGTTAGTATGTATATGTGTATTATCCGAATTTGAACTTGAATAATGATTTGAGCAAATGTTGTGTATTAAAATGTTAGAATAAGAGTAATTGCCATTTGAGTGATTTGAAAAAAAATAAAATAGATGTTTGAATGTCTTAAGGTTCGGCTTTATGCATTAATGATATGGTTTTGGAATAATGTAAGTAATGGAATGTGAGTTATGTTTATGCATAGGTGAAATTATATATTCGGCCAACCTAGGTTTCTATGATATTGAAAATGGAAATTTATCATGTTAAGTGATGTATGGTAGTTGACTAAGGATTTATATGTATCTTACATATACATGTTCAGATGATGATTGATAGGTGAGAATTAAGTATGGTTATGAGGTATAAATAAGTTAAAGTAAATGAATTATGCATTTGGTCTTAAGGGTGTGTATAAAGGAAATGTTAACTTGTTTGTATCTTAATGCCGAATGTAATATTGGGTCAAGGAATGGTTCAAATTGATGAAAATAGAAAGGTCAAAGATGACCTATAATGTATATTACTTTTGTTTACTATGATCTATATGTAAAAGTCAAATATGTATATATATTAAAATTTTGAAGTAATGCTTGAATAGTCGAATAATGACTAGTTTAAAATTTTTGAATTTAAGCTCAAGAGCATAGAGGGGAAAATTCGGATAAGGGAAAAACTAAAGTAGTTGAATAGCCGACCCATAGTTGTTCGAAAATACTCGAGGTAAGTTTTAAGTATTTAAACATAAGTTATTTGTGAATAAATCATGATATGTCACGAGAATTTAGCCATACCTTTAGCATATATATATATATATACATACATAAAGCCGAATAATATGCATAAAAGTGAAATAAGGAAATTTGTTATGATCATATTGCCGTGAGTTATATTCATGAGATTGAAGATATGTAATGGTAAATTAAGAAGCAATAGTGTGATAGTTATTAAGTGATTATACGTGAATGAAGTCAAAGTGGACTAATGTGATTAACTTGTGTGAAATGCATAAATACAAGAAGTGTATATGTTATGATTTTGTGAAATTTATATTCGGATTATTATTCGGGCCTATGGCTCAGCAAGCTTTTAGCTGGTGAAATTGTTTCTGGCCATGAGCCTAGCAGGAATAATGCCGGTGAATGAGTCTCGGACTTAATGTCTAGTAGGCCTCGTGCCTGTGATAAATTCAGGTTTAGACCTAGCAGGCCTCGTGCCGGTGATAAGTTCATGTTTATACCTAGCAGGCTAATTGCCGGTGAAATAATAAAAGTCTATGAATATGAGATGATGCTATACGACATCTAGATTCATTCGATAGATTAAATTTTCCAGGTACGTATAAATTGTTATGCATATGAGAATGATGTGAATTAAATTATGAATTGAAATGAGAAGTATATGAAATGTGGTTGTGTATATTTATATTCGGCCATCTTGAATTTAGTACATGAAAGTATATGTTATATATATAATTATGAACTTTGAAATTATATGTGAATGCAGTGATTTGAATTAACTTTATAAAGTCGAATCAATGAATTACTTCGAGTCATTTAGATGGTGTGATTATTTAATTTGAACTTTGAAGAAATGATAAGTTAATGAAATGGATTTAACGTGGATATGTATATTCAACTAATTAGTGTTACATTTCAAATATGTTATAATGTGTATAAATAAGTTTTGTTTGTTTAAGATATTTAAGACTTATTATGCTTAATGGCTTACTGTGAATGTTTTGTGTTGTCCTATTTTATAGATCTTGTTTGAAAGCTACGAGCTCGGGGATTTCAAGTCCAAAGTCATCTACACTATCGTCACTGTTTTGTTACTTTTTGATAGTTTATATTTTTAAAAATGGCATGTATAGGCTTAACTCTCTTTTGAAACAAGTTACATTTTGAAATTGTAAATATTCTAGCCATGCGAAAATGGCTTGCTTAATTCCTAAACATGAGTATATGGTTCAATGGACTTATGTGTCGATTATTTTGAAATTTATTAGTTATTTTAATTTTGGTTAAAATTTGTTCATGATTGAAAGATTAAAGAAACTATATTTTATGCATGATTGATTACGAATCGCTAGTCTGATCTGTCTTCTGATGGGTAATACCTTGTGAATCTATTCCGGCGACGGATGAGGGTCATAGGGTGTTACAAAATTACTGTTGTAGAAAACGATTGATTGAGACAATACCTAAGGAAAAATCCACCTAAACTCTTACTTGTTATTTTGGCTCCGAACCGGACGATTTATTCATTCAACTTGTTCCGTAGAAATCCCTAATGTATATTATTATCCCTTTCGAGACTAACAATGTCTAATCCCTAGGTTGAATAACCGAGAGTTATCTCTAATTAACCCCTAAGGTTGCATTAACTCGATCTATGGATTCCCTTATTAGGTTTCACCCTAATCTGGCAAAATCTTATCACCCTATCTCTAGGCGCGCAATCAACTCCGCTTAATTACGACAAAGTTACTCTTAGTCAGGGTCTATTCCTCCTCCAACTAAGAGTAGTAACTTGAAGAGATATCCTGAAATACCAAAACAAGAATTAAGAACACGTAATTAAGAACAAGTTAAATATTTATCATACGATTCAAAAATAATAACAAGGTTTAGTCATAGGTTTCATCCTCCTTAGGTATTTAGGGGTTTAGTTCATAACTAAAAAAGAACACATCTCAGAATAATAAAAATTATAAAACATAAAGAAAACCTAAAACTCCTGAAGGGGAGGTTGAGGAGAGATCTTTAGTCTTGATGGTGGCTCCGGCTTCTGAGATTGATCATTCGGCTTCCTCTGAGTAATTTCTTACTCCCTATTCTCCGTCCCCCTTTTCTTCCTCCTTTAGGGTGTATTTATAGGCTTTGGAATGCCTAAGAAGCCCTAAAATTTGACCTTTTCCGAATGAAGCTTAACTAGGGTTCGGCACTAACACAACCATGTGGCACGGCCGTTTGCGACTACTTCAGGCCGTGTTCAAGCCTGTTAGATTGGCACGGGCGTGTGAGCTGCCCGTGTGAGTCGTGCTTCAATTTTGCCAGATTGACATGGCCGTGTGATCTGCCCGTGTGAAGAGGTCCAGGCCGTGTTGATTTCGTGCTTTGGCCTATTTTCTCTGTTTTTGGCCCGTTTCTCGTTCCTTTCGCTCTCCTATGCTTACCTAAGGATAAAACATGAAATTAAGGCATTAAGAGCATCAAATTCACCAAATCTAAGGAGAAATCATTCACGAAATGCGTTAAGCATGAGTTATAAATATGTATAAATTAAGGTTTATCAACAGCCGCTGGTGGAACCATCAATAACAAAACACCTAAAGAGGCTTATGAATTTATCGAAGAAATGTCACTGAATAACTATCAGTGGCAAGTCATGAGGACTAAGCCAACCAAAACAGCAGGCGTTTATAATGTCGACTCGGTTAATATGAGAACAAATCAGGTAGAACTTTTGAATAAAAAGATTGACGATTTGCTTGGTTCTGTGCAGGTACATCCAGTGATGAGGTGTGATTCAAGTGGAAGAGACATACACACAGAATATCAATCCTTCAATCCTACAACCGAGGAGGAACAAGTCCACTATATGGGCGATAATAACTCTAGACCTCAAAATAAACTATACAGTAATACGTATAATACAGGTTGAAGGATTTCTCGTGGGGTGGTCAAGGAAATCAAAAACCACAAAATCCTCCGGGTTTGCAATAACTACCCTATCAACAGGAAAGGAAGACGAACCTTGAGGAGATGCTAACAAAATTCATCTCGGTGTCAGAAACTCGTTTCCAGAATACCGAGACAACACTTAAAAATCAACAAGCATCGATCCAATGGCTTGAAACTCAAATAGGCCAGCTTTTCAAATTAATTTCTGAATGACCACAAGGTAGCTTGCCATGCAATACTGAACCTAACCTGAGGGAACAGCTCAACGCGATTAACGTTCAAGCTGAAGAAGGATTAGTTAAGCCTGAACCAGAACCGAGGTAAGGAATTGTGGTAAGTAAAGGTAAGGATAAGGTAGACCATAGTGAGCGGAAACCGGTAAGTATAAAATACAAGCCTCGTGTGCCGTACCCCAATGCGACAAGGAAAGACCGCTGAGACGAACAATTTGGTAAATTTCTTAAACTGCTAAAGAAATTACATATTAACTTACCGTTTATTGAAGCTCTTTCACAGATGTCGAACGCAATGAAGTTTTTAAAGGAACTTTTAACGAATAAGTAGAAGTTGGATGAGGCGTCGCATGTGGAGTTAAACACAATTTGCTCGGCTATTCTACAAAATAAGCTGCCCAACAAATTAAAAGATCCAAGGAGTTTTACGATCCTTGTTTAATTGGTAATTTAGATGTTAACAATGCGTTGGCTAATTTAGGGGCTAGTATCAATGTCATGCCTCATAAAATGTTCAAGAAACTAGGTATTGGGAAACCTAAACAAACTAGGATGAGCATTCAATTAGAAAATAAAACTATCAGATTTCCTAGGGGTATTATTGAAGATGTACTCGTTAAAATCGACAAATTTATATTCCCAGTTGATTTCGTTGTTCTAGACATAGAGGAGGATAGTAACGTTCCTTTAATTTTAGGAAGGCCCTTTTTAGCAACTGGTAGAACAATTATTGACGTTAGCACGGGCAAACTCACACTTCGTGTGGGAGACGAAACAATCACCCTTCAAGCTCGTAACTCAAGTAACACATCGAAAATTGAAGGTGGTTGTATAAATCATTGTACTAAAACTAACCATATGGTGCAACCTACTTTGTAGGAAATAAGTTCAAAGAACATACATGAGCCATGTTCAAGCAACAACAAAGGACCTATCCATGAAGAACGAAGGCTACAAATCGAGGAGCTAGAAAAATGGCGGACACATAAACCGAGAACACAAGATAAACTAAAAACACACCATGACGAGCTAAAATTTTCCCCAAATCAAATTAAGGTTGGAGACAAAGTGCTATTAGAAGTAGCAAACCCTCGTATATCCACTTCTGGACCAAATGAAGAAATTCCTTTTACGGTACTTAGCATTTTTCCATACGGTACAATCGAGGTAATTCATCCCAAATTTGGTATGTTCAAGGTAAATAGTACTCGTCTTAAACCTTATGTTGATATAACTGATAGCAGAAATGAGGAGTGTAAACTCCTCGAACCACCATGACCGCGTGAAATCGAGGTAAGTTGAGCTTAGACTGTAAATAAGCGCTTCTCGGGAGGCAACCTGAGCACTAACAGTGTTGATTTCTTTAAATTTTAGTTTTTAACATTTAACATACTAACCGAATCATTAAACGCAGGCTTTCCAAAACTACACGGCCAGGCACATGGGCATGCCTTAGGCTGTGCTCAAACCACAAGATGCGATACGATCGTGCGATACGGCCGTGTGGAAACAGGGTAAAATTTTTCCCCAGCACGGGATGCGGTAAGTTACCACAGACGTGTGATATGGCTGTGGGCAATCCTGCCAAAACAACACGGGCGTGTGACACACCCGTGTCTTAGAATCATGGTTGAAACTGAGAAAGTAACATGGCCGTGTGGCACGCCTGTGCCCATCACTCGTGGTCGGCACTGTCAAACCAACACTGGCGTGGACGTACATACACAGGCGTGGGAGAAGTAACCGAAGTAGGACACGGCCGTGCGACATGGCCGTGTGCACCAACACGCCCTAGGAACACAGGCGTGGATCGACTGTCAGATGAACCCAAATTTGAAAAAATGCGAAACACGCGAGCTAAATTAAGGGCATACGAGCGTGCCCCACGATCGTGTGCCCTAAAGTCTATATAAACCCCTCACTATTCATCATCCCCTTCCCCAAAATCCCTAACCCTAGCGGCTGCAACTTCCACATGCCCTCCCTACCACGCCCATGCTCAATGTTCCATCTTCAGATTGTGATGACTAACTTTGATGATCCTGGAACGGTCCAATTTCACCTCGGCAGTTTAGTCCGCCAGTTGATCATCACAGAGTTCGGTACCGCACTGGGCCTATACATGGAGGAGTTCATAGAGGAGAATGACCTCAACACTCTCAACTGCCACATCCATTATTCTCTTTCACGATGTTGGAATGCTTTAGTCCCTGTCTCGGCCACCTATGATCCCAGCCACTCCAAGGCATCGGCTCTCGCCCTATTCTTGAGGTACTTACATGCCATTGTAGCTCACACTTTGGCAAGACGGCAAGAGAGCACTGGCGTCATCAACACTCACGACGCCTACTCTCTATGGTGTGGCGCATGAGCACGTCTTCGACCTCGCCTATTTCATTGCCCTCGCCATTTGCCATCAGACGGAGCAGCATAGGAAGGGGTCATCTTCATTGGTCCCTATGTGACTTGATTGGCTCAGCACTTCGGGCCCCTCAACACAGTGGCACAAGCATCCTCCCTCACTCTCATCGGCCAGATGTCTCCACATGGTATTTCGAGCATGCTACATATGAGGATGATCGAGAAATGACGTGGAACTTACCATCCTCAGTATCGCCTTGCCTAATCAATCGATAAGGAGGCCCCCGAGGACATTACTGATGATGTCCCTCCACGACATGAGGACCCACCGTCTCAGCCACCACCCATCCATCGTCCAGTTCATGCAGCGACTTCATACTCTGACATCTCTAAGCGTCGTACTCGATTTGAGCAGTAGTGTTTTTAGCGTTTTAATCAAATTGATGCTACTCTACATCAGATTTGTTAGCACTTCCATCTCTCATCGCCACCACCACCTTGCGAACCATCCGGTGATGACGATGTTTAAAGATTTTTTTTATTTCTTATTTTTTATTATTATTCTCACTTTTATCTTTATTTATCTTCTGAAAGTACTTTTTATTTTATTTCCTTTTGATACTATTTTGTTTTTAGGTTTTATGAACAATTTATAATTTCGGCTATTTCATTACGAGCAACTATTCTTCTTTCTATTTTCTAAAAAGTTTCTAATTCTATCACAGTTATAAATAGCCCCAAAGCTCACTATTACTTAGGAACTTGAAACTCCACTGGAAAAGGTTCTCCACGACTGCCATGCCCTGCTCGACCACGACCATAGCTACGACGAGATATAATATTCTTTTGGCGCAGCACTTGTGGAACCTAACCTCTACCACCACCGGCGTATTCTCCTCCATTCTATATAGCTCCAACCCAAGGATTTCATCCATTTAACATTCAGAAAGTTTCAACTCTCTCCCTATCTTATGATCTTATGTCTATATTTGCCACCAACTTTATCTTTGTACATTGAGGACAATGTACATCTTAAGTGTGGGGGGGTCAATTATATCACTATCAGAAAAATCCCTGAATTTTGTCTTATTCTCATGTAAATCACTCATATCATTATTAGAATGAATTTTGGTTAATTTATGATTTTTATTGATATGTCTTGAATTAAAACATAGGCATTCGTGCATTAATTGTTTAAACTTTAAGACATTAGAGAATCAAGCATGATAAGTTAATTTTTGAGAATTTAAAATTTTTAGGTTGTTTTCCACAAGTTTAGGTATTATCTTGAATTGAAATCCACAGGTTTAAACATCAAAAAGCCATAATTTTTGTGAGATTTTGAGCCTTCAGAGTATCTATTATTTCTTTCATGCTTACTTTTATGATTGCTTTGAGTGCGTCAATATCGAATTGTTATTCTAGAACTTGCTTTATTATGCATGTCAAGACCACACCATTTGATTTGATATGTCAAGATGATAGAGGTACTTAGGTTTAACCCACTCACTCCATAAAAGCCTACCTTCACAATTAACCCTTAGTGAACCCCTTTGAGCCTAACATCTCATTCATTGATTTACCCTCAACATTAACCCATAATTCATTATTGTTGAAATCCCTTCAATTAAGTTTAGCCCTATTTTTGTTGAGATTTGATTTGAATAAATTACTTAGCTATGTTTTATCTTTGATAGTTAGTCTATGTTACATGATTTGTTCTTAAAAAAAAACAAAAAAAAGAAGAAGAGAGAGTTATCCAAAAGAAAAGTTCAATTATAGGTTATCTAAATTAGAGATGCAATTTGTCAAAGTTTTAGTATTTTTCTAGTTAAGTAATTCTTCAATGCAATCTCAATTCTAACCTTCTCTTTCAGCTTGTGACCACACCCCCTAACCAAATCCTCGTTACAACCTTCTAAAGACCTTTTGATTGATGTATCATCTCAATATATAGTGGTGGAGATTTGTTTTTCATGCAAGCCTATGGTAATAACTTTTCATATTGACTATTGAGTGCTAAATTCATTGTCTTTAAACACCTTGAGTGATTTGAGTGAATCTTTAAGTAAGGATGTTAAACTCTGTGATATTTTAAATCAAAGGTGATTACTTAGATAACGGGAGATACCTATGTTTTTCATGATAAAATGCTCAACTTAGAATGCTTGAAACTTTAATCTTCTTCTACTTGAATTCTCAATGTATGATTGCTTATGGATTATTTTGAGATATTATTTATAGAAATTATAAGTGAGAAAAATGACTTCTTAATGGTGAAGTAAGGATTTTGCTTAATGACAAGCAAACGCTTAAGTGTGGGGGTATTTGATAAGTCTTAATTTATACATATTTTTATCCCATGCTTAGCACATTTTTGGATGAATTAACATTAGAATTATGGAATTTGATGCTCCTAATCCTTTAATTTCATATCTTATACTTAGGTGAGCATAGCAAAGTAAAAAGAATGAGAAATGGGCCAAAAATGGAGAAAATGGGCTGACATAGGAAATCAACATGGCCTGGACTTCCTTACACGGGTAGAACACAAGCCCGTGCCATTCTAGTAGGCTTGAACACAGCTTAAAATGACCTCAACACAGGTGTGTCTATTTCTCAACTTTGACGACGGCTTGAAGTAATCGCACACGGGCATGTCCCTGTCGAGCCCAAGTTGAGTTTTATTCGGAAAAAGGGCAATTTTGAGGGTTGGAAAGCATTATAAAGCCTATTTAAAAGACCCTAAAGGAGGAGAGAAGGGGGACAGAGAGTAGGAAGCACGAAATTACTCGAAGGAAGCCGATTGATCCATCTCGGAAGCCGGATTCACCTCCAAGACTGAAGATCTCCCTTCAATTTCCTTCAGGGGTTTTTGGGTTTCTTTTATGTTTTGTCATTATTCTTCTTAGATGTTTTCTTTTATAATTATGAACTAAATCCCCTAAATACCTAAGGGGGATGAAACCTAAGATGGATCTTGTTAATATTTTCTGAACTATATGATAAATACTTGGTTTGTTCTTAATTATGATTTTAACTCTTGTTTGAATTTTCTAGAATATTGATTCAAGTATTGATGTGCTTATTCAGAGGATGAATAGTCCCTGTCTAAGAGTAGATTATTCATAATTAAGCGGAGTTGCATGCAATCCTAGAGATAGGACGACATAAACCTGCCGGATTAGAGTCAAATCTAATAAGGGAATCCATAGATCGAGTTAATGCAAAACTAGGGGTTTTAATTAGAAAAAGATTTCAATTAATCAACCTAGGGTTGGATGTTATTATTCTTGAATAGGTATAATAACATAACTTAGGGATTTCTATGGATCACGTCAAGTGAATAAATTGTCTGGTTCAAATTCAATTAACAAGAGAAGTCTAGGTGGATTCTTCCTTGGGTATTGTCCAACTCAATCAGTTTTCCAAAAGTATTTCCCCAATTTACTTTCTGTGCATTCTTAGATTAGTAAATTAGTTAGATAAAACAACCTTCATTATTCTTATGCTAGATAATAAAAAGAAAGTTAATACTAGTACTTTTAGTTCCTTTCGGTTCGACATCCGGTCTTGCTAAAACTATACTACTGTTCGATAGGTACGCTTGCCTTCATCGTGATAATAGTTAGTTCATGTACGATCAATTATAAATTTTAAAACTTATCGCGAGTGACAATCACTACACATCAGACCAGACAAACTATACACCCTTACGTAGTAGCTTAGTTAAGGGTGCTACAATCAGTGAAATGCCTTCCACAAACTGCCGATAATAACATGCAAGCCCCAAAAAGCTGTGGACCTCAGACACATTCTTAGGCTATTTCCAATCCAATATAGCCTCAATCTTTCGAGGATCCCCTTGAATCCCCTCAGCAGAAACCACATGACCCAAAAAAATTACTTCATGTAACCAGAACTCGCACTTGCTGAACTTAGCATAGAGCTGCTTTTCCCTCAAAGTCTGAAGAACCACTCTGAGGTGCTCGTCATGCTCATCCTTAGTCCTTGAATAAACCAATATGTCGTCGATGAACACCACCACAAACCGATCTAGATAGGGCTAAAAAAACTCAGTTCATCAGATCCATGAAAGCTGTCAGTGCATTAGTCAGTACAAATGGCATCACTAGGAACTCATAGCGACCGTAACAAGTCTTAAATACCGTCTTATGCACATCAGCCTCTGTAACCCTCAACTGATGATACCCAGAACACAAGTTAATCTTAGAGAACACAAACGCCTCTCGAATTGGTCAAACAGATCATCGATCCTTGGTAACGGATACTTGTTCTTGACAGTAAGCTTATTCAGTTGCCGGTAGTCAATACACATCCTCATGGATCCATCTTTCTTCTTAACAAATAGTATTGGCGCTCCCCACGGAGACACATTAGGGCGGATGAACCTATGATCCAAGAGCTCCTGAATCTGAGCCTTAAGTTCCTTAAGCTCCTTCGGTGCCATTCGATAGGGAGCGATAGACACCGGAACTGTACCAGGAAAAAGTTCAATCCCAAACTCCACTTCCCGATTTAGATGTAAACCAGTATCTCCTCAGGAAAAATGTCCTAAAATTCCCTTACAGTATGGATATCCTTTATAGTAGAGTCCCCAGAAGCAGAAACACTTATGTAGGCCAAGTACGCCTTACATCCTTTGCGAACTAGTTTCTCAACTACCAGTATAGAGATCACGTTAACCATGTAGTTCTGACCCTCTCCAATCATGACTACCTCCTTATCCTCATTTCTCAAGATGACCTTATTAGTCGTACAGTCTAGACTGACACAGTGCTTGACCAACCAGTCCATACCCAGAATCAAGTCAAACTCCCTAAATGGAAGCTCCATCAGATTAGCCAGAAACACTGACCCTTGAACATCTAGCAGACATATCTATACAATTTGCTAATCTGAAATAATTGCCCCAGTGGACTCAGTACAGTCACCTCACTAGAAGTACTCTTAACCAGAATCCCCAAGTTTTCTGACACAGTGCTAGCTATATAGGAATGTGTGGAACCTATGTCTATCAATGCAGGATAAGGTACAACATAAATTAAGAACATACCCGTGATAACGTCCAGAGCATCTCTATCCTCTCGGCGATGTGCAACATAAACAAGAGTAGGCTGCCTCGCCTTAGTCTGTCTAGTACCTCTGCCCGATGCTCTCTGACCACGGCCCATACCATTACCACTCCTAGCTTGATATTGTGGATTTGATCTATTACGTAGTGAAATGGGTGATTCTACTCTTTAACAAGTGAACGAATCTTGAGCTTGTTAAGTTTGGGGTTAACTCATGACACATGACTAATTTTAGATCCACTTGATATTCCGTGATAGATCAACAAGTTTTAGCCAATACACCTCGAGATGCTGGTAAGTGCTCTAGAAAGACTACCCAATGTCTTTCATATAAGATGGTTACTTCTTCATAGTTACGTAGGTGATTTCATCAAGTCTATCTTAATATAGACGACACGAATCAAGACTATAGAATCATTAAGATCATTTAATAAACTCATCTTCTAAAATTTAAATTCGGTAAATTCATTAAGTCTGAATCAATAGGACGACCCAAACTTTGGGATATAAACTCATTAAATGTAATGCCCCAAACCTGATCCGATGAACTGGATCAAAATCTAGGGTGTTACTACTCAAGTACATATGAACTCACCCAATTATACAATTTTACATTGAATTACAATTGTTAATTACAAATTTCTCTATGAAATACATAACCAATTATACAATTTTACAGTCGATTACAATTGTTAATTGCAAATTCCTCTAAGAAATACATATGTGTGAATAATGCAAGAATTCAATTGGAATACATAGAGAATTTATTTACAACTATGATTTAATTAATGTCTTGGTCTATCATAATTATTTCGTGTAAAAGACTTCAATAAAATAACTCAGACTCGAACACACCAACAAGCTTACTCTATATGCATAAAAGCCTATTACGCCACTTTTTTGGTGTAGCCTTGGCATTGTCCCTCTACACGAATACCCTTAAAACACATAGAGATAAGTTCAACGAAATTTAGCGTGGCAAACACCATTTTCCAAAACCATACTTGCATGCCGCATTTAATGTTTCAAGAACCATCTTGTTGCTCTTATTCTTTATCAAGTCTCTAACAAAAACTCTCTCCATTTCTGTTTCTTTATTCATGTTTGTTACCATACATTACTTTGAGACCATTTCCTTCTTTCCAGTGCCCTTGAGACCTTAGCTTCATTCCTCGTTCACCAAGCCATAACTTTCTCAAACTTCAACAAGAGATCCATACATAAGTGATCGATACTTCTTTTCGAGTGTATTATGTTTACACTTATTTTCAAAATTCATTCTCATTACCTCGCTATATCTTTTAAAATTTCCATCCCTGCACAAATCTTAATCATATTCAGTACCTTACCATAATACCCATAGATACATTTCGTACTTACTGATCTCACTGTTTGCATTAAAAAAATAATAAGAAATATGCCTATTACATAGTACAAAGTCCGCCACAAAAAGTATCCTTTACGGTTTATTCTTGGGAGCCTTTCCAAAACATACCATAGAAGAAGCCCATTTTGTGTCTGCTGCGAAAACTTTCTTTATAGGATCTACCATAAAGGATATTCCTTCATAAACCATCGTAAGGGCATATCATTTATTCTTTGTCGCGAGGGTTCTAAGTCCAAAATCTTCCTTTCATATTGTTCCTTCCTTATTCGTCAAGAATTTCATCCCTTCATAACACGTCATGGAAATCATTTCTTTCCTTCAGTGTCTGCCATAAAGGCGTTTCTTTCAGAAGGTTGCCACAAGAGACATTCTTTAGAGTGCGCCAAAAAGGCGTCCTTTCTTCATTTTCCACACAACCTCTATTTCTTAAATTGCCACAAAGGCTTCCATTTCCTATATCGCCACAAAGGCTTCCATTTCTTAGATCACCATAGAGGATTTCATTTCTCTGACGTGTATATGACAGGGATTCGCCTAGACTCATAATCAGTGAGATTTGTCCATTATCATTCTGGGTCCCGTAGAGAACCCTATTAGTAAAAACCTTCATTTGGTTCTTTGCATATGATGTCATAGCCCATCAACTATGGTCTTACACGATATGGTTCCATGGCCATGGGCTTTCCTTTCAAAAATCATGTTTAAAGTCCTAGCAGACCCCTTTAGAGTCTACCATGGTGAATAAACACAGACTCACTTAACAAACCTTTCATGCATTTGCACCAAACTTAACATACATATCAAACATTCTCTTATAGTCATACTTTCGACTCCAAATTTCTCATCATATACTCTATACTTGTCAAGTTCATACAAACTATACATGCAAGTCTTATCCAACATTCATATATCAGTATATTCATCATACCATCCCTTTTTATTTCAGACCATAGTTCATAGGATCTTTCGTAGAATTATTTAGAATAAACAATATACAACATATATGAGTTGACTTAGGGACTCACATGACAACTTCAAATAGTAGCATGGATTCCAAATCTAGCACTCAATCAGGGATTCCAGCAACCACTGCCTTACAAAAAGAAGCTTACCATTAAAACTCATACAAATAACCTTTACAATCATTTCAAACCTAAATAACCCCTAAACAATGCCTTACTTCTCCATTCATTCATACAGGTCCACTTAGAGTAAGAAAACTTACTTTGGCATGAAAATTTTACTGATAGGGTCCAAGGATTCTAATCTAGCTTAACAGGATACTTTCGATTCCTTCAGTCTTAGATTTCAAAAGAGAACTCTCTTTATTCAAATTAAAAAACATATTAATATAGTCTAAGTCTTTATTGGGACTTGACAACTGTCACATCACTACTGCATTGTCTTATCAAAGTCCATAAATTTCGAGAAATCTAATTTAGTGTTTCCCCTTATCTTTAACTATCCTGGTTCATATTCGGCTAGTTTTTAATCAACTTTCCTTGTAACTTAACTTGCATAACTCCACTAGAAAACGGCGTACCATACCTCTAACATGGACTAAACCCTCAATATCGATTCACTTAATCACATATTTATTCCAACAAACCATAGCAACCTAACACGGAGTCCTCACTAACCTAAACACATAATTGTATCCACCAACTCAACATACTAAAAGGGGCACTTAGGTGAATACCTCTCTGCCAAACATATTTCTAACAGACTATGCCAGATCTCGTGCTTGTCAAAACTAGGGCGTTACAACTCTCCCCCTCAATAAAATTTCATCCTCAAAATTTTCATCCCCTATAAGATTTCAATTAACGGGATGAATTTGTTTGTTTACGCCAAGCATAAATTAGTGACGATACAAATTCCTTTACTCAAACTTCAAGTTTTTACCTCTTATTGGCATGCCCCTCAAAATTCTTAAAAAGGCATCATTAGATTACTTATTAGAATGAAATCAAATCTTGGCGGTTACACACTCAAGTATAGACACCACACGCTTACCTCTTTGATAGATGTCAAACTTACATTGGAGAATGTAAATAGTTATTCGCAGAGTAACTGCTTAAGCACATTATCTCTATAAAATCAAGACTCTAAACCTTCTTCTATCACTTTTTCAAGACTTTTGAATTCCTTAATAGCTTTCCTGACTTCTCTCTCTACCTTTGTCTCTGACTCCCTAGAGTCTTCAAAGGTAATCCTATTTCTTCTTATTCCTCATTTTTTTTTCTTATTCTATACAAGAATGTCAAGAATGAGTATTTGCAGTAGAGGTCATACCCAAAGTAGAAAAATTTTAACCCCCTAAAATCATACCCTATTTGGACCCCAAGAGCTTGAAAAACTCATTCTTGAGCTTCCACTCTTATGTATGTATGTAGCACAACTCAAGAAGCGGTGATTCTTGATAGCCCAAGGATTCCGTCATCTAAACTTTGCCTACGACATTGAAATGACACTGAGGTGTTATCTAAACAACAACTCTCAAGATTTTATCTTTCCTTTTATTCTATTAGAGGTTGGCTTCCATCTGCCTCTACATCCCTTCTTTTGTTTTGTGCTTTCAGAGTACAAAATTGCACTAGAACAATTATCAACCTTGTCCTAGAAGACTTTTATGGCTTAGTTCATAGAATACTGCCAACAAAATGAGCCTCCGCTCTTGGGAGTCTTCTAAAAATTTTACCAATTGAAGATTACCAGACAAAGGATTGGCGTTTGTTCGGCCCATCAGTGTCTGTCAAGGTTTTTACCTAATCATCCAAAATAGTCTTTCTAATCTACACTGGAGAAAAAAAAATTTTATAAGAGTCAATTGTGTGCTTGAGGATGGGTTTGGTTTCCCACTCGCTGGTCACTTCTTAAAGAATCTAATTGTTCTTAAAGTCAACCTATGGACTCAAAGACTGCAAGGAAGCAGTTCAAACGCCTAAGCAAGGAGCGTACATTTGATTTAATAGAATTGGTTATAGTGAAAAATTTTTCCAATACCACTTGTCAAATCAAATCCCCAATGTTTATAGGCGTACTAACCGCATTATTTGGTTGGACAATTACAATATTCCTTCATCTTCTGATGCTTGGCCTCACAATGGCAATACTATCCTAACACAAATTCTGACCGGCGTACAGGAGAGCCTCCATTTTAATTTTACGAGTTATATGGGATATGTTCCCAAAATTGCCTCACTACTTCTAGTATCCATCCTCCAACTTCTTCTTATTCAAGTAAGTCTAACACCTGCATTGATGTGCAGGGTCTATTCCCGAGTTTATACTTAGCCCACTCCAGCACCAAGGATGGATATTAGAGCTATTATGGACAAATCTCATATTAATAAGAGTGCTTCAACTACTAATTCCCAGAAGCCTGTGACTAAGAAGTATCAGAAAAAGCCTAGGGTAGGTGGAGATGCCCTGGTTACTAAAAAGAGTAAGTCCCCACAACCCAAGTGACGTAGAGTTAAGAAACGACTTCTCAACCCATAAATTCCTTCTTCAACGGTTCCATCACTACCGGTTGCTCTAGCAGTCCCAACAGAACCATTCCATACCGTCAATTCCCTTCTTCATGGCACGGGTCCTTCAAATTTCAATGTCCCTTCTGAAGCTTTACTTTTGGATCCACTTGTGATCCCCTTCATTCCTCAATTACAACCTTCTTCCCCTTCAGGGCCATCCCCTGTTTCTCTAAGTTTGATCTTTCAAAGCCAATATGATCAGATCCCTCAACAATGAAAAGAGGATTTCCATTCATATATTGCGTCTAAGTCGAGTTCATCTCTTTTTTCTCAAATGGCCAAATCTGCCAAAGCTTTATTCGTAGAGTATGGGCTGTTGGGTGGATCTCTTCAGGAGTTCTATGATTTCCATGAGGCCACGATTTCTAGCATGGATGAATCGATTAAGTCAAAATTCAAGATAATAGAGGAGCAATGCAGCAGGGAGCAGGCTCTTAAAAGCAAGGTTGAGCAACACGACTCAAGTGTAATGGCCTGAAATTTCAAAAACAAAGAGACAGAGGACAAGTGCAGACTATTGGAGAATAGAGTTTAGTTATTAGAGAGGAATGAGTCCTGAACAACTCCAATCCCGGAAGCTACTTGATGAGGCTAAGTTGGATAGTCTTAGCCAATACAATAATAAAGCCTTCAAGAAATATTAGGAAGGCTAAAAGTGGAAGGCTAACTTGATTCTCCACGTCCAAGTGGTCGTCGATTATTTGGAATTTGGTCAAGTTGACTTTGACTTCCTTCGAGACTTTTCTACTGATTCATTGGGCTTTGATGTTTACAACCCCATGGATAAGGAGTGAGAAGATTTCTAGTCAAAATGGAAACAAATTACTGGTTTCTTCTTTCCTAACTCACCCAAAATAGAGGCTAATGAGAATATTGAGGAGCTCGATGACTTAGAGTAAATTCCAGGGGAGGTGTAGCCAACAGAAGAGGTCCCTACCACGTCTACTGAGCATTAGTAAAAGGGAGAGGACTAATTTCTTTTCTTTTTATCCTATCTTTTCTTTTATTGTCTTCCATTAATTTCTTTTCTTTTTATCCTATCTTTTCTTTTATTGTCTTCCATCTTCTATAACATCTCTTTTTATTAATGAAGTGATGCTTTGCCTTTCTTTTATCTTTTTGTTCTTCTTCATTACTCTTAATTAGATCATTATTAACTCATAAATCTTATAAATAAGAAAATTCTCAACACACCTGAAGAAATTTTGCAAGTTTGGTGTATTATGCATACATGGCTTCTTTTTTTCTGCGTGATCTAAGAATCTGCTAAATCAAACTCTGATACCAAACTTGTAATACCCCAAACCCCATCCGAAGAATCGAATCTGAATATAAGGTGTTACTGCTCAAGTACATATGTAACTCACTCAATTATACAATTTTACATTCGATTACAACTTTTAATTATAAATTCCTCTAAGAAATACATTAGTGTGAATAATAGGAGAGTTCAATTGGTATACACAGAGAATTTATTTACAACTATGATTTAATTAATGTCATGGTCTATAATAATTATTCTGTGTAAAAGACTTCTGTAAAAAAACAAAGACTCCAACATGCCAACAAGTTTGCTCTATATGCATAAAAGTCCATTCGCAACTTCTTTGGCGTAGCCCTAGTGTCGTCCCTCTAGGCCACACTTGAAACATTACACACAGATATAAGTTCAGCAAAACTTAATGAGTCAAACACCATTTACATGAACATACTTGCATGTTACATTTAATGTTTCAAGAACCATATTATTGCTCTTATTCTTTATCAAGTCTCTAATAAAATCTACCTCTATTTTTCTTTCTTTATTCATATTCATTACCAAACCCTACTCTGAGACCATTTCCTTCTTTCCAGTACCCTTGAGACCTTACCTTCATTCGTCATTCACCAACCCATAACTTCTTCAAACTCCAGGAAGAGATCCATACACAGGTGATTGATACTTCTTTTTGAGCGTATCATGTTTACTTTCATTTTTAGAATTTATTCTCATTTCCTCGCTATATCTCTTAAAATTTCCATCCCTGCAAAATCTTAATCATATCGAGTACTTTCCCATAATATCCATAGATACATTTCGTTCTTGCAGACCCCACTATTTGCATTTAGAAATAATAAGAAATACGCTTATCACTTAGTACAGATTCTGCAACAAGAAGCATCATTCACGATTTATTCTTGGGAGCCCTTCTAAAACAAGCCACAGGACATGCCCATTCTATGTGTGTTGTGAAAACTTTCTGTATAGGATCCATTATAGAGGATATTCCTTCGTAACCCTCAGTAATGTCATATCCTTTATTCTTTATTGTGAAGGCTCTAAGTCAAGAATGCACCTCTCATATTGTTCCTTCTGTATTCGTCGAGAATTTCATCTCGTCAGAATACGTCATGGAAATCATTTCTTTCCTTCAGGGTCTGCCATAGAGGTGTTTCCTTCAGAAGGTTGCCATAAGGGCCTTCCTTTAAAGTGCCCCACAAAGACGTCTTTTCTTCATTTTCCACACGGCTTCCATTTCTTAAATCACCACTAAGGCTTCCATTTTTTATATCACTAAAAAGGTTTTGATTTCCTAAATCACCTTTACGGTCTGCCACGGAGGCTTTTTCTTCAAAAGGTTGCAACAAGGGCCTTTCTTTAGAGTGCGCCACAAAGGCTTCCTTTCTTCATTTTCCACACGGCTTCGATTTCTTAAATCACCACAAAGGCTTCCATTTCTGATATCACTACAAAGTTTTCATTTCTTAGATCTCCAAGAGGCTTCCATTTCTCTGATGTAATATCTCGATTTTGGGCCTAGTCAAAATAGTAGTTTCGAGACCACAAATCCAAAGTAGAAATAATAATTTTATGAATGTGTAGAGGTCTATGATATGTTTTCAGGATTGTATGAAAGTTTCTTTAAGAAATTTTGTTGATAGAGTGTCCAATTTGATTTTTAGGGCTAAATTGCAAAAGTTGCAAAATATGTGATTCTAGAAGCTTTAAGCATGAAATAGCTATAGATTATTAATTAGAGATCCTTACATAGCAATTTGGCCAATTTCTATTTTTATGGACAAAAATGGGCATGAATAAGTAAAAGTTAAAAGTTTAGTAAAAAGGGCATTTTGGTCATTTAGTAATTAAAAGAATAAAAAGGGAAAATCAAGTCAAAATTTGCTCATCTTCTCCATTCCATAGCCAAAATTCTCAAGACACCATAGTTAGGGTTTTGTTCAACTTTCAAACTTGATGGTAAGTGCATCCCCATTTTTAATGTTCTTTACATTTTTGAAGTTGTTATCAACCGATCTAGCCATTTCTACCATTTATTTGAGCTAGAGTTGATGCCTAGGGTTTGACCCATGTGTGAAATGCATGTATTTTGATGTTTCATGGTAGATTATGAAAGTTTGATGTGTGATAAACATATTTTATTAAGTGATTTTTGATGAAAACACCTAAAAAGAGCTTATTTGTAAAAATTATAAAAATGGGTAGTAGAAATGTGTTTGATGAAAATGTGGGCTGGTATAAGCATGATATAGGCTCGACTAGGCTTGGGTAACAAAGAAAATGATTACATTTCATTTTACGAGCCTAATGACTAATTTGTAAATATGTGAAAGTTTAGGGGCAAACTGTAATTTTGCCAAAGTATGGTTTTTGGACTGATTTGAACAATGTGATAATTAAATGAGCTAAATTTGCTATTATAGACCGAGAAAAATGGCGTCCGGACCTAGACTAGGGAAACAACAAAGTTATGGACTAAATTGAATTAGTTAGCCATATTTTGTATCGAGATAAGTTCGTGTGTAAATAATGGAACTTATATTATGTATTTAATATTTTGTTATTGCATGACTTGTACAATTATCATTATGGATTCGTTCGGCAAAGATTCGATACGGCGAAGTTCTATGTTGAACCTTAGGAATAGTTAGGATACAAATGTCATGACATTAGGGTTATGAGTTTACGTGTAAGACCATATCTGGGATATGGCATCGTTACAAGATTTCATGTAGGACCATGTCTAGGACATGGCATCGATATTGGAATCGTGTAAGACCATAGCTGGGCTATTGGCATTGATATGAGATCCCATGTAAGACCATATCTGGGATATGGCATTGGTATGATTCTATGTGTATGTAATTCTCGAGTATCCTTTAGTATTCCAAGTGGTTCAACGGGTAATTTAAAGATTATGTCAAAGACATGAAAGGTTATGATTATGTTATGAAGTGGTACAGGTAACTCATGAGAAATGATCTCGGTTTAAGATGCACTATTGGTAAGGATGCAAATGAGTAAGACATGTCTATGATCACTTGATGATTTTGTGCTAATTTACATTATGTTATGTGTATGTTATTGTACGTTTAAAGTTGATTATTATTTACATGGTAACTTACTAAGCTTAAAGCTTACCCCCTTCCCTTTCATTTCTTATAGTGTTATCAAGCCAACTCGGGGATCAAAGACTGTTGGAGATCCACTCACACTATCAAGTTATCGTTTTTGGTACTAATTATTACATTATTTTGAGTTATGGCATGTATAAGGACTTGGTCTTTTTGTGATATGTGTCATTACTGATTTGGCCAAATGTGTTGGCTTGTAATGGTATTTGATTCATTTTGTAAATGGCCATTTGGTATTGGCTAACATTGGTTAACTATTTATACATATAGAGATGCCTTTCATGGATGGAGTTATTGCATGGTTTGTGATGATAATTATGAAATGTTGTATATGATAGAAAATAGGATGTAATTGATGTGTGGATGTCCTAGTTGTGGCTGAATTGGTTATGTGTATACGCCCGTGTGCTAGACCATGTGGACAATTTAATTTTTGCAATTTAGTTGCAGGGGTTACACGGCCAGAGCACACGCCCATGTGTTGGGCCTTGTGTCTCATATGGCTGAGACACACGCCCGTGTCTTTGCCCAATGTGCTCAATTTTGAGCATTCTATTTCTCAGTTTTTAAGATGCAGGGAACACACGGCCAAACCCCATGCCTATGCACATGGCCATGTGTCACACACAATTGAGACACACGCCCATGTGTCTGCCCGTGTTGACAAAATAAGGCCATTTTCCAAGCCTCATTTCTCACCCTTTTTACCTTGCCCCTACGTCAACACTTCAATATATTCAACAACCAATTCAAGGCATATAAATCAAACTAATATTCAAGTTTTATACATGATCATGCTGCTCACACTTTCAATTATTCATCTTACCCTTTTCTAATCATATATTTACCCAAGTGTGATTATATCTAAGTTACTAATCTAAGCATATTCACATACCAAACATGATATAACTCCATGCATAAATATATTAAATATGTTATCACTAGCAATTCCAATGACCAATTACAACCAAAATATTTACATACCCTTACTTGTCACCATTAGCCTATACATGCCATTATAACAAAGTAAGTTTCCTATTTATATCAAAACGAGCTGAAGGATAGTGTGATGATGCTCCAATAGCTCTCCAACTTTTACGAGCTTCCAAGGACTATAAAACAAAGAAAAGAAAACCAAGTAAGCATTTCAAATGCTTAGTAAGTTCGTATAGCAGGTATTTAACTTACCATATATTTTCATTTAAGATAAGCACACAAAAATGCATCCAAGCAATTTGGCTAATAGCCTAAAACACAACTTCATCAATCATGTTAGTTAAGTAATTCACATAATACCAAGAACATGGATGAGCTCATCATTTAATGATTTTCATATTCATATGTTTTCCATATCATTACTCCATATTACATGTACATTTCCATGACAAATCATTTCAAATTATTTTTAACCATGTCAGAACTTTACCCGTTGAATTTCTTTGAAATATCGATGGATACACTGATGTAGTACACTTAAAGTGTATAAAACTGAAATCCATCAATTCATATCCAGGGGTACACAATTAGGGCACATAATCAGGAAGCACACTCTCAAGCCATATATCAGGATGCTCAGATGAGCCATGTAACAGGATGCTCAGATGAGCCATGTAACAGGATGCTTATCAGGGTTAAATAGGAAACTCTTAAGAGTTTAGAACAAGAAGCTCGTTGAGCTTAACAGGTAACTCAGAACAGTTATTAACAGGGAGCTCTGGATAGCATAACAAGGAGTTCAAATGAGCCATGTCAGGAAGCTCATAAGAGCCTATATCAGGACGCTCAAAAAGAGTTGTGTTTGTGTCCGCAATAAAAGCTGGATCACAACCGATCGAATCATGTAACAGGACATTCACAAAGAGCTACGGTAGGGAGCAACACATGCAGAATCACTACCGATCAGGATGCTCACAGGAACTATATAACAAGATGCTCAATAGGTCTTATAACAGAATGCTCATTCGAGCTATAATGTCTGCAACATATGCAAGGCTATAATCAATACGAGAAAATACTGTATCCATCGTATTTTATTATTCAAATGGAACTTATCATTCATGGAGCAATATCGGGCATGTGATTGATTTCATACATTAAAAATTTTTGAAATTCACACAAATACAACATTCGATTCAAACATATTAATACACATAATTAAGTTACACGAACTTACCTCGTTACTTGTTCGGGTACAGAAATCTACTAGTCCGACACATTTTTATTCCTCGATCTAACTTCAAATTTGAGTTTTTCAAATCTAAATAAATGAATTTAACATCAATTTAATCCATTTCGTACTTAATTGAACTCAGTTCACTTTCTAGGCAAAATTATTGTTTTTGCCCCTATACTTTTCATAAATGACAATTTCATCCTTAAGCTCGGAAAATAAAATTCATGCAATTTAATCCTTATTTCAAGCCTAACCAAATTTTACATGTTACAATAACAGCCCATGAATTTCACAAAAATTAGAATTTTTCCATTGGTTTTGCCAAGTCCCTAAATCACTTTCATTTTCTACCATAAATTTCAAATTTTCAGCATATTCATCCATGGAAAAATTTCAATACTTTGATCACTTTACAAATTTATCCCCAAAATAGCTAGATTAGGTTATTTCGATTTCAAAAATATAAAAATTACTAAAAACTGGACAAGATTACTTACCCAATTAGGCTTGCTTGATTTTCTTTCTCTTTCCTAGGGTTTCCATATAATTTGGGGATGAATATGATATAAAATGATGATATTAAACATTTATTTAATTTATCAACTTTTATTTATTCCCATTTCCAATTTGGTCCTTTTCTTTTTCTAATTTTCCATGGATGAATTAAAAAAAATCTACTAACTTTTCTTAATTGTCTAATTACCATTTAAGGACCTCAAATTTAGAATTCCATAGCTATTTGGTACTTATAGCTACTAGAACTAAACTTTTACATTTTATGCAATTTGGTCCTTTTCACAATTAAACATGAAATCGGTTCTTAATGAATTTTTTATACGTTATTTCTATCATAATGCAATTCATGTAATAATATTAAAATATATTTTCTTTCTAACTCAGATTTGTGGTCTTGAAACTACTATTTCAATTTCACTGAAAATGGGCTGTTGGAACTCTTCCCCCTTAAAGAATTTTTGTCTTCGAAAATCTTACCAGAAAAGAGGTTCGGGTATTGTTTTCTCATTGTTTTCTCTAGTTCCCAGGTAGCCTCTTCTATACCATGTCGTTGCCAAAAAAATTTTACTAGAGCCACATTTTTATTTCTTAACTATTTTGTTTCATATGCTAGGATTTTGATCGGTTCCTGACTGTAGGTCATGTCAGGCTAAATCTCAACTTCTGTTAGAGATATAACATGTGAAGGATCTAACCGATACGGTCATAACATGGACACGTGAAATACAATATGAATTCTGTCAAGTTCTGGTGGTAATGCCAGTCGATATGCAACAGGTCTAATTCTTTTTGTAATTTCATACGGTCTAATGAACCGTGGACATAATTTTCCTTTACGGCCAAACTGGAGAACTTTATTCCCAGGTGATACTTTCAAGAATACCTTATCACTGACCTAGAAATTTATCTCTTTCTATTTAAGATCAGTTTAAGACTTTTGACGATCAGAGGTTGCTTTCAAACTATCCCGAATTATATTCACTTTTTCTTCAGTCTCACAGAGTAAGTGAACTCCGTGTATCTTTTTCTCACTAAGCCCTATTAAATACAATGGAGTTCTACATTTACGACCATATGGAGCCTCATACGGTGCCATATTAATGCTGGACTGATAACTATTATTGTATGCAGATTCAACCAAAGGTAGATACTTTTCCCAGTTACTTTCAAATTCTAACACACAGCGCCAAAGCATATCTTTTAAAATTTGAATCACATTTTCTGATTGACCCGTCAGTCTGAGGATGAAATGCAATACTAAAATGTAACTGCGTACCCAGAGCTTCTTGTAATTTGCTCCAGAATCAATATGTAGACCGAGGATCTCTGTCTGAAATAATTGAAGCTGGCACTTCATGTAGTCTGACAATCTCGAAAACATATAATTCAGAAAATCTATCTAAAGAGAAATCCATACGTACAGGAATAAAGTGTGCAGAATTTGTCAACCAGTCAATAATTACCCAGATGGAATCTTTCTTTTTCAGAGATAAGGGTAATCCCGACAAAAAATCTATTGTAACTATTTCCCATTTCCATTCTGGTATCGTTATTCGCTGGAGTAATCCCAAAGGCACCTGATGTTTAGCTTTTACTTGCTGACATATCAAACATTTATATACAAATTCAAAAATATCTCATTTCATTCCTGACCACCAGTACATCTTTTTCAAATCATTATACATGTTATTACTTCTCGGATGAATAGACATAGTACCATTATGACCTTCGTGGAAAATCTTCTATACAAGTTCTGAATTCTTCAGTACACATATCCTGCCTCTGAATAATAGACAACCATCAGACCCAATCTAAAATTCTGAATCAGAATCCAACTCGCACTGTACCAACCTAAATTGTAATTCATCGTCACTCTTCTGAGCTTCATAGATCTGTTGTAGGAATATTGGTCCAGCTTTTAACTCAGCTATAACTGAACCATTATGAGACAAAGATAACCGAGTATTCATTGCTCACAAAGCAAACAAAGACTTTCTGCTTAGAGCATCAGCAACCATATTGGCTTTTCCAGGATGGTAATCAATAACCAAATCATAATATTTTAACAATTCAAGCCATCTTTGCTATCTCAAATTTAAATCTTTTTGCGACATCAAATATTTCAAACTTTTATGATCCATGAATAGATGACACTTTTCACCAAATAAGTAATGCCGCCAAATTTTCGATGCAAACACAATAGCTGCTAACTCCAAATCGTCTATTGGGTAATTTCTTTCATCTGGTTTTAGCTGTCTAGAAGCATAAGCTATTACTTTTTCTTCTTGCGTCAAAACACAGTCTAAACCATTCAATGATGCATCACAATAAATTACAAATTCTTTACTTGATTCAGGTTGAACTAGTACAGGTGTTTCAGTCAACAAGGCTTTCAATCTGTCAAAACACTGTTGGCATTTATCAGACCACTCAAATTTCACATGTTTCTACGATAAACGAGTCATCGGAGAAGCTATCATTGAAAACTCTTAAACAAACCTCCAATAATATCCTGCTAGTCCCAGAAAACTTCTAACTTCAGACACATTTTTGGTGGTTTCCAGTTATCTATAGCTGAAATCTTATTTGGGTCCACTCTGCTGCCTTCAGCAAATACTATATTTCTAAGGAAACCAAATTCCTGAAACTAGAATTTACATTTACTAAATTTGAGATATAATTGTTTCTCACGAAAAGTTTACAATACAATTCTCAGATGTTTAGCATGTTCATTTTCTTCTCGGGAGTATACCAGAATATCATCAATAAACACTACCACAAACCTGTCTAGATACGGTCTAAAAATTCTATTCATTAAATCCATGAATACTGTAGGTGCATTCGTCAAACCAAACAGCATCGCAAGGAACTCATAGTGTCCACACCTGGTTCTAAAAGCTATTTTCAGTACAGCTAAGTGTTTTACTCGTAACTGATAGTATCCAGAACAGATATCTATTTTAGAGAGCACAGTGGCACCTTTCAACTGATCAAACAGGTCATCAATTCAAGGCAATGGATACTTGTTCTTGATTGTAACCTTATTGAGCTATCTTAATCAATACACAGCCTCAACGATCCATCTTTCTTCTATACAAACAGAATTGGTGCACCCCAAGGTGAAAAATTAGGTTGAGCAAACCCTCTGTTAGTAAGCTCTTGTAACTGTGCTTTCAACTCTTTCAATTCAGTAGGAGCCATTCTATAGGGTGCTATAGATATTAGTGTTGTTCCCGTAACAAGATCTATAGAAAATTCTACCTCTCTAACCAGTGGTAAACCAGGTAATTTCTCTAGAAACACATCAGGAAACTCACAAACGACTGGTACTGATTTAAACTTTGATTTTGATACTTTAGTATCCAAGAAATATGTACGATAAGCATCATATCCTTTTTTGACATATTTCTATGCTGATATAGTTGAGATTACATTAAATAACCCATCCATTTATCAGATTCAACATGTAATTCACTATTTTGAAATTTCAATACAATGTATTTTTGTTTACAATTTACCTCGGCATCATGTTGAGTTACCCAGTCCATTCCCAAAATTACATCAAATTCATCAAAAGGCAGTAGCATCAAATCAGTTAAGAAACAATAACCCTTTACCATCAACAAATAGTTTTTACAAACTTTATCCACTATAACATACTAGCCTAGGGGTTCAAAACTTTAACCACAAATTCAGTGAACTCAACAGGTAGATTTTTAACAGACACTAAATTCGTGCATATGTTTGAATGTGTTGAGCAAGGATCAATCAAATCAGTAATATCAGTATAAAGAAGATAAAATGTACTAGTAATGATGTTTAGTGTAGAGGCATCTTCTCTTACACGTATAGCATATGTCCTTGCTGGTGCTCTTGCTTCAAACTTAACTGTTGAATCTTTTGTAGTGCCTCTGCTACCACTAACATTACTGGAGTGATGAGGTGGTCTACCTCTCGAAGTAGGGTTACTCAGCTTCGAAATCTGATCAGTATCTTTTTCAATCTTTCCTGGACAATATTTAAGATAGGGGTCAAGAGAACTACATCTATAGCAGGCTCTACTTCTCATACGACACTCCCCAAAATAAAATTTATTACAATGTTTGCACCTCGGTTTGGGGTCACCAACACTTCCACCACTTGTTACAGATGGAGACGAAGATCTCGGATTAGAACGTTGAGAGCCTATATCAGGATGCTCACAAAGAGCTACGTTTGTGTCCATAATAAATGCTAGATCACAACCTATCGAATCATGTAACAGGATGCTCACAAAGAGCTGCGGCAGGGCGTAAGATATGCAGAATCACTACCGATTAGGATGCTCGTAGGAACTATATAACCGGACGCTCGAGAGGGCTTATAACAGAACGCTCGTCCAAGCTATAACGTCCATAACATGTGCAAGACTATAATCAATACAGGAAAATACTATATCCATTGCATTTCATTTTTCAAACGGAACTTATCATTTATCGAGCAATATCGGGCATGTGATTAATTTCATACATTAAACATTTATGAAATTCACACAAGTACAACATTCAATTCAGAGATATTAATGCACATAATTAAGTTACATGAACTTACCTCGTTACTTGTTCCTATACAGAAATCTACTAATCGACACTTTTTCTTTTCCTCGATCTAATTTCGTATTTGAGTTTTTCGAATCTAGATAAATGAATTTAACACCAATTTAATCCATTTCATACTCAATTGAACTCAATTCACTTCCTAGGCAAAATTACTATTTTTGCCCCTATACTTTTTATAAATGACGATTTCGTCCCTAAGCTCGGAAAATGAAATTCATGCAATTTAATCCTTATTTCAAGCCTAAAAGAATTTTACATGTTACAATAACAGCCCATGAATTTCACAAAAATTAAAAATTTTCCATTGGTTTTACCACTTTTTAATTTAGTCCCTAAATCATAATTTCATCAAAATTCTCTTTGTAAAAGTTGTTTATCTACTACAACCTTTCATTTTCTACCATAAATTTCAAATTTTCAGCATATTCATTCATGGAAAAATTTCAATATTTTGATCACTTTACAAATTGATCCCCAAAATAACTAGATTAGGTTATTTCGATTTCAAAAATATAAAAATTACTAATTGCTTGATTTTTTCTCTTTCCTGGGGTTTCCATAGAATTTAGGGATGAAGATGATATAAAATGATGATATTATATATTTATTTATTTTATCATCTTTTATTTAATCCCATTTCCAATTTAGTCCTTTTCTGTTTCTAATTTTCCATGGATGAATCATTAAAAATATCTACTAACTTTTCTTAATGGTCTAATTACCATATAAGAACCTCAAATTTTGAATTCTATAGCTATTTGATACTTATAGCTATTAGAACTCAACTTTTGCATTTTATGCAATTTGGTCCTTTCCATAATTAAACTTGAAATTAGTAAAACTTTCTTAATGAAATTTTCATAAGTCATTTGTATCATAATGCAATTCATGTAATAATATTAAAATAGATTTTCTTTCTAACTCAGATTGGTGGTCCCAAAACCACTGTTCTGATTTCACTGAAAATAGGCTGTTACAAAACGTTCTGACTTTTGAATAGAGAGTAAGTCAGAGTTTACCTGCATCTGAAATACCTGGAAGTAAGGATCGTGGTACCTTCTTCCAAATTATGAATGAGTGCTTTACTTAGTTCAAGCGAGCTAATCTAATGGCTCCACAGCCCCACCCCATCCTGTGCCTCCCCCGACACCTATTTGTCCTCAAAATCTGAATCAGGTAACTATTAACCAACCTGCTACAAACAAGATCCATAAATGCAGTGTAACAGCCCGATGTTAGGCTTAGTCAGAACAGTGGTTTCGAGACCACCAATCCAAAGTTAGAGAAAACATTTTATTATTATTTTAGAGTTATAGCATGTTTACATTAGTGCATGAAAAATTTGGTGAAGTAATTTTAGCGTTTGCGAGCTTAATTGCGAAAAAGGACTAAATCGCATAAAGTGCAAAAGTCTTAAATTGATAGCTAAGGGTGTCAAATTTGCCATGTATCATAAATTCGATAAAAATTGATTTTTGAACCTAGGGGTAAAATGGTCATTTTGTAAAAGTCTAGGGACAAAATGGTCATTTTTCCCAATTATAGATTTGTGAGTGCCTAG
This sequence comes from Gossypium anomalum, assembly GCA_025698475.1. Classification (NCBI taxonomy): domain Eukaryota; kingdom Viridiplantae; phylum Streptophyta; class Magnoliopsida; order Malvales; family Malvaceae; genus Gossypium; species Gossypium anomalum. The sequence goes on from CM046967.1 coordinate 64,500,799, forward strand.
AAGGATAAAATGATTAAATTTGTGAATTTTTTTATTTTAGATCAAGAAATTCAAAATCCAAACCTAGATCAGGGGAAGGCCAAGAAAGTAGATTAGACCAAATAGTCACCATATTTTGTAACCCGAGGTAAGTTGTATGCAAATAATACAACTACATTGTCATTATATGCGTTAAATTAATTTAACATGAATTTCTTGATCGTGGAAATGAGAATGCATGATGATAATTGAGATAGTAGAATTCCTGTTTGAACCATAGGAAATAAATCAGATATTCATGCCATGACGTATGGATTATTGTGAGCTAGTGTAAGACATGTCTGGGACATGCATCAACCACATTACGAGAGCCAGTGTAAGACCATGTCTTGGACATGGCATCGGCATTGAGACGAGAGCTAGTGTAAGACATGTCTGGGACATGCATCGGCCTCGAGATGTAAGCCAGTGTAAGACATGTTCGGGACATGCATCGGCTACGAGATGAGCCAGTGTAAGACCATGTCTGGGACATGGCATCGGCATCCTACCCTATGTTTGAGGCTTATTAAATATCCGTTAGCATTCCTAATGGTTCAACGGTGAGAGTTATGGTTTAAATTAATGAGAAAAGTATAACCGTGTTATGAGTGATACAAGTACCTATTTGGCATATAGGAGACGTGAGTTCAATATACACTATAAAATGTGTATTAGATAGTGATGAGTAAGTTATACTTATGCCTATTTTTGTATTAAAAGCATGTTGATGAATGGTAAAGTTGTTGTTATGTATTTGCATGCTACTTACTATGCTTTATGCTTACTCCCTCTCCTTTCCATTTTCTTATAGTGTCGCCTAAATAGCTCGAGGACCAGCGGATGTCGGAGACTTCGATCACACTATCATCTGAAGCTCTCGGTATAGTTAGATTTCTTGTTTTTGAGTATGGCATGTATAGAGCTTAGACTTTAATATTTTGTGTCATTAAGAAATTAGCCAAATGCGCTGGCTTGGGATAAATCCTTTTATTTTGTATAAAGCCGTGGATGATAGTGAATATTCATTTTGAGTTATATATAAAAGATGTTATTTTCATGGATGAGTAAATTGGACAAATGAAATGTTGTTCATTGTGGTTGTTTTGGCCATATGATGTGCCCTTGTATTGGTATAGATTGATCTTGTATAGGCAGTGTGAGTAAAGGTGGCAAAGAGGCTTGGTAAATAGCCTTAATTTATCTATATAGGTAGGCACAAGGGTTTGTGTCTAGGCCGTGTGTGACACATGGCCAGCCTTATGGGCGTGTTGTCTGGCCGTGTGTCCCTTGCACATAAATTTTGCAAGTCAGTATGCATGGTAGTAAACACACGAGCAGAGACACCGTGTGTCACAACCGTGTGAAAGGTACGACCTAGCACACGGGCGTGTGCCTTGGCCGTGTGACCTTTAGGAATTACTGACGTCAGAAATAGAATGTCCAAGTTTTTACCCACGGGCTGGGACACGGGCGTGTCATGGCCATGTGAGGGACATGGGCCATGGACACGGACATGTGTCAGGCCATATGAAAACCCCTAGAGGTTTGAATTTAGAATTAAATTCACATGGGTATGGGACACGGGCGTGTCCCTAGATGCTTAGGCCATGTGAGGCAGATGGGCCAACAACATGACCACGTCGAATTGGTCACACGGGTGTGTTACCCCTCCCACACGGGCATGTGCCCCTGTGTCTAGTGATATTTTTCAGAGTCCGTGGAAGGACCCGAATTAGTCCCGATTCGTTTTTAAGTGATTTTTTGGAGTCTCGTAGGTCCATATTGATGAAGATTGAAAAAGTTCAAATTTGACCAAGTCTTGGTGACTCGGAAAGGTATGAATGCATGTGTCCAAGTTAGGTAACGCCTCGTATTCCATTTCGGCTTAGGGCACGGGTGTGGGTGTTACATGCAGAGCTAAAGAATTCTAAGGGTCGTATAATGATGATCTAGAAAAAGCCGAATACTGGTTGGAAACTACTCAACCTATTTTGGACAAGTTAGATTGCTCACCTAAACATAATTGAAAATGTGTTGTTTCATTGTTAAATGAAGATGCATACCAGTGGTGAATTACATTAATATCAATAGTCCTGAGAGATTGAGTAACATGGGAATTCTTTCAGACTAAGTTTAGGAAATAATGTATCAACAAAATGTTTTTGGAGGGTAAGAAACAAGAATCTATCAATCTGAAATAGGGGAACATGACGGTTATTGAATATGAACGTAAATTTTTTCACTTGAGCAAATATGACCGAGAGCAATTAAAATTAGAGGCTAAAATGTGCACAAGGTTCGAGTAAGGTTTAAATAAAAATATTTGAGCAATGGTAGGAGCACTTACAGTTAAATAATTTGTGGCATTACCTGAATGTGCTCGAAAAATAGAAGAGATCTGGAATGGAAAGAAATGAGAAAAAGCTAAAAAGAAAAGCTCGAAAAAGTGCAGCATGTCCAAAACATTTTCGACTCCCCTGCCTAATAAATTGAGAGATTTCAGGAGCCAACCTATTCCTTCTGTCGGGAATACGAGAAAGAGTACATTCCGACAGGCTCCTTTGAAGACTCTGGCTACTTTAGTAGCGAATGCTAATAGCGTTCAAAATACAGACACACCTATTTGTGTTCATCATGGCATGAATCATTTTAGTGTTTGTAGATTAAAATGGGAGTATGTTTTTGATGTGTTTCACTTGAACATTTCCTAAATGATTGTTCGAATAAAGTTGAATCAGGTTCAATACAGATTGCCAAACCAACAACTATTTCTTAAAAGGGTAAAAGACTGAGGCCAGGGAGTACTTCTAGAACTAGTTGAAGTGAGGCACGTGGTGCGACCATTAGGTCTGAAGGTTGGGCACCAACAAAAGCTTATGCAATCCGTCCTAGAGAGGAGGCTATAACACCTGATGTTATCATTGGTATTTTTACTCTTTTTGATGTTACTGTTTATGCATTGATTGAACCTGGGTCAACATATTCTTATATATGAACAACTTTAGTAACATAAAAGAGTTTACCAGTAAAGTTGACTAAATTTTATATTAGGGTGTCAAATATGATAGGTCAGAGTGTGATAGTTAATAAATTCTGTAAAAATTGTCCATTGAAAATTTGGGGTTACGAATTTCTTGTTGATCTAATGTTATTTTCATTCAATGAATTCAATGTTATTCTAGGTATGGATTGGCTAACAGGTCATGATATAGTTGTTAGTTGCAAACAAAAATGGACTAATTTGAAATGTCCAAGTAGTGATGTGATTAGTGTTAAAGCTGACAGATCTAATTGTGTCACTAGTATTGTATCGGCTTTTACTGCTTAGAAGTTGATCCGGAAAGGTGTTGAAGCTTATCTAACATATATTTTAGATACTCAAGCGTCTAAATCAAAAATAGAATAGGTTCTAATAGTGCTTGGATTTGTTGATGTTTTTCAAGAAGAATTACCTGGGTTCCCACCAAAAAGGGAAGTCGAGTTTGTGATTGATCATGTACCAGGGACTGCTCTGTTATTTATTGTACCATACAAAATGACACCTACAGAACTTAAAGAGTTGAAAATACAGTTGGAATAATTTAGCAAATGTGAGTTATGGTTACCCGAGGTTGGATTTTTAGGGCATCTAATTTCTATGAATGGCATTCTGATTAATCTGAACAAATTTTGTGATTGTGAATTGGAAACCTCATGGAAATGTTACCAAGTTACGTAGTTTTCTGGGTTTGGCAGGTTATTACCAACGTTTTGTGAAAGTTTTTTTATTATTTCTTTTACATTGGTGAAACTACTATAGAAAGATGTTAGATTTGTCTAAACTAACAAGTGCCAACAAAGTTTTGACCAATTGAAAAAGATATTGGCCGAAGCTCTGGTGTTGACACAGCTTGAATCCGAAAAAGAATTTACAATTTACAATGATGCCTCGTTCAATAAACTAGGCTGTGTACTTATGCAGGATGGCAAATTGATGGCTTATACCTCTCATCAGTTGAAATCAGACAAAGGAATTTATCTGCCACATGGCCTTGAATTAGTTGCAATTGTGATTGCTTTAAAGATTTGGTGACACTACCTATCCAGTAAAAAAATTCATATTTACACTGATCATAAAAGCCTGAAATACTTGATGACTCAGAGAGAATTGAATCTGAGACAACGTAGGTGGCTTGAATTGTTGAAAGACTATAATTTGATTTTTGACTATCATCCTGTCAAAGAAAATATTGTTACAGATGCTTTCTGTAATGCCCTCGACCAAGTCTGATTCGCCGGATCCAGATTTCGGGTGTTACACTATTTTACCGTCTTTAATTAAATTTGTTCATACAAAATTTTAAAATTCATACATCTTATTAAGTAATTCTGCCCATCCAACAAGTCATCTGAGTGTACAGTATATACTTATAACCATTTAACAAAACTTTTCACCCAACGAGAACTTACAAGTCCAAATATATATATGACACTTATCTCGCCCTTAAACACTATCATTGGCATCACGTATTTGGCCAACACATTTTATCTATGTTGCTTGGCTTATGAATATTTTGCCTAGCCTAATCGTAATATTGAACACACCACTTCACTCACTTTGTATGCATAACAGCCCAACGTGCCCCTCTTTGGGTGTAGCCCTAGCGATGCCCTTCCTTGTTTAGCTTGGAGTGACTTACTTGTGATATAAGAACATAGATGCAAGTATTATAGAGCTTTGTGAGTAAGCCTTTAATTACCTGAGTATCATCTGTGAACTTCTTTTATCTACCTTCTTATCAATTATTTTTCAACTTAACTCTGGCAGATACATCCTTTAGATTCTATTCATTATACCATAGGTGTCAAACTTTGCACTAAGGTCATATATTGCCTTTCATATCTTTTATACCACTTTCGCACTACTCATATTGTTCTTTCATGATTCTTTAACCATTCCCATTGCAGAGGGCCTTTCAGACAGGATGTTCTAGGTTCGCCAGATACTCTAGCACACTCTAATCTAGTTGACCTTACCATATTGGGTTAGCCGTAACAATTCTTACGGAGCTTTTCTTTCTGATTTCTTCATACTTACGTTACTTTAAAAGACTTCATATGTTATTTTATTAGAGTTCATCATAGTTTCCTTTCTTTTTGTTTAGAGTTCACCATAGAGGTGTTTAGATGGTGCCATAAAGGCATTTCTTTTCAAAAATAGTCACAAAGGCATTTTTATTAAGTACTCGCCACAAAAGTGTCCTTTAAGAGGTTTGCCTTGAAGGCTTACCCTTCTAGAGTTTTTCCACAAAGGCTTTTCATCTCCTGGTGATTTGGGTGATAAGGATTTTCCCAAACTCACATTTACTGAGTTTTGCCCTTTATCATTTGAGGACACACAGGGAACCACGTTAGGTAATAACCTTCTTTAAATTTTTCTATATGATGCCATAACCTACTAGTTACGGTCTTACATGATATAGTCTTTTTTCCATATGATGCCATAACCCACCAGTTACGATCTTACACGATATGGTCTTCTTTAGAGCCATGGCCATTGACTTGTCCATTCAGAGATTCATGTTTTTAGTCCCGACGGACCCCTTTGATGACTCTGGTGACAAACACAGACTCATCATGCATCAACTCACTCATGACAGACATCCTTATGCTTACCAGACACACATGCACTTCCTATCAGACTCATTCTTATTTTTAGACATAAGTACACCATAATTATTTAGATTCATAAGTCTTAGTTTTCTTATTAGATTTGTCACATCATACTTTACTAATTTCGATCTCATGTTTTGGCCACTTAGCCTAGAAGTTTCTAGAAGGCATGCAATGCATGTAAGAGTTAGTTTAGGGACTAACCTGGTAAAGATGTTTAGTAACTTGGGCTCCAGGCCTAAGGTCTTCTTAGAACTACAAAGACCACTTCCTTGTAAAAACATAAGATTTTTCATAACACCTATCCAAATAACTTTTACAATCATCCTACCCAAATAATTCTCAAACTGAGCCTTATTTCTTCTTGCACTCATATAGATCTACTTTTTCAAAGCACTAGGACTTACCTTGGCATGGAGAAATCATTGATAAAATCCAAGGTCACAGATATAGCTTAAAGAAATACTATCATTTCCTCCAGCCTTAGATTTCAATATTTTTGAAGAGAGAAGGCTATAACCCTTTTTTTATAGAAACATGAAGACTTACTAATATCTATTAAAAAGTCTTCATTGGAACTTGACGAATGTCACATTACTATTGAATTATCTTATCAAGGTCTACTACTTTTGAGAAACCTAATTGAGTATTTCCCTTTATCTTTCAACTATCTTGGTTCACGTCTAGTTAGTTCCTAATCAGCTTATCTTGTAAGTTAACTGGTACGGGACCACAATTACGGTGGCCACTATACCACTGGTGTGAGTCATATATATAAAAAATACATCTTACTTAGCTGAAATTATTATTCCTTTAACCTTAGTAACTTGAAATGAAAAGCTTTATTCTATTGTACTCATTTCATAGTTTGCCCACACCATACGCCAAAATGAATATGGGCTAATACCACTTCGCCAATTATGCTTCTATAAGGTTGTATGCCAGGTCTCCTGTCTGCCAGGACCAAAGCATTTCAAGCATACTTATAAGGTTCTTACACTTCAAAAAATCTTAACACTACACATTCCCGAAATCTAATCTATATGCCTTACTTTCATAAATAATATTCATACACTTAAACTTCGCCGGGCGGGATGTTACACTTTGAGTCGGAAGTTTTTATTTGCCTTAAAGTCTTGAATACTTAATTCACTCTGGAACGTGATGGTTCTATTTTAGTTGAATTAAGAGTTAGAATGACTTTTCTTCAGTGAATTTGTGAGTTATAGAAAAATGATTCTAAGTTGAAATTGAAGTGAAAATGGATTGAAAGTAATCAGACTACTTAGTTCACTATTGGCGATGATGATAATTTGTACTTTAGGGGTTGTTTGTGTGTTTCGAATGATACAGTTTTGAAGTAGAACATTTTGTACGACGCTCACAACAGTGTCTATTTGATTCAACCTGGTAGTACATGTTAGAGTATGCCCAAAGACCAATTAGGAGATGATTGTAATAACATACTTGTTTTACCTTGTTTATTAATATAAGTCATTTTCATTAATATTTATGTTTCTTTTCTCTGTATATAAATAAATTGTTTTATAATAATGTTCTAAGAATAATATGATTATTCTTAAAAGGTACTTAGTCAAGTATTATTGTGGGCTTGGATGACAATAATGCATTAAGACTAACGTATAGTTTATTGATGACAAAGTGTTGTCATTGACATGGGATGTCAAAATCAATACATAAGTATGTGTGTTAGAGAACAACATATTGGGCTAACTCGCTATGAGTATGTTTTGGGATTATTATATAATATTCACAACATTACTCATAGTGATTACTATGCATACGATCCTCAAACTTGAGATCATTATTATCCCATCATCGTGAGTCGTATATTTTGATATAGTCAAACATCCACCGTAACTGGTTGTTTTATAAATGCTGATGTTGGATATACCACAATCTATGTAGTGGGATAAGGTTGATCAATATATGATTTCTCCCTCCTATATAACGGGAGCAATATTTTAGGCCACTTGATTGAGTCATACAATAACTACATGGCCATGTTCGAATAAGTTGATATGAGATATCATACTTATTTGTTTCTCATAGTCTACTTAAGATATTAGGAAATATTAGATGGACTATGCAAGTGTGACTATTCCATAACTTGTGTCCATTCTAGATATAAAGGACCAAAGGATTTAATACATGAAGGGTTAATCACAGAGAGGTTATGTCAAATCATGACTTCTTGAAACTTAGGTAGCAATGATGCATTCGTAGATGCCACTCATTTTTTGTAATATTAGAATCCTACTAGTATTACTGCTAACATTATAAGAACCTACAAGGTCACACTCTATGGTTGAAACAAACGGAATCCATACATAGTTGGTATTGTTTTTAGCTGTTACATGAATTAAATTGATTATAGAATTAATTTAACTGGGCAGTTAAATATCGAATGAATTATATGTACAAGTATGTTTTACACATAATGAGAACATGGTTAAATTAATATATATAAATTTGATTCGCATAAAATTTAACTAAACATAATTTATCAAAATCCTTGTTATAATTATTGTAATTATAATTTACAATCGAATATTATTATAATTATTGTAATTGTAAATTTTCGGTCAAACATTATTATAATTATGGTAATTATAATTATTATATTCGGTTAATTATTATAATGAATTTTGATTCATATTAAAATATCAACTATTCCCGAATTAGGAAATGTGGGGTTTTTAAGAAAACCTAATATATCTTAAATGAAAAAAAGCAAGGTCTAGCAGTCATTATATAGTGATTTCTCTCTGAAAAGTTTAAGAGAGTTATTGCCGTTCGTTTTCACACCAGGTGGATTACGTAAAGGCCAAAACTCTTTGTAGCAGCTTGGAATCGACATACAATTGTGTCCTTAGCTTCACAATAGTTATCTTCGGTTTTCCAGACGACTAAAGGTAATCGTTCATACCCTTCTCACCTCGATTTGTTCCCTGCATATGGATCCCTGGATGTGATCGCCGAATTTAATTTTTTCCGTTGTGCCATGGGGTGTACCGGTGTTCTTACAATACGGAGATGTATAATAATTTGAAGTAGATGTATTGGTGGCTAGGTATGATGTGTGAAATATCTGAACATGTGACTAAATTTTTGGTGTGTCAATAGGTGAAAGCCAAGCATCAGGTTCCATTAGGTTTGTTACAATCTGTAATAATTCCGAAATGGAGATGAGAATGAGTCTCAGAGGATTTTGTATCGGGGTTACTATTTACTTTGAAAGAGAAAGATGTCATCTGGTTTATTGTTGATAGATTGAAGAAAAGGGCACACTTTATTCTAGTCAGAACAAATTATTCAGTCAAGAGAGTAGTTGTGTTGTATACTGACCACCTCCAGTCGTAACAATGTTTAGAGTAGAAATCCTGCACAAAAGATATAAAAGATGATATCTACAAGTATACGGGTTAGGTTGTAATATATTTATAATGAAGTAGGTGAGTACTCCGAGGATCATACCCAAGGGAGGCAAGCACTAAATTAATTCCAATCTAAACATGAATAGATGTAATTAATACTTTAATTGGATTATAGTACAAATAATCAAAAGAAAGGTTTTGCTAAACTCCACTAAAAATAATAATAAAATAAAGTAAGGAAATAAATAAAACACAAGAAATCCAAGAGTAAAATGTATCAAATCTGGGCATGGGTGATTAGCTTGCTTTAGTAATCGTAATCAATCAACTAGTCAATATCCCAGCAGGATCTTTCGATCTTCCACTGAAAAATTGAGTCGGCAAGAACTACTTATCTCTCGACCCCACAGTCTAGACCGATTCAGGGTTAAGGTGTTCACGGATAAGCCATACCAAATATGGGTTAATTCCCACCTTAATGACTTCCTAGGGTTGTCAGGCCTAAGGTTTTAGCTTCTTCCTCTCCTGAAAAAATGATCCACTAAGAAACCCTTACAAAACAATTAATTAATCATACCTCCAATCGCTAATCCCCCATAGGAGGATTAGTTTCTCATGGTTCTAACAAACAATATAAACTTGATAAAAAATATAAACATGAAGAACAACTCAAGAGGATAGAGTTTAGAAGAAGCCTGATTTATATTTAGATTTAAGCGTCGAACTCTCACAAAGTTTGATTGTACTTCACAAATCCAATCTCTCCACAAAAATAAATAACAAGAATTAAAATAGAATCTAAACCTAAGAAAAGAGAAAAACTAAAGACTAGATTTAAAGAGAAAATTATACAATATGCAAGGTGTCCATAACATGTGTTAAACGAGCCTATTTATAGACTTTAGAGTGGTCGTTGTCCATAAACCTAAGTCAGTTGCCATCCTCATGCTTGACATTAGATTTTGTGGACTAAAACATCCCTGGCTCGTAATTTTTTCCCATACAGAGGTGATGTCGTGACACACCAGGTCCTATGTCATGACATTGATGATAGTATGCTCATCTGAAGGGTGTCTTCAAGGGTATGTCGTGACATCTTCAGGTTATGTTGTGACATTGAAAGTGGTCTTGGAATTATTCTATTTTTCTCCCTATGTTACAACATCTAGTGCTCCGTGTTGCAACCTAGCAACCAGTATCGAGTTAGCACACCTTCTAATGGTCTCCTGTACACTCACAAAGTTTATTAGCTCACCATTTGGGCTCATTCGGCCCCTAAGGTCAATAAACGATTCAAATTAGACATTTTATTGAATTAACTAAAGTTACGAGAATGTAATTAAAACTTAACGAAAATGCTTAAGTTCAAGCTCCGAAAGTGCAAAAACTAGTTTAATTTGCTACACCGAATTACGCAGATCAAACTCCCCTAACTGAAGTTATTGCTTATCCTCAAGGAACACAAACAAAAATAGTTAATGAAAAGATGACCCTTAAGCAAGTATGGTACTAATGCTAGCTTTGGAGCACATGAATAAGTATGTCATATTTCGTACATAATCCTGACATGACATATAGTTGACTTACCACTTTTGATATCAAACACGTAAGTTCAGTATATTGCAAAGCATACAAGCATTAATGGTTTCAAATATAGGAACCCATTAATAGATTATTGGAAACACAGAAATTTAAGCATTTTTACATGCCTTTTTTAACTTAAAATCATACCGTTTAAATTAAATTCGTGTCGAAAAATAATTAATTTTTATAAAATAATTAAATTTACTTAAAATATGAACATGATAAATTTTAGTTAATTTTATAATTAATTTTTATTAATTTTAGTTATTTTCGACAAAATTGCGCAAAGGGTGAAAAATGGCTCGACAGACATTGCTTGAAGCAAAAATCGAGAAAATTTGAAGTATCAAGGTGAATTAATTTCCAGCCTAAGACGGTCCAAATATGTTTATTAATTCATAATATAATTAATTTTAATTTTTACACAATTTAATTTGGGATAAATAAATTATTATTAATTAATTATGGAAAAAGTGGTCCAGTTGAACCGAACCGATTGAAGTGAACCGGCCAAGAATTGGGCAGCCCAAAACCGTCCGTATGCTAACCCAAATCAGCTTTTTAGCTGATTAAAGCTTGCAAAGAAGCCCTTGAATACTTTTCAAAGCTACAATCAAACCTCTCCACAATTGGTGGATTTATGGATTTGCCCCAAGCTATTTTTAGCAAAGTTGAAAGCATCAACTTTGCCACATGTGTGGCCGGCCAAGGGAGGGCTATTTGGCTGCTAATTTTAGCTATTTTTAGCAGCCCTCCTCATCTATAAAAGCCCCCCTTGGCTGATCATTCAAAGCATCTCATTCACTCCTCATTTATCTCACAACACTTTTCTCCTCTCCCACTGTTTCCTCTCATTTTTCCCTTTCAATTTCCTTTCTCTTCTGCCTATTACTTCCCTTGGGAAAGGGGTGTTCTTCAACCATTTTGGAGCAGCAATTGAGTGTTCATCGAAGCCTTGACCGGCGAGGACAATAAGAAGGAAGAACGGAGCAACCTAGTCAAGCCTTGGAAAACCACCGGATTTGATTCTTGTTCCCTATCTCTTTAATTTTTGTTGTTGTTATGATGAACATATCTATGAATATTTATTTTGTTGGAATGGTTAATTTAATCAGCTTAGCTTAAATTTAGTTCGTGTTGGGTTGATTGCATTCGTCATCTTAAATTGTTAAAATCGTATTTATGTTGTTATAGGCCTCGGAAAGATGCTTGATTAAGTAAAATCATGCCTAAGTTATTCTTGCATTATGACTGTGAGGTAGCTAATGAATTAATTATTTAAACGGATTGCAATTGTAATTAATTGACACAGTACTTAATCAGTGCATGTTTATTCTTCTAAGGTAGCTGAAGGTTAAATTAGCAATGTATCTGGCGATATTATTGCCTTCCATAACTTGCAAGATTATTGTGATTAAACTATTTCAAGGTAGGGATACCTTGTTACCTCACATAGTCTTTTATATGCTTATTAGATTTAATTAATCGTTTGAATTGACATAGGGATATGCAAGAGATTAGTTCAGTTTAATGAGTATGTATGTGCAATAACATGTTTGCTTACTAGAATCTGTTTAGTCGGTTGAATTGACATAGGGATATGTCAAGAGATGAATGGATTTTGGTATGTAAGTATGTTCATAAGTTAGCAAATTACCCGGTTGCCATGATTTTATTCTTAACAATATAAACATGAGTTTAATAATTCTAAGATAAGAAGTGTAATTAATCCAACACAATTATATCTTCTTGATTAAATCTTATTTTGAAATCGTGCATTAGAACTTTCTACTTCATTTTTATTTATTTTAATTAGTTATTTTCTTAAGTTTTTAATTACCCTCTTTAAACAAAATATTTTCCTTCACCAAAGTGTTTTAAATTGCATTCATAAATAATTCTTTTCACAGTCCCTGTGGGTACGATAACTCGACATTTACTTGTCACTTTATTACTTGTTATGATTGTGTACACTTGCACATTTCCGTCGTTCCAATTATACAAGTAATTTGATTATCTTAGCAAAATACAAATAGTTATAAATGCAATTATTCAGTAAGATTTCAAATTGTGAATAAGTCTACCTAGGTCACATAGGTCGTTTTGGCTTGTAACATTTTGAGTCTTAGGACAAGTATGAATTTCAAGAATAGTAAGTATCAAATAGTTCAAGCACAAAAATAGTTTGGCACATCATATTGTCCCCTATTCTCCCCCTTAGTGACCTTTTCCCGCTTACCACCTTATTTCTCTTTTTCTCACCTTCCTTTTAGCTCTATATAGGAAATCTTATTATCATAGTAACTATAGCTAGCTCACGAGTTTTTGTACAATAATGATCGAGTTTTTCTGTAGCTGCCACTTTGCCACTTTTTCTTTCTTTGTCACTTTTTCTTTCTTTTTCATGGTACCTCACTCATAATTGCTTTTACTTTCACGTACTTTTTCTACTCGTTTAATTTTCTTTTTGAATTTTTCCTTTTGCACTTTTAATCTAACCTATAATCACTATATTCCACTAATTTTCCTATCACTCTGTTTTTACAAAACCATCGTAATGTATCTACTTAACCCTCTGTAACACCCCTAACCCGTATCCACCGCTGGACTAGAGTTATGAAGTATTGCTAATCATATCACAGTTTTTACTAATACATATTTTATTTTAATATTTAAAATTTAACTCACAACAATGCTCATATTTTTGCCTAATATCAAATCTTAAATCACATGACATTTATATGTTGACATAGTTTAAAACATAAATCAATATATAATAAAAACAAATTATATATATAACATAACAAATTATCAACTTCTTTTATGGTATTCGAAAACATAATAAAAAGTCAGACATTTCATTTCATACTTCTATGTAAACATAAACGTGTAGTCAGTTAAGTCAATTCATATGGTATTGTCAAATAACATATTCAGCTTTAATAATTTCTTGACTTCACGAATGACCAGCAAAATTTTTATATCATGCATATATCATATTGACGATAATAAAAGCACATGTAAATCTCATTTAATGAATCATGATTGAGTACTTCAATACGCATAATCATTGTCAATAAACCAAACCCCCTAATAAATTTAAGGCCTAATATGTCTAATTCATCATGATAAATAAATTATCATATATACTATTAATATAATATTTATATAAATATTGAATTTACCTCTTGCGTAAGTATCTGGATTTTTTAACAAATAATGCATGGCTTATCATAGCACAGTTCACATTTATTATACCCCACATGGACGAAACACATAGCAATTTCACAATTATTATATATCATGATTATACCTTAATATAGACTCAAATTTACGATAACTTAATATTAACAATTCATCCGGCTATATATAAATAGACACCCAAAACATATTCAAATAAGCTTTACAACGGGTCACATTTACGATTTAATAAACAATCCAACACAAATGAAATGCAAATTTATTCCATCTAATTAACTAACCAATAACTCACATGCACTTCTCTCCAAACATAACCATGACCGAAACACATTCATGAATATCCAAATTCATCATCTTTTCAGATATATATAATACCTACTACGATATCATGCATTCTTGGCTCATAACATTATGACAAAAACGTACATAGACTATGAGCTACATAACCAAATTTAAACATAGAGATTAAGCCATTTTCGCATGGCTTGGTCATACATATCCAAAATTCATCAAGTCAAGCACACTTTAGTCTATACATGTCATGATTCGTATTTAACTTATAAAGGTACCAAAATAGTAAATAGTGTCATGAGCCTCGCTGACGATCCTTGAGCTTGTAACTTGATTTCCAAAATCTAAAAAAACAAAAACAAAAAAAAACAAAAATAAATATACACACAATAAGCTATTATAGCTTAGCAAGTCATAAGCAAATAATTGACCTAACAAAGTGTTCAACTCAATTAGGCTAATACAATGTAAATAAAAACTAGATACCATTTAATCTCAACTTAAAACCTGTATATAAATCCCCATGTATACATTCGCACATGGTCATTATCTTGGCCGAATGGTCAAAAGGCCAAATTGTCTTATTATCATTCAACTTTCCAAACAACTAATTATATTATAATCAAACCTGCATATACTTTTTACATAAGCTAGTAAATCACAATATAATATCGCATAAATATTTATATTTATATATATATATATATATATATATCACCAACAGGGCCATTTATATATATAATCATATACTTACATATAATTATGGATCATTTCTTGATGCTCAACTTTTAAAATCACAAAGCCAAATTCACATACCAACATCACTTAAATTTATTAATATCAACTTCACATGAACAAACAACTATTAAGTATAAACTTATCTTATCATTAATAACCAACAAACTAATTCATACCTGGCTGTTTAACTCGTAATACACACTCGTACCCAATTTACCTTTGCCCGATGAACCATTCGAAATTGGATAGGACACTCGGATAATCACACAAGTCGTACAATGCCAACGTCCCAGACGTGGTCTTACATGTAGTCACATATTGATGCCACTATCCCAGATAGGGTCTTACTAGTGTAAACACATATCGGAATCACATAACGATGCCATGGTCTTACTCGCACACATATATCAAAATCCTATGTTATGACATATGTATCCTAGCTATTCCTAAGGTTCATACGGGCCTTTCGAACGTCGTAACTCGGGCGAGTCGAACTCGGAAGTGTAGTAGTCAAATTTAATCATTTTCAGACATAACAGATTAAAATTCTACATTTCATAACAGCATATAATTATAACATATAATTACCAAATAAACATGTCTTTTTGCTTCGGATGTCGTAAAACAGGATGGGGCTGCTAGTCGACAACTTTCGTTTTTCCCCAGTCTAAATTCGATTTCTTTATTTCTTGATCTAAACATATTCAAATTAAGCTCATTCAAACATATTTTCATTCAATTTAATCCAAAAACACATAAATAGGCAAATTACCATTTTACCCCTGACATTTACAATTTTTACAATTTAGTCTCTATTGCACAAAACACAAAATATGCAAAATTTCAAGGTACCCATGTGTGGCCGAATATTCCTATTGTTCATACAAGCCCATATATTTCATTTATTTCACATTTTAGTCCTTCAAATTATTATTTTTGCAATTAAGTCCTAATTACCCAAAATCATCAAAAACTCCAATACAAAATATGTTAATCTAAAACATATCTTTCATTTTTCATCATCGACCAACAAAAATCACAAGCTATCAACAATGGCTCAACTCAAAATATTCATCAAAATCAAAAATTAAAGCATGGGTTTTGAAGGTTACTAAGCAACAATCTCAAAAACGTAGAAATTATCAAAAACGGAGCTAGATACTTACCTTGATTAAGCTTGAATATGGCCGAACCTAGGTTTCTTTTCTTTTCTTTGGTTATGTTGATATTCGGCAATGAGGAAATATGAACACATTATGTTTTTGTCTCATTATTTTATAATATATCTTATATTATAGCATTTTATTTCATAAGTTACTATTTTAACCTTAATATAAACTATTTATAATTCACCCACTCTTGATCGAATGTGTCCACGCAAAATTTCAAAGGTTTATTTGCATTATAAGTACCTCCACTAATAAAGACAATAACAATTAGGCACTTTCACATTTAACCACTAAATTTTTATTTTACGTGATTAAGTTCTTTTATTTAATCGGAAGCCTAAACGACAAAATTAAATTACGAAACTTTCACAGATATAAATTCACATAATATAAACACAAAAAATAATTTTTTAAATTTTTTTCTGACTCAGATTTGTGGTCCCGAAACCACCGTTCCGATTAGGGTCTAAATCGGGCTGTTACAACTCTTCCCCCTTAGAGATTTTCGTCCCCGAAAATCTTACCGGTTAATAGGTTCGGATAATGTTCTCTCATTGTATCCTCTAGCTCCCATGTTGCTTCCTCAACTCCGTGCTTATGCCACAATATTTTATCTAACGAAATTTTCTTATTCCGCAATTCTTTAACCTCATGAGTCAATATGAAAATAGATTCTTCATCGTAGGTCATATCAGGCTGAATTTCAATCTCAGATGGACTGATTACATGAGAAGGGTCAAATCGATATCTCTGAAGCATTGAAACGTGGAATACGTTATGGATCTTTTCTAATTCAGGTGGCAACATTAATCTGTAAGCAACTGGCCCAATACGCTCTATTACCTCGTACGATCCAATAAACCTTGGGCTCAGTTTGCCTTTGCGACCAAACCTGAGTATTTTCTTCCACGGTGAGATTTTTAAAAAGGCTTTATCTCATATCTGAAACTCTATATCTTTACGTTTTAAGTCCGCATAAGACTTCTGACGATCCGACGCTGCTCTCAAACTTTGACAGATCACTTTCACTTTCTGTTCAGTTTCTCTGATCAAGTTAGCCGCGTGTATCTTATTTTCACTGAGCTCAATCCAGTATAATGGCGTACGACATTTACGACCATACAAAGCTTCATAAGGTGCCATTTTGATACTCGATTGATAGTTGTTATTATATGCGAATTCAATCAGAGGTAGATATCGTTCCCACGTACCTTCGAACTCGAGAATGCAACATCTCAACATATCCTCAAGTATCTGTATGATTCTCTCAGACTGGCCATCTGTTTGCGGATGAAAAGCAGTACTGAAATATAATTTCGTACCTAGTGCATCTTGCAGTTTCTTCCAAAACCGTGATGTAAACCTCGGATCTCGACTCGAAACAATGGATATAGGGATACCATGTAATCTCACAATCTGAGGAACATACAATTCAGCTAGCTTATCAAGTGAGTAATCCGTACGTATCGGAACAAAATAAGCTGATTTAGTCAATCTATCAACAACAACCCAGATTGCATCTTTATTGCTCGGTGTCAATCGTAAACCAGATACAAAATCCATCGTAACACTATCCCACTTCCACTCAGGTATCATGATAGGTTGAAGCAATCTTGAAGGCACCTGATGTTCAGGTTTTACTTGTTGACAGACTAAACATCTTGGAACAAGGTCAGAAATGTCTCGTTACATACCATGCCACCAATAAAGCTGCTTCAGATCATTATTCATCTTTGTATTACCTGGGTGAACAGATAACTGACTGCTATGAGCTTCATTCAAAATCATTTGAATCAACTCTAAATTCCTCAGAATGCATATTCAGTTTTTGAATCTCAGACAGTCATCAGCATCAACTCTGAATTTTGAATCAGCATCCGTCTCACAATGAACTCGTTTTGCAATCAATTCATTATCAAGCTTCTGGGTATCACATATTTGTTAAACAAATAACGATCTTGCTTTCAATTCAGCTACTATTGAACCATCATCAGACATGGCCATATGCGTATTCATTACTCGTAAGGAAAACAATAATTTTCGGCTTAAAGCATCAACAACAACATTAGCCTTTCCTAGGTGGTAATCAATCACAAGCTCGCAGTCTTTTAGCAATTCTAACCATCGGCGTTTTCTCAAGTTCAGATCTTTCTGAGTCATCAAGTATTTCAAGCTTTTATGATCAGAGTAAACATGACATTTCTCACCGAACAGATAGTGACGCCAAATCTTCAATACGAACAGAATGGCTGCCAATTCTAGGTCGTGCGTCGGATAATTCTTTTCATGTGCCTTCAATTGTCTCGAGGCATAAGCTATAACGTTGCCTTCCTGCATCAAAAAACATCCCAAACCATTCAAAGATGCATCACTGTAAATATCAAATTCTTTACCCGATTCTGGCTGAACTAGCACTGGAGCTTCGGTCAAAAGGGCTTTCAACTGATCAAAACTTTTCTGACACTTCTCCGACCACTCGAATTTAACATCTTTCTGCAATAGCTTTATCATCAGAGCTGCAATCATAGAGAAACCTTTCACGAATCATCTATAGTAACCAGCAAGTCCCAGAAAGCTCTGGACTTCAGAAACATTCTTCGGAGGTTTCCAATCAAATATGGCTGAAATTTTACTCGGATCAACCCGAATACCTGATGCTGATACCACGTGACCCAGAAAACTGACTTCACTTAACCAGAACTCACATTTACTAAATTTCACATACAACTGCTTATCTCGCAATGTCTACAACACAAGTCTCAAATGTTCGGCATGTTCAGCTTCATCACGAGAGTAGATCAAAATGTCATCAATAAACACAACCACAAATCGATCCAAATACGGTCTAAAGATCCTATTCATCAAATCTATAAATATAGAAGGTGTATTCGTAAGTCCGAATGGCATAACCAAAAACTCATAGTGTCTGTACCTTGTTCTAAAAGCAGTCTTTGGCACATCAGAATCTCTAACTCGTAACTGATAGTAGCCTCATCTCAAATCTATCTTTGAAAACACTGTAGCCCCTTTCAGTTGATCAAACAGATTGTCAATCTGCGACAATGGATACTTATTCTTTATAGTCACCTTATTAAGCTGTCTGTAGTCGATGCACATTCTCATAGTTCCATCTTTCTTTCTCACAAACAACACAGGTGCACCCCACGGAGAGAAACTCGATCGCGCGAAACCTCTATCCATCAATTCTTGTAACTGAGCTTTCAATTCTTTTAATTCTGTAAGTGCCATTCTATACGGAGCTATGGATATTGAAGTCATCCTAGGTATTAACTCAATACCAAACTCTACTTCCCGAATAGGTGGCAAATTCGGTAATTCTTCTAGAAACACATCCAGATACTCACATACAACAAGTATTGATTCAATGTTTCTTTCAGCTGCTTTACTGTCGAGCACATAGGCAAAATAAGCTTCACACCCTTTTCTCACATTTTTTTGAGCTAGCATCGAAGATATCACTACTAGTAAACCATATAAATCACTAGATTCAACCCGATTGACTTCATCATTCTGACTCCGTAGGTCAATGGTCTTTCTTTTACAGCTCACAATAGCATCATGTAAAGTCAGCCAATCCATACCCAGAATTATATCAAACTCATCAAATGGCAGCAACATCAAATCAGCCGGAAAGCACAGATCTCGAACCATCAAGGGACATTTCTTGTACACTTTATCAGCCATAACACACCGGCCCAAGAGATTTGACACTCTGATCACAAACTCAGTAGACTCAACAGGTAGAGTCTTGCTAAATACTAATGTCTCACATACATAAGAATGAGTAGAACCAGGATCAATCAATGCAATTATATTAGTGTCATAAAGAGTAAATGTACCAGTAATAACATCCGGGGATGAAGCCTTCTCTTGTACAAGTATAGCATAGGCTCTGGCAGGTGTGCAAGCCTCAGATCTGTTTGTTGTATTTTTATTTCCTCTCTGACTACCACTCGTATTACTCACATTTCTCGGTGGTCTACCCCGAGCTGCAGTATTACGCGATCTTGAGTTCTGTACTGGATTCTCTTCAACTAACCTTAGGCAATCTCGAATATAGTGCTTCACCGACCCGCATTTAAAACAGGCCCGATCATGTAATCTGCAACTGCCAAGATGCCGTTTACCACAATACTCACACTCAGGTTGATTAGATCTGACATTACCCACTCTGGCTATCGAGGTAGCTCTCGAACTCACAGGTGGTCTGTTCTGATCCCGTCAAGAATAACCTGAAGTGGCTTTTGAACGGTTGAAATCATCTCGGGACTTCTTTGATGCTGACTGGAATGACTTACCGGGTATTTTTTTGCGTGCATCTCTAGCTTCAAAGTCAGCTTTTCTTTTCTCTTTCCCAAGCTCTTCAGCTTTGCAGGCTCGCTCAACAATCACCACAAACTCTTTTATCTAAAGTCTGCCAACTAACAGTTTGATATCTTCATTCAACCCATCTTCAAATCTTTTACACATTATGGCTTCAGTAGAAACACACTCTCGGGCATACCGACTGAGTCTCACAAATTTTCGCTCATATTCCGTCACTGTCATCCGACCCTATTTCAGCTCCAGAAAGTCTTTATGCTTTTGATCTACAAATCGCTGACTGATATATTTCTTACGGAACTCAGTCTAAAAGATTTCCCAGGTCACTTGCTCTCTCGAAACTACTGATACTAGGGTATTCCACCAGTGATATGTTGTGTCTCGAAGTAAAGATATGGCACATTTTAAACACTCATCTGGGATACATGATAACTTATCAAACACGTAGATAGTATTATCAAGCCAGAACTCAGCCCGCTCAGCATCATCATCATCAGTGGCTTTAAACTCTTCAGCTCCATGTTTTCTGATTTTATCGATAGGTGGTCTATTTAATCGCAACGGATCACTTACTTGAGGTACAACAAGAATGGAAAATGGATTAATCAGGGGTGGAGGCCGTTGTGCAGCCGGGTAAGTCCAGATATATTGAGTGAACTAGTCATTCATCATTTGATAGAAGGCTTGTTTAGCCTCACTTTCTTGATTACTCGAAGTCAGTCGAGAATCAGCCTGCGCTGTCCCTTGCGCGGGAGCAGGCGCAACACTCTCAACATCATCAGCTACAGCTCTGTCGAGATCCATTTACCATATGAAAACACATTTCAAATGTCAGAAGTCATCACACTATCACAGTATATTATTATGGCATGTATAGCTAAACTCACACACGCTACGTTAGTCCTAGAACTGACTAAACTGTAGCTCTGATACCAATAAAATGTAACACCCCTAACCCTTATTTACCGCTGAACTAGGCTTATGAAATATTGCTAGTCATATCACAAATTTTACTAATATGTATTATATTTTAATATTTAAAATTTAACTCACAACAATGCTCATATTTTTGCCTAATATCAAATCTTAAATCACATGACATTTATATGCTGACATAATTTAAAACATAAATCAATATATAATAAAAACAAATTACATATATAATATAACAAATTATCAACTTCTTTTATGGTATTCGAAAACTTAATAAAAAGTCAGACATTTCATTTAATACTTCTATGTAAACATAAACTTGTAGTCAGCTAAGTCAATTCATAAGGTATTGTCAAATAACATATTCAGATTTAATAATTTCTTGACTTCACGAATAACCAACAAAATTTCTATATCATGCATATATCATATTGACGATAATAAAAGCACATGTAAATCTCATTTAATGAATCATGATTGAGTACTTCAATACGCATAATCATTGTCAATAAACCAAACCCCCCTAATAAATTTAAGGCCTAATATGTCTAATTCATTATGATAAATAAATTATCATATATACTATTAATATAATATTTATATAAATACTGAATTTACCTCTTGCGTAAGTATCTAGATTTTTTAACAAATAATGCATGGCTTATCATAGCACAGTTCACATTTATTATCACAATTATTATATATCATGATTATACCTTAATATAGACTCAAATTTAGGATAACCTAATATTAGCAATTCATCCGGCTATATATAAATAGACACCCAAAACATATTCAAATAAGCTTTACAACGGGTCACATTTACGATTTAATAAACAATCCAACACAAATGAAATGCAAATTAATTCCATCTAATTAACTAACCCATAACTCAGGTACACTTCTCTCCAAACATAACCATGACCGAAACACATTCATGAATATCCAAATTCATCATCTTTTTATATATATATATATATAATACCTACTACGATATCATGCATTCCTGGCTCATAACATTATGACAAAAACGTACATAGACTATGAGCTACATAACCAAATTTAAATATAGAGATTAAGCCATTTTCGCATGGCTAGGTTATACACATCCAAAATTCATCAAGTCAAGCACACTTTAGTCTATACATGTCATAATTCAAATTTAACTTATAAAGGTACCAAAATAGTAGATAGTGTGATGAGCCTCGCTGACGATCCCCGAGCTTGTAACTTGATTTCCAAAATCTAAAAAAAAAAAAAATAGAAACAAATATACACACAATAAGCTATTATAGCTTAGCAAGTCATAAGCAAATAATTGACCTAACAAAGTGTTCAACTCAATTAGGCTAACAGAATGTAAATAAAAACTAGATACCATTTAATCTCAACTTAAAACCTGTATATAAATCCCCATGTATACATTCGCACGTGATCATTATCTTGACCGAATGGTCAAAAGGCCAAATTGTCTTATTATCATTCAACTTTCCAAACAACTAATTATATTATAATCAAACCTGCATATACTTTTTACATAAGCTAGTAAATCACAATATAATAGCACATAAATATTTATATTTATATATATATATATATATATATATATATATATATATATATATCACCAACAGGGCCATTTATATATATAATCATACACTTGCATATAATTATGAATCATTTCTTGATGCTTAACTTTTAAAATCACAAAGCCGAGTCAACATACCAACATCACTTTAATTTATTAATATCAACTTCACATGAACAAACAAATATCAAGTATAAACTTATCTTATCATTAATAACCAACAAACTAATTCATACCTGGCCGTTTAACTCGTAATATACACTCGTACCCAATTTACCTTTGCCTGATGAACCATTCAGAATTGGATAGGACACTCGGATAATCACACAAGTCGTACAATGCCAACGTCCCAGACGTGGTCTTACATGTAGTCACATATCAATGCCATTGTCCCAGACAGGGTCTTACTCTTAAACACATATCGGAATCAGATAACGTTGCCATGGTCTTACTCACACACATATGTCGGAATCCTTTGTCATGACATATGTATCCTAGCTATTCCTAAGGTTCATACGGGGCTTTTGGACGTCATAACTCGGTCGAATCGAACTCAGAAGTGTTGTAGTCAAATTTAATCATTTTCGTACTTAACATATTAAAATTCTACATTTCATAACAGCATATAATTATAACATATAATTACCAAATAAACACGTCTTTTTGCTTCAGATGTCGTAAAACGGGATGAGGCTGCTAGTCGACAACTTTCGTTTTTCCCCGGTCTAAATCTGATTTCTTTATTTCTTGATCTAAACATAGTCAAAATAAGCTCATTCAAACATATTTTCATTCAATTTAATCCAAAAACACATAAATAGGTAAATTACCATTTTACCCCTAACATTTATAATTTTTACTATTTAGTCTTTATTGCACAAAACACAAAATATGCAAAATTTCAAGGTACCCATGTTTGGCCGAATATTCCTATTGTTCATACAAGCCCATATATTTCATTTATTTCACATTTTAGTCCCTCAAATTATTATTTTTGCAATTAAGTCCTAATTACCCAAAATCATCAAAAACTCCAATACAAAATATGTTAATCTAAAACATATCTTTCATTTTTCATCATCAACCAACAAAAATCACAAGCTATCAACAATGGCTCAACTCAAAATATTCATCAAAATCAAAAATTAAAGCATGGGTTTTGAAGGTTACTAAGCAACGATCTCAAAAGCGTAGAAATTATCAAAAACGGAGCTAGATACTTACCTTGATTAAGCTTGAATATGACCGAACCTAGGTTTCTTTTCTTTTCTTTGGTTATTTTGATATTCGGCAATGAGGAAATATGAACACATTATGTTTTTGTCTTATTATTTTATAATATATCTTATATTATAACATTTTATTTCATAAGTTACAATTTAACCTTAATATAAACTATTTATAATTCACCCACTCTTGACTGAATGTGTCCATGCAAAATTTCAAAGGTTTATTTGCATTATAAGCACCTCCACTAATAAAGACAATAACAATTAGGCACTTTCACATTTAACCGCTAAATTTCTATTTTACGCGATTAAGTTCTTTTATTTAATTGGACACCTAAACGAAAAAATTAAATTATGAAACTTTCGCAGATATAAATGTCGAGTCCATTTTTAAATCGAGTTTTGGAAAATGGGAATCGACTTTAAGAAAAACGAAAACTGGAGTCGCCACCAATCTTTTTAGGTGTGATTGGATCACCTTTAAAACATGTTGTTTTAAAATCATTAGTTTTGGTCTACGAAGTGACAGAACGAGTCCGGGAGTCGGTTACGTACAAGGAAGGTTAGCACCCTCGTAATGCCCACATTATTGGTACCTAATTAATTATCAAATGTCTTTAATGTCGGAAATTTAAAAATTTTAAGATGCAATCCTCTTTTAATATTTTTGATTTTTGAAAATTAGGATTCACTTATATCAAATAAATCAAAATATTACATCCAATAAGTTAGGACACAACAATTTTAAGATATTTGACACTAAGTTAGCCATTTTGGAAATCCCTATCTCAAAACAAAATGCCATATACAGTAAGTTAGGACATATTGTTTTGAAATTCCAAGACAGTTGTTCGCATTTTGAAAACCTTTAAAAACTTAGAAGGGTACTTGATTATTCGAACTCAACGAGAAAAGTCGCAACCCAATAAGTTAGGGCACCACTTTTATCAAAATTTCTAAACACCAAACATTGCCTTTATATTTTTTTTGAAAACTTTGGAATTTCGTTTTTAATTAATGCATGAGGAGTCACATTATCGTTATGGAATAGAATATTGCAATAATAAGTGAATAAAACATGCATTTAAACGATACAATGGCAATAATACAAAAATCATATACTAGATACATACATGTTTAAAATTACATAACATCATATATACAAAGATACACATAGCTTATATTGAAGATGGATAAGCAAAACATACAAACATACGTAGTAATAATTAAGAAATGATGCATGATACACAATTAAAAAGAAATATAATATCAATGTACATGTTCATAAAATATAACATTAAACGATAATTATAAAATAACATTTAATACATAAATGATATATACAAAATATATAAAAGAATTAGTATATATGAAAATATAAAATAAAGTGAGTAATTGTTAACGAAATATACTTATAATACAAATATGATATTTAATAATTTAAAAATAGTATCTTATATACAATATATAATCTATAATAACAAAAAAAATTTTACAAAAGAATAATTATTATAGAATACAATATATTTGTTTTTTAAGAAAAATAATATATAAAATAGAAAGTACATAAAATAATTTACAAAATAATTATATAATAAATAATAAATAATGAAATATATATGTAATATGAGTTAAAATATAATTTAATAATAATAATTTTAAATTTTTAAAATTATAAACAATATAATGAATAATATAAAACATATATAATATGATAGATAATATATAATATACATAACATATATAATAAATGTTATAAAATAAAATATAATATATATAGGAAAATAATATATGATAAAAGATTTTAAACGTATAAATGGTATTTTTAATAATATATGTATAGTTTTATAAAAAAAATAAATTATATATATAAAATAAAATAACAAAATTCAAAAATAATAAAGAAAGGGTTAAAATTGAATTTAAACAAAATTACAAGGCTAATTTGCAAAATAGTATAAATTCTGGGCCTAATTTGCAAGAGTTAAAAAAACGACAAAGGACTCACTGGGGAATTTGCCCTAATCTAAACGACACCGTTTTCTAGAATGTAATTAAATAACCGTTGGGACTAAATTAAAACAATTATAAAATATTAGGGTCAAATTGAAAATTTAGAAAACACGAAAGGATCAATTGGGCAATTTACCCATCTTCCAAAAACACGCGGATCCTCCCCGGGTCACGGCTCAACGCGCGGATCCTGTGCTTTAAAATGACACCGTTTTGAGCTTATTAGGTTAAATAGAAACAATGCGTTTCACTAAGGCTATATAAGCCAAACTTTTGGTTTTAAATTCATTTTGCATCCGGTTCTAAAAAAGAAAGAGTGAAATCCTCTGAATGAGGATCTAGGACTGGCACCAGAGCTCTGTCGAGCCTCCGTTCTCAGGCGTTCACGCGCTCACGTGCCACCGTGAACGTTGCCATACGCGGCGGTCGGAAACTGGGAAATTTCCCATTTCAGTGCAGGTCAGAAAAGGTTCGTCTCCCTTTTCCCCTTTTCAATCGCAATATATATATGTGCATGTATTTAAAACAAAATTTCACCTTTGTTTATTCAATCGATTGTGATGCTTTCTGTATATATGTGCAAGAATAAATTCTTTTGCTGAATCTCTATATTTTTTTATTGCTTCTCTGTGTGTATTTTTAGAACGTAAGTCCCCTTTATACTGTTTTTACTCGGGCTTTTATAGCCACTGTTGTTATTACATAAACTGGGGAAAGAAAACTTTTTATTTCTTTCGATCTTTGTTTTGCTTGTTTGCTGCTATGGTTCTTTCCTTTCTTTGCAGGTGCTCGCGAGAAATCCGGCGATGTCGAAGGCCTGATGATGATCTAACAGTGGCATTGATCTCGGCGTGACTCGGAGCCTGGAATCGTGGTGACAGTGAGGTGCTAATTAAGGAGGCAAAGCCTTGAATGGCAGCCTCGATTAGGGAGGCTGATGACGCTCTCCCGAACCTTCCGAACTCTGTTGTGGCGCGAGGTGAAAGAGCTAGGCTTGGAAACCCTAACTGCTAATTTTAGGTTTTGGGCCTCTGTTATTTGGGTCTGGTTTAGTTCTGGGCTAGGTAGGGTGTAAATGGGTCTGCTGGGTAGTTTTAGGCCTGCTGGGTAGTGACCGAGTACACCGATAATGGGTCTGAGGTATTTTGGGCCTACTGTTTGGGCTTTGTAACCTGAACTTGGACTGTTTAATAAATAAATATTTATTTATTTATCTATTTTTATTTGGTTTTAAGGCCCGGTTAAATTTGGGCTATTACAACTGCCCCTCATTGCTCATTGCTGTGTAACAGAAGTTGAGCAAAGACTCAGAAAGACCAAATTTGACCGGTCTTATCAAATCATGGTCTTCAATCTGCTTCTCGTAAACTTATGACTGTCATGTTGGTATCTTATATCTGCTCTCCGCCGAACACAGAGATGCCAAATCTGCTTCTTCAATTTGTTCTCTGACAATACAGAGATACCAAATCATCTTAGATTTGCTTCAGCGTAAACACGTGAAAGCCAAATCAGTTATGTCTTCGATTTGCTCCTTGTAAGCACAAAGATGCCAAGTCATCTGGGTTTTATTTGAGAACATCTGAGAGTCAAATCTGCTATGTCCTCGATTTGTTCCTTGTAAACACAAGAATGCCAAATAAACTTGGATCTATTTCAGTATAAACATCTGAAGGTTAGATCTGCTATGTGTCTGTCCTCCGTCGAATATGGAGGTGCCAAACTTCGATTTAGTCTCTGACAATACAGAGATGCCAAATCATCTTAGATTTGCTTCAACGTAAACACGTGAAAGTCAAATCAGCTATGGTTTCGATTTGTTCCTTGTAAACACAAGAATACCAAATCATCTTGGATCTGTTTGAGAACATCTGAGAGTCAAATCTGCTATGTCCTCGATTTGTTCTTTGTAAACACAAGAATGCCAAATCATCTTGGATCTGCTTTAGTATAAACATCTGAAGGCTAGATCTGCTATGTATCTGCTCTCCATCGAAATGGAGATGCCAGATCTGTTATCTTAGATTTGTTTTGGTGTGAGAACATTCGAAATTCAAATCTGTTATGTTTTCGATTTGTTCCCTGTAAACGCAGGGATGCCAAATCTGCTATCTTCAACTTGTTCCCTATAAACACGGGGATGCCATGTTAAAATCTTTGATCTGTTTCGCTGTAAGAACAGGAATGTCAGATCTGCTATCTTCGATCTGTTCCCTATAAGCACAGGGATGCCAAATCTGCTATCTTCAACTTGTTCCCTATAAACACAGGGATGCCATGCTGAAATCTTTGATCTGCTTCGCTGTAAGCACAGGAATGTCAGATCTGCTATCTTTGATCTGTTCCCTATAAACACAGGGATGCCAAATCTTGTTTCTTTGATCTACATTGTCCTATAAAAGACATAACCTGTAGAATCCGTATGAGTTCATGCCTAATAATTAGGATGCTAAGATTGAAGTGAGTCAAATTCTCCTAATTAGACATGTTATAATGCAAAATGTTATGAATATGACCCCTATTTCGGACGTCATCACTCATTCATCTATCGAGCTTTCCACCTCGTTCTTCTCGACATATCAATCATACTCTGCTCGTATGCCTCGAATCTTCTCCATCAATTTGGTCTACCGTACCATTCCTCAAATGTTACTACCCACTAAAGATGTTTATGAAATGATCCTTTCTTAAGATCAATATTGCTTAAAACGTCCAACCACCTTTTGGACTGAAGAAAAAAATCTCTCGAGTATCTCCAGCCCATACATATGAGAATTCCTTAAACAATTGTCTTGTTTCAGTTTCTTGTATTATCTAGAAATTTCCAGAGTAATATGCAAAACTTCATTTGTGAAGATATTTTAGTTCATCTATCATTATTTCAATGCAACATACTTAAAGACTGATGGAAAATGAATAAATCTCTAAGAATAATTGGATTTGAATGAATTGTCAGAAATACAAAGGAGATAAATTTGATAGCATATCTTTGAAAAGAAAAAGAATCTAAAGATAGCAAACAGGATAAAAGTTAGATGCTCTAGATATCGCCACTTGAGCGTCCATACACCAGCTCCATGAAATCTTTCTTGAGTTCGACATGTGTTTAGAGGATCTAAAGTACTTTGTTTATGCCCCAATATGTGACGCGCTTCACTCTTTGGTGGAGTTAGATATAGCCAGATTGCTGTATGCCCTTAAAAATTTGAGTTGCCCTTTTGGGTTTTCAACTCAGCATCCCTTTGGTCATAAAGCGCCCTTTGCGGGTTTTCACTTTGGCCTCTCCTTTTTTTTGTGAAAATTCAAGGCGCCCTTTGCGGGTTTTCACCGTGGATTCTCCTCTCCTTTAGACAAAGTACTTTTTGACTGAGTCTGAGTTCACTGGGTTGGGTAGACTCTTCCCATCCATTTCTGTCAAAATCAATGCTCCTCCAAAGAAAGTCGTCTTCATGACGTATGGCCCCTCCCAATTTGGCATCCATTTTCCTCTAAAGTCCTTCTGAATAGGAAGGATCTTCTTTAGCACCAAGTCACCCTCATGGAATTCCCTTGGATGAACCTTTTTATCATAAGCTTGCATCATACGCTTCTGATACATCTGACCATGTTGGATGGCTCTCAGCCTCTTTTCCTCAATCAAGTTTAACTGGTCATATCGGGATTGAACCCATTCAGCTTTATCTAACCTTATCTTTGTCAAAATTCAGAGAGAAGGTATTTTTACTTCAATAGGCAACACTACTTCCATCCCATAAACTAACGAGAATGGGCTTGCCCCAGTAGAGGTTCTGACAGATGTTCAATAGGCTAGGAGTGCAAACGGTAACTTCTCATGCCAATCTCTATAGGTCTCAGTCATCTTTCCAACTATTTTCTTAATGTTCTTGTTGGCAGCCTCCACTTCCCTATTCATTTTCGGACGATAGTGAGAAGAATTGTGATGCTTGATCTTGAATTGGTTGCAAACCTCTGCTATCGTTTTGTTGTTCAAGTTCAATGTATTATCGGATATGATCTTCTCAGGCATTCCATACCGACAAATGATCTCCTTCTTCAAAAATTGACTTACAACTGACTTAGTAACATTCGCATAAGAAGCGGCCTCTACCCATTTTGTAAAGTAGTCAATTACAACGAAGATAAACCGATGCCCATTCGAAGCTTTCGGTGATATTGGTCCAATGACATCCATGCCCCACATGGAGAAAAGCCATGGAGAAGTCATAACATGCAAATGTGAAGGTGGTACATGAATTTTGTCTCCATAAATCTGACACTTATGGTATTTCCTGGCATAGTTGATACAGTCCCCTTCTATGGTGGCCCAATAATAGCCAAACCTCATGATTTGCCTTGCCATCGTGAACCCATTTGCATGCGTTCCACATACACCTTTATGAACTTCTTCTAAAATTAACTTAGCTTCTACAGCATCGACACATCTCAAAAGTACTTGGCCTTTCCTTCTCTTGTACAGGATATCCCCATCCAAGACATAGTCGCAAGCTAACCTTCTCAAGGTTCGTTTGTCATGTTCAGTTGCCTGTTCTGGATATTTACGATCTCTTACATATCGCAATATATCCTGATACCAAGGGTTATCATCCTTTTCTTCTTCTTCAATGCTGCAACAGCTAGCTAGAGCTTCGTAGACACTCATTTGAATTAGTCTCACCTCTTCTTCTTTATTTACTTTAATAATTGAGGCCAAGGTTGCTAAAGCATCTGCCATCTGATTTTCGTCTCGTGGGAGATGATTAAAGGTGATGTCATCGAACTCCTTAAGTAAACCCAAAACTATCTTTCGATAATTAATCAATTTAGGGTCCCTTGTCTCCCATTCACCTCTAAGCTGATAAATTACCAACGCAGAATCCCCATATACTTCTAGGGCTTTTACACCTCGCTCTATGGCTGCTTAAAGTCCCATGATGCATGCTTCATACTCAGCCATATTATTCGTGCAATCAAAGTCCAACTTGCACGTAAATGGGTAATGATCACCTTTGGGGGATACCAAGACTGCCCCAATTCCGTTTCCAACTGCATTAGAAGCCCCATCAAAATTAAGCCTCCATGGAGAATCTTCGGTCATTGCTATACACATTAGCTCCTCATTTGGAAAATCAAAGTTCAATGGCTCATAATCCTCTAGAGCTCTACTAGCCAAGAAGTCAGCTACCGCACTTCTTTTTATAGCCTTCTAACTTACATAGACTATATCAAACTCTGAAAGCAAAATTTGCCATCTCTCCATTCTCCCATTTAGAGCCGTTGACTCCATCATGTACTTCAATGGATCCAGCTTTGAAATGAGCCAAGTGGTATGGTATAACATGTACTGTCTTAATCTTCGAGTGGTCCAAATCAACGCACAACACAACTTTTTAATTGGTGAATATCTCATTTCACAGTCAGTGAATTTTTTACTGAGATAATAAATTGCCTTCTACTTTTTTCCTGACTCGTCATGTTAACCAAGCACACATCCCATAGAATTACTGAACACTGATAAATACAATATTAACAGTTTATCTGGGCTAGGTGGGGATAATACCAGAGCATTTAACAAATACTGCTTGACCTTTTCAAAAGCATTCTGGCATTCCTTATCCCAAGTACCTTGATTGTGTTTTCTGAGGAGGCGAAAGATAGGATCGCATTTCTCAGTTAGTTGTGAAATGAACCGAGCGATGTAATTCAACCTCCCTAGGAATCCTCGAACTTCCTTCTGAGTACGTGGTAGAGGTAACTCTCGTATGGCTCTGACCTTGTCTGAGTCGACTTCAATTCCCTTTTCACTGACTACGAAGCCTAATAACTTTCCCGATCTGGCTCCAAAAGTACACTTTGTTGGATTAAGCTTCAACTGAAATTTTCTCAACCTCAAGAACAATCTTCTTAAGACCTCAATGTGATCTTTTTCTGTATGCGACTTGGCAATCATATCATCAACATACACCTCAATATCCTTATGCATCATGTCGTGAAACAAATTCACCATGGCCCGTTGGTATGTTGCCCCTGCATTCTTCAGCCCAAACAGCATTACTTTGTAACAAAAGGTGCCCCACAAGGTTATGAAGGTAGTTTTATCCATGTCCTCTGGATGCATCTTTATCTGATTGTATCCTGAGAAACCATCCATAAAGGAGAACAATGAATATCCCGCTGTGTTGTCTACTAAAGTGTCAATGTGTGGCAAAGGAAAGTTATCCTCTGGGCTTGCTTTGTTCAGATTTCTATAATCAACGCATATTTGTACCTTCCCATCCTTCTTAGGAACAGGCACAATGTTAGCTACCCATTTAGAGTACTTCACTTCTTGCAAGAATCCTGCATCAAACTGCTTTTTGACTTCATCTTTTATTTTCAAAACAATATCTGGCCTCATTCTTCTCAACTTCTGTTAGACTGGCTTACAATCTTGTCTTATCGGAAGACGATGTACTACAATGTCAGTACTCAATCCAGGCATATCTTGATATGACCAGGCGAAGATATCTTTGAACTCTTGAAGTAACTCAACCAGACCATGCCTTGTGTCCTTGGTAATCAGTGTTCCAATTTTCAACTCCTTCCCTTCCTCTAGGGCTATATTCTCTATTGCCTCTTTCTCATGTGGCATGATTTGTTTCTCCTCCTATTTTACCATTCTTAACAGATCAAGAGATAAACCACAATCTTGAACATCTTCAAAATCCTGAGGTTCCTTTAAACACATGTCTTGCTCGCAAGAGAAATCAGGTACTGCGGTATCAATGCTTATGTCATTGATATCTAGGGACCTGTGGGGGTATGAAAGAATATACAAAGAATGAATGAATCTAGGAATGATTGTTTATGTGCCATGAATAAAAGAATAAGAATTGCCAAAATTTAAAGGAATATTGGTTGATAAAAAGTGAAACAATACTCGTTTAAATTGATAAAAGTTACGTTTTATTTAAATAATAATAGATGAACATAAGCCTATTTTCACAAATGTAATCTTACTACTCCTAGGTCCTAGAGTAATAGATATGTTTCGAGAATTACTTTGAAAAATTCCTAAAGTCTACAGGAAGGTCCTCCGCAGTCTAATTGTTCAGAGAGCTCCCCGGTTCGTAAGGGCGAATGCCCTTAAGGTTTTCTTGCTATAATCTCTCATTGTGTACAGCATTGATCTGATAACTTTCTTCTATCAATAATTCTCCTGACCTAAAGGATTTGGATATCGGTGGGAATTTCATCTGTTCCCACTCCACTTCTCCTCCGTTCAAACGCGCCTTTCTTCTTGCTTGGCACTTCTCAATCTCTTGCCTCTTGTGCTTATGGTCTGGCTTAAAGCCCAAACCAAAGCGAACCTTCTTCTCCATCAGTTTTGGGATTTGAATCCCTCCTTGCAACTATCTTTCTAGTCCTTTTCCCGGCGATGCTTCCCTCCTCATCATCATTTGCAGGGCCATCTTTGTAGCTACAGACATTTTGGGTACTGGCACCTCACTTCCTTCCAAAATGAAGGTTGCGTTGATGATTTCTAAAGAATGGAAAGAACACTTAATAGCCTCTTCATATACCGCAACATAAAGGGCCTTGCTAGTGACTGTTGCTATAATGTCCTCCTCCGCATTGATGGTTATTAACCGTCTATCTGTCGCTAATTTCAATTTTTGGTACAATGAGGAGGGCACCGCTCCTGCTGAGTGTATCCATGGTCTCCCCAATAAACAATTATAGGAGGGTTTGATATCTATCACCAAGAAATCAACTTCATATGTGTTTGGCCTAATTTCCAAAGGGGATATCAATTCATCCCGATGCGCCTCAGAACTTAGAAGTAGGGCTAATACTGATATACGCGCCGGCTGCTTATTCAACTGCTCGACCACACTATATTCACTATGCTTAAGGAACTTCAGAAATTCCTTAGCCTCCTCCTCTCTTACCGGTTCATTGATGGGTACTTCAGTCTCTTTCTTCTTCTCGACATCAACATCTTTTATTTTTGTGGGCTCCATTCTGATACCCACTCATCATAACGCTTCCCACTTCTTGTATAGGAACCTTTGTTCTGCACATCCTTAGATGCACTGGCTATACTCTCCCCCTTGGGTACTGTTACACTGCAGTCGTAACTCCATGGCACCCTCTTGTCATCTTTGTAAAGGAAAGGAGTGGGTTTATTGATGATGACCTTGGGCCTGGTTTGCGTCCCCACTGCATTATTCCCTGGCAAGGAAATAATAATTCTTGGTCGGCTGGTTCCTTGTTGTTCACCTTCCAATGCGTTTATTTCTCTTTTAGAAGAGCTACCTTCAAAAATTTATAGCTCTTTATTATCTATAAAGCCTTGTACCAAGGCTCTGAATTCTTCACAATTTTGGGTCTCATGACCCTCTTTTCCATGGAGCTCACAGTAGTTCCCCGTTTTTTCTCTTTCTTTCTCAGAGATTATCATCCCTCTCTTCACCATCTTTTTCCAAACTACCTTCAAAGGCATCCTTACCTCAGCAACATTTTCCTTTATCCTTCTTTTACTAGCTTTGCCAATGGCATTCACTCCTTGATTGTCATGGTTTGGCAAAGGGTTCTCAGTATTTGGGGTACTATCAAATTTCACAACCCCATTCTTGATCAACCTTTCTACGGCTTTCTTGAATCCAGTACAATTTTCAATTGAATGCCCCGATATTCCGGCATGGTACTCACATCTGGCATTTGCACCATACCATTTGGGATACGGAGGCTGTAATGGTTTCAAATGGAAAGGGGCTATAGCATGCGCATCATATAAGCTTTGATAAAGCTCACGATACGTCATAGGTATAGGTGTAAATTGCATCCTCTCATGCCTGGTGCCAGATTCTTGCCCTTGAGAGCCCTGTTGCCCAATTGAGGCCACGTTGGGCTGACTAACCGTGATTTCTTTCGAGTTGAAGCTACTTGTATTGTTCACCTCATTGTCTTTCCTTCTTGGGGCCGATCTTTTGGCTACTTCCCCCTCAATTTTACCACCCCTTATGGCATTCTCTATCATTTCTCCTGCCATAACTATGTCAGCAAAACTTTTGGTAGTGCTTCCAATCATGTGAGTGGTGAATGGAGCCTTCAGAGTATTGATGAACAACATGGTAGTTTCTTTCTCCAACAGTGGTGGTTGAACCTGCATTGCCACCTCCCTCCAACGTTGTGCGTATTGCCTAAAACTTTCATTAGGCTTTTTCTCCATATTTTGAAGCGTGATCCTGTCTAGTGTCATGTCAGTCACATGATTGTAATGCTGCATGAAGGCTTGCGCAAGACCCTTCTATGAATTTATTCTAGCCCGGCTCAATTGATTATACCACCTGGCTGCCGCTCCCACTAAACTGTCTTGAAAACAATGAATCAACAGCTGATCATTGTTTACATACCTGGTCATCCTTCTACAGAACATTGTGATGTGGGCCTCCTGGCAAGTAGTCCCATTGTATTTTTCAAACTCTAGCATATTAAATTTGTGAGGAAGCACCAAGTCTGGGACCAAACTTAAGTCTTTGGCATCAATTCCATGATGATTGCCAGCGCCTTCCAAAACCTTAAACTTCTCCTCCAACCACCTGCAACGATCCTCCAATTGTTTTGAAGATTCAGTTGCCATTCTTTTTCTCTCCATCATAACCAGGTCAGGAATGATAGGGTTGACCGGGCTATCACCCAAATTATTTCTAGATCTAGATGGGAAATTCACGGAGATTCCAGCATCAACCGGCCCATGTTGAGGCCTTTCCGTGACAGATGGCCTTCTAGGAGGTGCCTCGGCTTGCAGTGGCACATGAGGCAGAGTAAAACCTGAAGGATGATCCTCACCCTCCTCACTAGTGATAGCCATAGGGGCCTTCCCCTTATCAGTGGCCCTTAGAAGTTGAGCCAGTTCAGTCATCATATTCCTCTGAGCCTCTAGCATTTGCTCCCTCATGTCATTCTGCATCTTGGCCAACTGTTCTTGCAATTGTTCTTGCATATCCTTTTGCAATTGCTCGAACCTTTGATCCATACTCTTAGTTTTAGTGCGAGTATCGTAAGGATGTATGATTTCTAGATTTTCTTTTCTACCTTTCTGGAAGTAAACTTTAACTAATTAGGGTCTTTCTATAACCTTGAATGCATATGATGTGATGTAATGCATGAATGCAAAAAGGCATCGAACTCAATTCAATTTTATTTAGAAAACTTTATTTAGAAAAAGAATATCTTTACATATAAATGGATTACAAATACGCCTTTGCCCTAATGCCCAAAGTTTTAACTTTGTCTAATAAAAGGGCTAACTCTTGACCTTTATCAGACGCTGACTCATACATTATACTCAACACATCTGCTCGTAATGCTAAGTCTCAAACATATTCAGTAATCTCTCGGATCTGGGCTATAGCCTCGCTAATAATGTAATCCCTATCCATGACTTGACCTTTAACTTGATGGAGTTCTCCTTTTATACAATCTTTTTGCGCCTCGAGTTGCTCAATCCGAAGTTCACCATCATGCAATGCCACTTCCAAATCTTCAACGTTACTTTTTAGCTCCTCTAACTCGACCGTAGGATCATGGTTTCGGTGCCAACGAAGGGATCTTCCAAGCTCATTTACCTTAGTCTTCAACCCTTTATTCTCTTTCTCTAATGCCAAATTTTGCGCCCGCATCTCTTGGAACTTCCTCTCCCAATACTCGGCTCTAGCTTTTTCCTCTTGAACTTTTTTCTGCCACTGTTCTGAAAATTTTCCTAACCCCACTCGCTTTAAAGATACTTGTGCTTTCTTATACTCCTTCTTTAAATCATCTCGGTCTTCCTCCACCTTCCTCTTTTCCTTCCTAACTTTTTCAACCTCCTTCTTTTGCAGGTCAACATCTAGACTCAAGTACATCTTCTCCTCCTCAAGCTTTTCTATCTTCTTTTCGAGTTCTAAATTCTTTTCCTTAAATTCTCACTTTATGATATCAAGCTCCGAGGGTATCGCTTGTAAGTATTCTCCATTGGTCGAGTTTTCTCTATTTTTGTCACAGGGACATTATCATTGATCCTTCATTTCCTTCACTCATCATATTCCGGAGTCGTAACAAGACCAATGGCCACTCCCTTCAACCGACAAGTCTTGTTCCAAGTGCTAGAAACCTCGCTAACCTTCCTCTTGTAATCGGCTCCTCTGTATAC
The DNA here is from genome assembly GCA_025698475.1 of Gossypium anomalum. Classification (NCBI taxonomy): domain Eukaryota; kingdom Viridiplantae; phylum Streptophyta; class Magnoliopsida; order Malvales; family Malvaceae; genus Gossypium; species Gossypium anomalum. The sequence continues at coordinate 64,538,133 of CM046967.1, forward strand.
AAACTCACTTTGAGCCAACCCATGAGTTACTGGTACAAATTGTCTTAATCCATGCTGCCTCAATATGAGCAAAGGGGCATAACCAATGGCACCCCAAATTCCTAACAGGGGAACCCAATCAAAGCTACCGCATCGATAAAGTATCTCATTTGGAACCATCCATGGAGCTCTCCACTCAACATCCCCCGACTGAAGATTTCGAAATAATGCTATCCAATTTTCTTCTGGCACATCCACTTTCCTAGATGACGCTACTATATCTTTCAACGGGGAGTAGTTCTCGAAGAAAACCCTACAAACAATCCCATCGATCAATCGGAAGTGACTGTAGAACCAAGCCATGAGTAACTGAGCACACCCTATAAACCTGCCTGCACCAGTCTTCCTACACGCACCTAAGGACCTGAATGTCTCTGCCAAAATCGCAGGAACGAAAGTGACCCTTTTACTGAGTCGATGAAAAAGACCTGTGGTCGCTTCGTCACATATCCCAAAGCCCTAGGGAAAACCATCAATCCATACAAACTTAAGGCAAAAATGTCTACCTTCTTCATCTCATCAAGGTGTGTCAAAATCAGATCCTTCAAAGCGTCCCACGAAATGCACTTGTACTCACCTTTTTCTTTAATTTTGGCTGTGATCCACTGCTCGTTCATCCTCGTAATAGTCATTAATTTCCTCCAGAAGGTAGGGACACAAGTAGCTCGAGAATAGATCCTATCAACTCAAAAACACGGGATAACAGTAAAGGCGATACTCTCCTCCACAGTAGGTACCAAGTCTACTTCCCCAAAAGTGAAACAACTGTACGCCGGGTTCCAAAACTGAACAAGTGCTCGGAATAAGTGCTCATCTACCTAAACATCGAGCAATTAAGGTAAATCTCCGTAATTACCGTAGAATAACTGCTTGGTCTCATTGCCCCATTGATCCCAAATTTTCTTAAGCTCTTGGAGATTATTTTGTGTGACACTAATATGAGTATAATCCGACAGCTCCGACATATATCCCATAGCTAGACTATCTCCCTTTTCTAGTTGAGTTTACTCAGACCATCTATGGACATTGGTGTTGCCCTCCACTTTATCAAGAAGTCCGTTCTCCATAATAAAGCTTCCTAACTTAGAAACTGACCGTGAATCGATACCTTTGTGAATGCAAAATGTTATGTAAACAAAAGAAAAAAAATAGTCAGTATCACATGATATCAATAAATCTTAATGATAATAAGGGTAATATCTAAGGTTTAACTCTAACTAAGTTGGGCTCTTACGGTTTTTTTTCTATATGAGGTTGGTTCTAAAGTTTGAGGTACCCGAACTAGCAGATTCCTCGATCCTCACCCATTATAGGCTCATTTGAATCGAGTTGAGTTCAGGGGGATACATTTCCCTATGGCTACACGGAGATGAAAATCTCACGAAACCATAGGTACGGATGTATCCTGAAAGTGATCCACTATCCTGCACGGAGGCGAAAACCTCACGAACGCATAGTTTCTCACTTCCACTTAAGGGTGTGACCACAACGGTCATGCAAATGCAATGCGTATCAGAATATAGTAACACTTGCCATAATACAAACACATGTAATGCAAAAAAAAATTAATTTCCGACATTAAGACAAGAAATAATCAATTACACGGCTTGACTCTCTTATTGTCCCCAGCGGAGTCGCCAAGCTGTCGAGATCATTTTTAAATCGAGTTTTGGAAAATGGGAATCGACTTTAAGAAAAACGAAAACGAGAGTCGCCACCAATATTTTTAGGTGTGATTGGATCACCTTTAAAACATTTTGTTTTAAAATCATTAGTTTTGGTCTACGAAATAACAGAACGGGTCCGGGAGTCGGTTACGTACGAGGAAGGATTAGCACCCTCGTAACGCCCACATTATTGGTACCTAATTAATTATCAAATGTCTTTAATGTCAGAAATTTAAAAATTTTAAGATGCAATCCTCTTTTAATATTTTTGATTTTTGAAAACTAGGATTCACTTATATCAAATAAATCAAAATATTATATCCAATAAGTTAGGACACAACATTTTTAAGATATTTGACACTAAGTTAGCCTTTTTGAAAATCTTTATCTCAAAACAAAACGCCATATCCAGTAAGTTAGGACATATTGCTTTGAAATTCCAAGACAGTTGCTCGCATTTTGAAAACCTTTAAAAACTTAGAAGGGTACTTGATTATTCGAACTCAACGAGAAAAGTCGCAACCCAATAAGTTAGGGCACCACTTTTATCGAAATTTCCAAACACCAAGCATTGCCTTTATATTTTTTTGTGAAAACTTTGGAATTTTGTTTTTAATTAATGCATGAGGAATCACATTATCGTTATGGAATAGAATATTGCAATAATAAGTGAATAAAACATGCATTTAAACGATACAATGGCAATAATACAAAAATCATATACTAGATACATACATGTTTAAAATTACATAACATCATATATACAAAGATACACATAGCTTATATTGAATATGGATAAGCAAAACATACAAACATACGTAGTATAATTAAGAAATGATGCATGATACACAATTAAAAAGAAATATAATATCAATGTACATGTTCATAAAATATAACATTTAACGATAGTTATAAAATAACATTTAATACATAAATGATATATACAAAATATATAAAAGAATTAGTATATATGAAAATATAAAATAAAGTGAGTAATTGTTAACGAAATATACTTATAATACAAATATGATATTTAATAATTTAAAAATAGTATCTTATATACAATATATAATCTATAATAACAAAAAAATTTTACAAAAGAATAATTATTATAGAATACAATATATTTGTTTGTTAAGAAAAATAATATATAAAATAGAAAGTATATAAAATAATTTACAAAATAATTATATAATAAATAAAAATATCGCATAATAAATAATTAATAATGAAATATATATGTAATATGAGTTAAAATATAATTTAATAATAATAATTTTAAAATTTTAAAATTATAAGCAATATAATGAATAATATAAAACATATATAATAAATGTTATAAAATAATATATAATATATATAGGAAAATAATATATGATAAAAGATTTTAAACGTATAAATGGTATTTTTAATAATATATGTATAGTTTTATAAAAAAAATAAATTATATATATAAAATAAAATAACAAAATTCAAAAATAATAAAGAAAGGGTTAAAATTGAATTTAAACAAAATTATAAGGCTAATTTGCAAAATAATATAAATTCTGGGCCTGATTTGCAAGAGTTAAAAAAACGACAAAGGACTCACTGGGCAATTTGCCCTAATCGTATACGACACCGTTTTCCAGAATGTAATTAAATAACCGTTGGGACTAAATTGAAACAATTATAAAATATTAGGGTCAAATTGAAAAATAAAATAAAATCAAACTGAAAATTCAGAAAACATGGAAGGATCAATTGGGCAATTTACCCATCTTCCAAATGCACGCGGATCCTCCCCGGGTCACGGGTCAACGCGCGGATCCTGTGCTTTAAAATGACACCGTTTTAAGCTTATTAGGTTAAACAGAAACGATGTCGTTTCACTAAGGCTATATAAGCCAAACTTTTTGTTTTAAATTCATTTTCATCCGGTTCTAAAAAAGAAAGGGTGAAATCCTCTGAATGAGGATCTAGGACTGGCACCAGAGCTCCGTTGAGCCTCCGTTCTCAGGCGTTCACGCACTCACCCGCCACCGTGAACGTCGCCATACGCGGCGGTTGGAAACTGGGAAATTTCTCATTTCAGCGCAGGTCAGAAAAGGTTCGTCTCCCTTTTCCCCTTTTCAATCGCAATATATATATGTGCATGTATTTAAAAGAAAATTTCACCTTTGTATGTTCAATCTATTGTGATGCTTTCTATATATATGTGCAAGAATAAATTCTTTTGCTGAATCTCTATATTTTTTTATTGTTTCTCTGTGTGTATTTTTAGAACGTAAGTCCCCTTTACACTATTTTTACTCGGGCTTTTATAGCCACTATTGTTATTACATAAACTGGGGAAAGAAAACTTTATATTTCTTTCTATCTTTGTTTTGATTGTTTGCTGCTGTGGTTCTTTCCTTTCTTTGCAGGTGCTCGCGAAAAATCCGGCGATGTCGAAGGCCTGACGATGATCTAACGGTGGCATTGATCTCGGCGTGACTCGGAGCCTGGAATTGTGGTGACGGTGAGGCGCTGATTAGGGAGGCAAAGCCTTGAATGGCAGCCTCGATTAGGGAGCTGGATAGAAGCTCCCTGAACCTTCCAAAACCTGTTGCGGCGCGAGGTGAAAGAGCTAGGCTTGGAAACTCTAGCTACTAATTTTAGGTTTTGGGCCTCTGTTACTTGGGTCTGGTTTAGTTCCGGGCTAGGTAGGGTGTAAATGGGTCTACTGGGTAGTTTTAGGCCTGCTGGGTAGTAACTGAGTACACGGGTAATGGGTCTGAGGTATTTTGGGCCTACTGTTTGGGCTTTGTAACCTGGGCTTGGACTGTTTAATAAATAAATATTTATTTATTTATCTATTTTTATTTGGTTTTAAGGCCCGGTTAAATTTGAGCTATTACAATAAATTCACAAAAAATAAACACAGAAAATAATTTTTTAAATATTTTTCTGACTCGGATTCGTGGTCTCGAAACCACCGTTCCGATTAGGGTCTAAATCGGGTTGTTACACCCTTAATATGTATGGCTAGACTTTTATAATCATGCAGTTTATAACCAAAGAGAAAGGTAAGCACAAATTATCATTTTTAGCTTGGGTTTTGAATAGGGTTTCATCAAGAAAGGTTTTCTAGCTCAAAATAGGTACTAAAGATGAATCAATAGGGTTAGATTTATTGCTCTGGGTGTATACCAAACAATGCCTTAAGTCATCCCTAGGTATCTCAATATTCACAAATTTAGTCAACCAAATAATAAAACATTCAACAATTTATCATTCATACTAGCATGCTTGTTTCCTTGTATTCTCTATATCATTTAGTACATTTGATTGCTTAATACCTATTTTCAGTGTAATATATAGAACTTAATAGTCTAATAATAAAAATTTTAAAATTAGCTATCCTCATGCCAAATTTACCATGAATAAATCAACATATGTGCATGCTCCTAACCAATCACTTGTATTTCTACAAGTTTAAGCACACAAATGACAAGAAAAATTAAAGAAATACAGAAAAATTTAAAACAAATTTTCTATGTTAGCCCCCCATACTTTAGATAACACATTGTCCTCAATGTGTAGCCTTGTAAAAGATAAGGAAAGAAGTTACCCGATTGATCGTGATAGTTTCATGAGCTATTGGTGGGTACCTCCTCCTTTGATCATTGATAACTCAAAATCGTTGTGCTTCTTCCATATGGAGTTCTTGCAAATAAAATTTAGACACAAAACAACTACTAGTTTATTTATTTACTCTTGCTCCTAACAATTTAAATAAATTAAAAAAATCCAAAAATTAATACAATATTTAAAAACAATATTAAAATTTAAGTCATCCTCCTCAAAATCCATCTCATCATCTTCCTTCCCCTCATCGATATTAATACAATATTACTGAAAGATTGAGCCTGACTCTTACATCCAGTTTATAATCCAGTCTAGCTTGTGATGACTGCTCTCGCTAATTTCCTGTTGAACGATCAATTTTGCTTTTCTTTGTGACAAAGCTGGAGTGGCCATCATATCTTGCTGGCATTTCTTTCACTCTTTAATATGTTTAACCCGCAGCTCAGTGTACTTTGTATATAGAGTGTTACTAATTATGCTCCGAGTTGGCTTCATTGTTTCCTCTGTAGATGCCATCGGAATGCTTACTCTCTTACATAAGGTCGTCACTAAGTGAGGAAAGAAGACTCCCACTCTCTGGCCACTAGCGCATTGTTTCATATTGCGGTAAATCCAAGTTTTGATCCATATTTATTTTTTTTTGCAAATCAAAACAAATAAAAAATTATTGACATTAGAAAAATTCAAAGCAAGAGCCATTCTAGTGCACAAAAATTGGATCCTCATTTTTTACTTCAGGAAACATTATTACTTGATTAAAAGAGGTTGGATATCAGTACCTGGGCGACATTTCCATTCACCCCTTCCCTTTGTTAGGACATTTATAATGTTATCCATATTTAAGTCTCGAAATTATTTCAAATTACTTTCTTCTATAAAATCTTTTTCATAAAATGGAGCATTATAGAATTCAAAAATAACCTGAGGGGTGAGTCATACAACTTTCCCTCGCACCGGTATTGATTCCTATTTATAACCTTCCATTTTTCTAGACTCCTGGTCTGCATAAAATTCCTGAACTACAAGAATCACAATAAAGTCTTTTGGGATTGTACAAAATCGTTCCCATTTATTATATCTAGCTAAAGGCCATATCTCCTGACAGAGAATCGTTGATGGTTCAAATCCCCTCTCTTTAATAAACGTTTTTCCTTGAAGTTCTACAAAATATCTTTCAACGTTTGGATTCAGAAATTAGAGGAGTTCAGAATCGTCGAAGGTTCTGGTTCATTAGTTCTTCTAACCTTTCATGGAGGCATTTTGCATATTTTTTAAACTCAAAAAGTAATGAACTAGCCAACAAAGTTTCCAATGGAACAATAAAAATAGGAGTTAGGAACCCTTAACCTTAAATAGAAAATCATTGGATTCCCTTGCAAAATATTTTTTGTTTTGTTTTCAAGTCTTTATACCGAATGAGTCTATTTTTTTTAAAATAAAAGCCGCAAAACAAAAATATTGGGAACAAAAGGAGATTTGGAGGTTTTAGGGATAAGAGTTTAGAGGATTTTGAAAGAATTAGAAGTAAAAGAGGTTTTAAGTGATGGTTAATAGTGTTTTGGAATTGAAAATAAAGAATTTTAGGCTTAAAAAATGGGTATATTAGGGATTAATCGGTTGGGTTGCGTGAATGGGTCAGGTCAACTCTGCAGAAAATTGTAACCATATCGCGACATCCCTGTCAGTTTTTTGTTGTCACGATGTCGGGGTTCAATGTCATGACACACTCTGGAATTTTGGCTATACTGACTTCGGTGTCGCAACACAAGAATTCTGTGTTGCGAGATCGAGATGGTTTTCTCAATTTCATTGATTCTGGCCTAGATGCTGCGAAACGAGGTTGTCGTGTTGCAACATTGGCTTTGGTTTTGCCCAAACTTCAAATTTCTAATGTGTCACGGGTCCTATAAAACATAATTTTAATAAAAACTAAAATCTAAACTAAATAGTAAGTTAAATATACAATAATTTACAAAAAGTTAAATATCGATTTAAATAATTAAGTTTTACTATTGGATTCATCTAACAACACCATTAGTTCATATAAAGATGATTCTTTCGTTCTTTCCATATTAGTCCATCGCCATCATGCCACTCCTCCTTCTTCCACTTATCTCTTTTATTGAACATGTTTTATTCACCTGCATAGATTAAAGGAAGTACATCCATTGATTCGAGATTATTAGGTTTAGAAATAGATAATTCATTGCAATATTCCCCTAGCTTCCTCCTACCTTCCCCATCCTATTGGTGACCACATTTAAAGATCTTGGTTTCACCATTAATCCTCATTATTAATTCATTATTTTCCAGATCAATGGTGGACCTTAAAGTGGCTAGGAAAGGTATACCTAACAGGATCATTATATCTCGATCTTCTTCAAAGTCTAGATACAAATTTTTCCAGGATGATAAAGATGCGCACTTTGACTAACACATATTCTAGTACTCCTTTCAGATGGACTGAGGATCTATCAGCCAACTATAGTGTTATCTGGGTGTTTTTGAGGTCCCTTAACCCGATTTTTTTATAAGTAGATAAATGCATTAAATTAATGTTAGCTCCTAGGTCACATAGAGCTTTATTAAAACGAATACTCCTAATCTCTATGGGAATTGTAAAACTTTCTAGGTCTTTTAGCTTTTGGGGTACCTGTCTCAAAATAATAGCACTATAGTAAGCATTTATAATAACTTGTTCACCTACCTTAATTTTCTTATACCTAGACATAATTTCTTTGAAGAATTTGGCGTACTTAGGAACTTTCTCAATTGATTCAATTAAAGGCAGGTTGACATTTAACGATTTTAACAAGTTTAGAAAACTCACAAACTCGTCTTCATCTCATTTTTCCTTCTCTTTTAGCCTTGAAGGGAATGATGTCTTTGCCACGACAGGGTTTTTAATTCTCTTTTTTGGTTTCACTATCAGTGTAATTACTTTCTTTGACTTTGGCTCATCATCAGCTTCTAATGGTTCTTTCTAAAGATCATCAATATTCTCCTTGTTCATCTCTTGAGTTTGGTTTTCTGGGCTACTTGGCCCTTTATCTGATTGGAGCACTATTGCTTCCACATGCTTCTTCCCTTCTCTATGAGGATTATTTTTAGTATTATTAGGAATACCTATGCCAGTTTGTCTTTTTATATCACCCATCATGCTCATCAATTGGCTCATCTGATTTTCAAGCTTAGTCAATGTTCTTGTTGATTTAGAGCACTCAGACTACACATGTTTCACATTCGTTCTCATTTATTTCTTCTCCCCCTCGATTCTATCCAAACGTTGACCACATACCGTATGCTCATCCAGGTTGGCCCTTTCCTGAGGTTTCTATAAATAAGGAGGTTGATAGTTAGTGTTTTTAACTTGGTTCGAGTTATTACCTCTTCCTTGGTTTCTTCCCCATGTTAGATGAGGGTGATCTCTCCATCTGATATTGTGCGTATTTGAATAGTGGTTTCCACCCCTATTTTTGATGTAGTTCACATTCTCGATGGGATTGTGAATGTAGTGGAAGAGCGGTTTGTCTCGTCTATAGATAGACAGTACATTCTTCTCAGCCTCTATTTGGTTGATTTTGTCCACTAATTGCTGATAACTGTCAATCTCCTGAACAACCTTCACTATAGATGGTCTTTGTCCATATGTATATCGATCAGTTGGCCATTGGAAGGATTTCGTTGCCATACTTTCTATTAATTCGTACGCATCCTCATACGTTTTGTTCATTAAGGTACCTCCTATTGCTTCATCTAATCCTGACCTTGAATGCACATACAAACCATTCTAGAAAATTTACAATCGTAACCACTCTAGTAATTCGTGGCATTGGCATTTCTGAATCAATGTTTTAAAACGCTTCCATGCTTTATGAAAACTTTTCCCCTCTAACTGTTTGAACATCAAAATTTCCTTTCTTAGTTGGACCGTCTTGCTAATAAGGAAGAACATTTGTAGGAATTTCCCTACGAGTTCATCCCATGTCATGATTGATCTTGGTGCCTATGAATCTAGCCAAGAAAAAGCGTTATCAATTAATGAAAAGGGGAACAACTGAAGATGAATAGTGTCATCAGTGACCTTATTGTATTTGAAGGTATCACAAAGCTGGAGGAACCATTTTAGATGCCGACTCGGATCTTCTATCATCGTTCCTCAAAACTGCAAATTATTCTGGATCATCTAAATCATAGTCGGCTTAATTTCAAAATTATTGGCTATAATTGCTGGAATTTTTTATACTCCCTTGAATCATATCTAGATCTGGTAACGCATAATCCCTTAAACTCCTCTCATTATATGCCAAATTTATATCTGTGGGTAGTTGTGATAGTGGTGGTGGATCTTCTAAATTGTTGTTATTAGCCTCATCGAATAGTGGATTCTCACGTGCTGGTAAATTACCTCCAACAGGTAGTGGATTCTGCATTGCTATTGTTGCTGCTATTGCTGTTACTGTCAACAATTCTTTTGGTTTATTTTTTCTCGATTTGTGACTGGCTCTATAGGTGTTCCCTTACTACGAGTCATACACTAAACCCAAAGAGAAGAGATTAGTAGAAAATGAGAAAAATAAATTTTTAGCTATAACCTAAAAATTTACTAATTATTCTATTAATATGGAAAAATTAAAATCAATATAGTGATGCTGCCTTTCCTGGCAATGGTGCCAACAACTTGACCGTCTCCGAATGTACTAACGTTTAGAGTAGAAATCCTGCACAAAATATATAAAAGACGGTATCCGCAAGTATATGGGTCAGGTTGTAATATAGTTACAAAAAAGTAGGTGAGTACTCCAAGGATCATACCCAAGGGAGGGAAGCACTAAATTAATTCTAATCTAAACATGAATAGATCTAATTAGTACTTTAATTTCAAATCTGGGCATGGGTGATTAGATTTCTTCAGTAATCTTAACCAACTATCGTCTCGAGTTTTCTTTGTAACACCCCTAACTCGTATCTGTCGCCGAAACAGGGTTTTAGAGCATTACCAGAACTTTTAGAACTTTTTACAAATAATTTATGTAAATTCTATTCATTAACCAAGATAATTCAAAACGTCCGTATGGTCTAAGGTGCACGGCTCACACGCCCGTATGGTCCAAGGGGCACGCCCGTGCTGGAAGCCGTGTTTGACCCCGTGTAACTCTCTGACTTGTGCACACGGCCATGCCACATGCCTGTGTGCTAGGCCATGTGGTTAATTAATTTAATTTGAAATTAGGTGTAGGTTTCACATGGCTAAGACACAAGCCCGTGTTCTAGGCCGTGTAGCTCACACGGCTGAGACACACGCCTGTATCTCTGCCCATGTGCTCAATTTTGAGCATTCTATTTTTCAAAATTAAGGTACAGGGGACACACGGCCTAACCACATGCCCATGTTACTAGGACATGTGTCATACACGGTCTAAACACATGCCCGTGTGGACAAAATGAAGCCATTTCTAGCTTCCTTTCTCACCCAAAATTTCACCCAAGACTTGCGCTTGAAACACACATCCAATACCAACCAATCCATGCATTCAAATTAAACAAACTTCATCATTCAACAAGGCATATCATTAAATCCCACCCGCAACAAATGCAAGACCTTATTCCTTTTGGGAAAGCGCATATATTCATCGGAATTCAATATTCAATCGGGACTTACCCCCTTTTCACCATATCAAGCATGTATTAAATTTCTCATTATAGCATTCAAGTACTGTACATCAATATCAGTCACATTCCATACAACACAACATTCAATTAAACATATTAACATACCCGATTAAGTTACACGAACTTACCTCAACACTTGTTCCGTTATAAATCTACTAATCCGAAACCTTTTCTTTCCCTCGATCCACCCTCAAATTAGTGTTGTCTGGATCTATATAAATGAATTTAATTGTCAATTTCACACATTTCATATTTAAATGGACTTAATTTACGTCCTAGGAAAAATTACCATTTTGCCCCTAACTTTTCCATAAATTCTAATTTCGTCCTTGGGCTCGAAAAATGAAACTTGTGCAATTTACTCATTATTCCAAGCCTAACCAAAATCCTATTACAAATTTTTCAGCACTTGTATTTATAAAAATTCAGAATTTTTCTTTGATTTCACAAGATTACATTTGAGTCCCTAAATCATGTTTCCATAAAAAATCACTTTGTAAAAGTTGTTTATCTATCAACAACCTTTCATTTTCTACCATAAATTTCTAATTTTCAGCATATACATCCTTGACCCATTTTCTTTACTTTGATAACTTGTAACACCCCTTACCCATATCCAACACCGGAATAGGGTACGAGGCATTATCGGACTTATACAAAAGCAGTCATACAAAACTGAGACGTAAATTTCCATCTAAATTTAAAACATTTCACAAGCATTCATAACGTCCCTAAAGCGAACCTACGAGGTCCAAAACATACATTGAAAGCGGTTCGAGACTAAACTAAGAACTTTAGAAAATTTCACAACACTTAGAAAATTTTTCATATTTTAAGAGCCACACGCCCGTGTCCGTAACCCGTGTAACTCTCTATTTGTCACCCAAGAATAAATTGAAGGCACACGGCCAAGTCACAAGCCCGTGTGCTAGGCCGTGTGGTCAATTTAAAAACTATGATTTTTTTATAAAATAGGTGCAGACTTCACACGCCCAGGGCACACGCTTGTGCCTGAGACCGTGTCATCCACACGGCTGAGACATACGCCCGTGTCTCTGCCCGTGTGCTCAATTCTGAGCATTCTGTTTTGCAACAATTAAGGTGCAGGGGACACACGGCTGGAACACACGTCCATGGGGCAAGTCGTGTGTTTACCCGTGTGGGCAAAAACAAGGCTATTTACCAAGTCATTTTGTCACCGTTTTATGCACACACCTACACAACAAAACATGACTTCAATCCAAGCAATTATATTCAACCAATTCAGCCATAATCAAGGCATCCACATATTATTCACATGCTACCATTTTCCACATACAAACATCACATACTTATCAACTTAAACCATGCAAATTTCCACATCAATGAAGACATCATCATATGCATATATACTTAAACCAATATTAGCCAATTTCAATGGCCATTAACAAAATGAATTATCAACTAATATAGGCCAACATATTAGGCCAATTCAATTATGACACATAAAAAAATAACCAAGTCCCTAAACATGCCATAACATAAAATGAGAAATTCATTGGCACCCAAAATAATCAGTCGATAGTGTGATGGAGTCTCTGACGATCCCTGAATTCGAGCTAGCTTGGTGACACTATAAGATAAGGGAAAAGAAAGAGGAGTAAGCTTTAAAGCTTAGTAAGTTCCCACGCAAATAATAGGCATCATAAACCAACATTTAACATACACTTAACATGATGATAATTGGCATAAATATTATTAAGATCTTATAATCATAACTTGCTCAATCATAACCTTACTGAGGGTTCATCACATAACGAGCTCATCACATATGAGTTTTTCGTACATGCCTGAGTTATCTCGAATTGGATTTACACACAATTTATCTTTGACATACTCATTAAATTACTCGTTGAACCACTTGGAATACTAAAGGATACTCGGGAGTTCCGTACACACGGTACCATACCAATGCCATATCCAAGATATGGTCTTACATGGGATCTCGTATCGATGCCAATAGCCCAGCTATGGTCTTATACGAAATTTCATATCGATGCCATATCCCAGATATGGTCTTACACGAAGTCTCATATATATGTCATATCTCAGATATGGTCTTGCAAATAATCTCAGTAACCCTAATGTCATGACATTTGTATCTATTCCTAAGGTTCAACCAGGATTTCACTCTTGTTGTAACTTTGTTGAACACGCTCAATGGTCAATCATAATTCATACAATAGTAAAGTATTTAAAACACAATTAAAACAATGCGTTATTTACATAAGAACTTACCTCGGTACAAAAATAGTAGAAATGTGACCTAATCGTCAAACACTTTATTTTTCCCCCGATCTAGCTCCAAACCTCATTTCTCTTGATCTATAATAGCAAATTTAACTCATTTATTATTCACATCACTCAATTCAATTCAAAAATCATGTTATGGAAAAATTACATTTCTGCCCTTAAACTTTGACATTTTTACACTTTGGTCTTTAGGCTCGTAAATTAAAATAGATTCAATTTCTTCAATTCCCAAGCCTAGTCGAACCTCTTTTATACTTATAACAGCCCACATTTTTCATTTAATCACACTTTTACACATATGTTATAACCTTTTTACAAATTGGTCCTTTTGACATTTTCATCAAAAATCACCTAGCAAAAGTTGTTTATCATACACCAAACACACATTTTCTACCATTAGACATCAAAATAAACACATATCTAACGTGGGTCGAACTCTAAACCTTAACCATTTCTCAAATTAATGGTAGAAATAGATAGATCGAGTGATAACGACTTTAAAAATGTAAATAACATTAAAAACGGGGCAAGAATGAACTTACAATCGAGCTTGAAATTGGCCAAACCCTAGCTATGGCTTCTCTTCTAATTTTTGGCACAAGCATGAAGAAGATGGACTAAATTTTGGCTTGATTTTTTGCTTTTTAATTCTTTTAATTACTAAATAACCAAAATGCCCTTTTCTCAAAACACTAAAATTCTCTTACCTCATGTCTATTTTTGTCCAACTTAAATTAAAATGGTCTAATTACCATATAAGGACCTTCAATTTAAAATTTCATAATAATTAAACAACTCTAGGATGTAGAACTCAAGTTTTTCACTTTTTACAATTTAGTCCTTTTTGCTAAATTGAGTGCTCAAACATCAAAATTTTCGAACGAAGTTTTTATCAAATAATTCCATAAAATTGCAAACCATAAAAATGTAATAAAAATAAGTTTTACTATGTCAGATCGTGGTCTCGAAACCATTGTTCTGACTAGGCCCTAAATCGGGTTGTTACATAACTTTTCAAATTAATCCCTCAAATAGAGAGATTAAGTTATCCCAGTTTAAAAAATGTCAAAATTACTAAAAACATGACAAGAAAACTTACCCAATTAGGCCTTGAAAGTTTCGTTTCTCTCTCCTAGGGTTTCCATGTGTTTTTAGGTTGAAGATGATGAGAAAATAAGATGATATTTTCTTTTCATCTTTTAATTAATTAAGTATTTTGCAATTTCCAATTTAGTCCTTGCTCCTTTTCTATATTTCCATGGATGAGTCACCAAGAATCTAAAGAATTTTCTTTAACGGTCTAATTACCATATAAGGACCTCTAGATTTGAATTCCATAGCTATTTAATCCTTATAGCTACTAGAATTCAACTTTCACATTTTATGCGATTTAGTCCTTCTCGTAATCAAACACTTAATCAATAAAACTTTCGTATCAAAATTTTCACACGACATGCCTCTTATAATACAGGCCATATAATGAAATAAAAATTAACCTTATTTTCTGATCGGATTTGTGGTCCTGAAACCACTGTTCCAATTTCATTGAAAAATGGGTTGTTACAACTCTCCCCCCTTAAGGATTTTTGTAACACCCCTAGCCCGTATCCGTCGTCGGATTCGGGTTATGAGGTATTACCATCATATTACAATTTATACAATTACGCATTATATATTACAGTTCGATATTTTAATCACATCAATGTGTATAATTAATTCATATATCAAAACTTAAAAATTATATCATTCACAGCATAGCATAAATAAAATATAATTCAAAATATATCAAAACAACTTATACATATACAGAACATATAACACATCAATATCTTCATTATTGAATATTAGACCTATTCTTATATAAGCGATGCATACCACATAAGTTATACATCAATGGAAATAAATTTCATTACTAACCATTTCATTCCTACATGCGACACCAATATGTTAGTCTATATGAAATTCATATTTCATACATTAATATAATTTAATGCATCCATTCGTGTGTATATATATATATATATATATATATATATGTATAAATAAAGGCGTCTAAGCATATTTGAATAGAGCTTTATAGCAAGTCATACTTACGGTTAAATAAATAACTAACATATAAGAGATGCAACATGTTACACCAAGCTCAAGTACATTACATCATTTTAACTTACACCATTTTTGGACACAGATAACAACTTCTGCACAAACTCATAATAAAACCAATTGAAAACTTATTACATAATTTAACAAGCAATTACACATGCAACTTAATACATTATAACATAACCGAACATGCTATTAAAGCTTACATACATAGTGCACACTTGCCCTAGGTTTCAAGGCCACACTTAACAATTGAATTCATACCAAATAATTGACTAAAACAATCATGGAACATTTCCTTACTTAATACCTTGCATAGCCGAGTCACATTATTTAAAACCACATACACATCCAAAATTTCCTTCACCGAATTATCAAACTAAACTCATTAAACATTATAACTAAGAAATATTATATCAAGACTAAGCATAATAAACAAGATTCACATACATACTTTATCTTAGTATGAAACACATCCAAGCTAACCATATTCAAACTATCCAAATATACCTAATAAATATATATATTATGGCCCAAACATTCATACCACATCCAAGGTCTTTAATCAACTTCAATGCTCAAAACACATACCATAATGACCTCCCATCCATGGCACATAGCATGATAATCGAAAATGAGCTCAAACCATAATCTAATCAAAACCAAACTCAAGCATAACACTTAGGCCATTTTCGCATGGCTAGATTACACACAACCAAAATCCAATATTTCAAAACGAAATCTAGCCTATACATTCCATAATTCGAGTTAAACTATTTAAATACCAAAGCAGTTGATAGTGTAATGAACTTTGCTGACGATCCTCGAGCTCGTAACTTGATCCAAAATCTATAAAACAGAGTAAACATGAACACACAGAGTAAGCTATCTTAGCTTAGTAAGTCATAAGCAAATAACAACCCAATAATATAGTCAACTCATTTAATTTAAACTAAACCAATTTACATTATCAATGCCACATTTAATCTTAAACTTATAAATTTAATAAACAATATATTTTTATACATAACTATCACCTTGGCCGAATACTCATATGGTTAAATTTTATAAATTATCATTCAACTTTCAAGCCAATATGTTTTTAGACAAACAAATATACACACACTCGTAAACATAAGCTCAAGTACCATAATATGACATCTTGTACACATATTGCTTAAATGGCCGAATATACATGGTCATATATATATATACATATCCATAAATCAATTCCACAATTTTTATACCATTTATTCAAAAGCCAAATACACTTACCAAATTCATATATGTCTCCTTCTTTTGCATCACACATAATTATAACGACTATCAAGTACATAATTACCTTATTACTAGTAGCTAACAAGCTAACTCATACCTGGCCATTTAGCTCGTTTTACACATCCGTTCACGATTTACCTTTGCCCAATGAACCATTCAAAATTGGATAGGACACTCGGATAATCACACACATCGTACAATGCCAACGTCCCAGACGTGGTCTTACATGTACTCACAAATCGATGCCACTGTCCTATACAGGGTCTTACTCGTACACATATGTCGGAGTCGCATATCGATGCCATGGTCTTACTTGCACACATATATCGAAATCCTCTGTCATGATATATGTATCCTAACTATTCTTAAGGTTTATACTGGGTTTCGGACGTCGTAACTCGATCGAAACGAATGCTTGAACATGGTTACCAAGCTTATCCACATTCGAAAATAGCATATATAAATTCATATATTTCATTTCAGCATATATACTTTACATTTAATTAAAATTAAGTACGTCTATTTGCTTATAAACTTACCTCAGACAATGTAAAACGGAACAGAACAGCTAGTCGACAACTTTCGTTTTCCCCCGATCGAAATCCGATTTCATTGGTTCTTGATCTAAACATATTCAAATTATGCTCATTCAAACATATTTTCATTCAATTTAGTCCAAAAACACATATATGGCTGAATTACCATTTTACCCCTAACATTTACACTTTTTACAATTTAGTCCTTATTGCACAAAACACAAAATATGCAAAATTTCACTATACCCATGTTAGGCTGAATCTTACCCATATTCATACAGGTCCATATATTTCATTTATTTCACATTTTAGTCCCTTAAATTATTATTTTTGTAATTTAGTCCTAATTACTCAAAATCATCAAAAACTCCAATACAAAACATGTTAATCTAAAACATATCTTTCATATTTCATCATCAATCAAAAAAAATCACAACCTCTCAACAATGGCATAACTCAAAATATTCACCAAAAATAAAAATTCAAGCATGGGTTTACTAGTACTCGAAGCAACGATCTCAAAAATGTAAAAATTATCAAAAGCCGACTAAGAACGAACCTTGAATTAAGCTTGGAAGATGGTCGAACTAGGTTTTCCTTTTCTTTTCTGCTTATTTGTGTTTCGATTTTGAAGATGATAATATAAAACCATATAATAAGCTTTTATGTTTTATTATACATATTATTGCTAACCATTTTGCAATTTTACCCTTTAATAATAAATAAGCATAACACATTTCTAAGGTCATTGCCGTGCACATCTTTATCCCATGGTCTAATTACAACTTAAAGGCTTCCATTTATAAATCCAATAGTAATTCGGCCCCTTTCTGAAATAACCACTAAATTTTCATTTTACACGATTAAGCCCTTTTATTTAATCGGATACCTAAACGACAAAATTAAATCACGAAAAATTCACACACACAAATTCACACATAATAAACATAGAAAATATTTTTAAAATATTTTTTGACTCAGATTCATGGTCCCGAAACCACCGTTCAGACTAGGGTCTAAATCAAGTTGTTACAATTTTCGTCCTCGAAAATCTTACCAGTGAAAAGGTTCGGGTATTGCTTCCTCATTGCATCCTTCGGTTCCCAAGTGGTTTCTTCCATACCATGACGTTGCCAAAGAACTTTTACTAAAGCTACCTTTTTATTTCTTAACTCTTTCGTTTCTCGAGCTAAGATTTTGATTGGTTCTTGACTATAAGTCATATCTGGCTGAATCTCTACCTCTTTCGGAGAGATAACGTGTGAAGGATTGAATCGGTACCGTCATAACATACGCACATGAAAAAATTTATGAATCCAATTAATTTTTGGTGGTAAAGCTAACTGATATGCAAACGGTCCAATTCTTTCTATAATTTCATATGGTCCAATGAACTGTGGACTCAATTTTCCTTTATGACCAAACCAGAGAACTTTCTTCCATGGTGACACTTCCAAGAATACTTTGTTATCAACTTGAAATTCTACTTCCGTTCGCTTCAGATCGGCGTAGGACTTTTGACGATCAGAGGCTGCTTTTAAACTATCCCAAATTACTTTCACTTTTTCCTCGGTCTCTCAGACCAAGTCAACCCTATGTAACTTTTTCTCGTTGAGTTCTATCCAATACAATGGAGTTCTACATTTGCAACCATACAAGGCTTCATACGGTGCCATTTTGATGCTAGACTGGTGACTATTATTATAAGCAAATTCAACCAAAGGCAAATAATTTTCCCAGTTACTTTCAAACTCAAGTATACAACATCGAAGCATATCTTCCAAGATCTGTATTACCCACTCATATTGACCATCTGTCTGGAGATGAAATGTAGTACTAAAGTGTAACTGAGTACCTAGAGCTTCTTGATATTTGCTATAGAATCGATATGTAAACTGAGGGTCTCTACCTGAAATAATAGAGATAGGTACTCCATGCAATCTGACAATCTCAGAAACATATAATTCAGCCAATCTATCCAAGGAATAATCCATACGTACTAGAATAAAGTGTGCAAACTTTGTCAACCGAGCAACAATTACCCAAATGACATCTTTCTTCTTTAGAGACAGGGGTAGTCCCGTTACAAAGTCCATAGTAATTCTTTCCCATTTCCATTTTAGCATCGTAACTGGCTGTAGTAGTTCAGAAGGCAACTGATGTTCAGCTTTTACTTTCTGAAATATCAAACATTTAGATACGAAATCAAAAATATCTCGTTTCATTTTTGGCCACCAGTACATCTTTTTCAAATCATTATATCTTTTATAACTACCAGGATGTATAGACATGTTACCATGGTGAGCTTCACTCAAAATCTTCTGTACTAAGTCTGAACTTTTCAGTATGCTTACTCTGCCTCTAAATAATAAACAACCATTAGTCCAGATCTGAAATTCTGAGTCAGGAGTCAATTCACTTTGTACCCATTTTGCTTGCAACTTACTATCATTTTTCTAAACTTCAAAGATCTGTTGCAAAAACATTGGTCTAGCTTTTAATTCAGCTATGATTGAACCATCACTAGACAATGATAATCGGGTATTCATTGCTCACAAAGTATACATGGATTTTTTGCTCAAAGCGTCCATCACTACATTGGCTTTCCCTAGATGGTAGTCAATAACAAGATCATAATTCTTCAGCAATTCAAGCCACCTACATTGTCTCAAATTTAAATCTTTCTGTGACATCAAATATTTCAGACTTTTATGATCAGTGAATATGTGATATTGTTCACCAAATAAATAATGCCGCCAGATTTTCAATGTAAACACTATGGCTGCCAGTTCAAGATCATGTGTCGGGTGGTTCTTTTCATGTGGCTTTAGCTGTCTTGAAGTATAGGCTACTACTTTACCCTCTTACTTCAAAACACAGCCTAAACCATTCAATGATGCATCACTATAAACTATAAATTCCTTACCTGATTCAGGCTGGACTAACACAGGTGCTTCTGTCAATAAAGACTTTAATCTTTCAAAACTCTGCCGGTATTTTCAGTTAACTCAAACTTTACATCTTTTTGTAGCAAATGATTCATCGGAGAAGCTTTCATTGAAAAACTTTTTACAAACCTCCGATAATAACTAACTAGTCCCGAAAAACTTCAGACTTCAGACACATTCTTTGGTGGCTTCCAATTAACAATGGCTAAAATTTTATTCAGGTCTACTCTGACACCTTCGGCAGATACTATATGCCCAAGAAAACTAACTTCTCGTAGCCAAAATTCACATTTACTGAATGTTCGGCATGCTCATTTTCATTCTGAGAGTAAACCAAAATACCATATATAAATACTACCATAAATCTATCCAAATACGAGCTAAAAATTCTGTTCATCATATCCATAAACACTGCAAGTGTATTTGTCAAGCTGAGTGGCATCATAAGAAACTCATAGTGTCCATACTTGGTTCTAAAAGTTGTCTTTGTCATATCTGATTCTTTTATCCATAGTTGATAGTAACCAAAACGGAGATCAATCTTTGAAATTACAGTGGCATACTTTAACTAGTCAAACAAGTCATCGATTCGAGGCAATTGGTACTTGTTCTTTATTATAACTGTGCTGAACTGTTTATAATCAATAAACAACCTCAACGATCCATCCTTTTTTTTTTTTTACAAATAGAACTGATGCACCCCAAGGTGAGAAACTAGGTCGAGCAAAACCTCTATCAATCAATTCTTGCAACTGTACTTTCAGCTCTTTCAATTCAGTAGGAGCCATTCTGTAAGGTGCTACAGATATAGGTGTTGTACCCGGAACAAGATCTATAGAGAATTCCACTTATTTATCCGATGGTAAACTAGGTAATTCTTCTGGGAATACATCAGGAAATTCACATACAACCGGCACTGAATGAATCTTTGACTCAGACACTTTATTATCCAGCACATATGCAAGATAAGCGTCATAACCTTTTCTGACTTCTGTCCTGATATTGCCGAAATCACATTAGGTAATCCATCTAGTTTATCAAATTCAACATGTAGCAATTCACCATTCTCACATTTCAATACAATATATTTCTGCTTACAATTCACCACTGCATCATATTGGGTTAACCAATCCATTCCCAATATCACATCAAATTCATCAAATGGCAATAACATCAAGTTAGTCAGAAAACAATAACCTTTTACCATCAACGGGCAGTTCTTACAAACCTTATCCACCATAACACACTGGCCCAAGGGGTTTGAAACCTTAACTAAAAATTTAGTGAATTCAACAGGTAAATTTTTAACAGACACTAGGTTCGTACATATGTATGAATGTGTGGAACCAGGATCAATCAAAGTAGTAATATTAGTATCAAGTAGAGAAAATGTACCAGTAATAACGTCTGGTGTAGAGGCATCTTCTCTAGCATGGATAGCATATGTTCTTGCAAATGCTCGTGCCTCAGATTTAACTGCTGTATCTTTGGTAGTTCCCCGACTACCACCAACATTGCCGGGGTGACTGGGTGGTCTGCCTCTCGAGACAGGAATACTCAGCTTTGAAGCTAGTTCTATCTCTTTTTCAATTCTTTTGGGACAATCTCTGAGAAAATGGTCAAGGGAACCACATCCAAAACAAGCTCCACTTCTAGACTGACATTCCCCATGATGAAATTTTTTATAATATTTACATTTCACTTTGGGATTACCAAAACTACCCACACTGGTCACAGATGGAGATGAAGACCTCGGGTTAGAATGTTGAGAGCCCCGCTCTCTTTCATAATATCCCGTAGAGTTGGTAATACGATCATAATACTTCTTTAATTTCTTAGAAGAAAATGATTATGACTTACTCATAGTTCTTTTTCCAGAAACCTGAGCCTCTCTTTTAGCTTGTTTCTTCTCTTTAGTTAGTTCCTCAACTTTGTGTGCTCGATTCGCTAACACCTCAAATTCCCTTATTTCGAGAATTCCAATCAATAACTTGATATCTTCATTTAAACCCTCTTCAAAGCGTTTACACATTTTAGCGTCGATTAGAACCCATTCTCTAGCATATTTGCTCAATCGAACAAATTCTCGTTCATATTCAGGCACGGTCATATTCCCTTATTTGAGCTCTAGAAATTCTTTCTTTTTCTGATCCATGAATCTATGACTCACATACTTCTTCCTGAATTCAACCTAGAAGAAGTCCCATGTGACATTTTCCCTTGGTACTACTGAAGTTATGGTATTCCACCAATGATAAGTTGTATCTTTCAGTAGAGATACTGCACATTTTAAACATTCAGCAGGTGTACAAGACAATTCATCAAAAACCCAGATAGTATTTTCTAGCCAAAACTCAGCCCTTTCCGGATCATCATCTACAGTAGCTCTAAATTCTTCTTCCCTATGTTTGCGGGTTTTATCTATCGGAGGCTTACCAATTCTAACAGGTTCAGCACCCTGTGGTACCTCAAGAACTAATTGAGGAGCAAGTGGGGGAGGTCATTGTACAACAGGGTTTATTCTTAAGTACTCGATAAACCACTCATTCATCAATTGGAAAAAGGCCTATTTTGGCTCCTTATCTCGGCCCTCAGACACGGGCCTTTCACTACCAGACACAGACGCAACTCTTTGAACTAAAGCTGAAGTATTGCTATTAGCTTCCTCGAATTTAGCTCTAGCTCAATTAGATGGCATTACCATATGAATGATAAACCATAATTTATACATATTATTATCCCATATTTAACACATTTATGAATGATTTCTCCTTATATTTGGTGAATTTGATGCTCCTAATCCTTTAATTTCATGTTGTATACTTAGGTGAGCATAGGAGAGCAAAAAGAACAAGAAACGGGCCAAAAACGGAAAAAATGAGCCGACGTGGGAAAACAACACGGGTATCACACACACCCATGCCATTCTAACAGGCTCGAACATGGCCTAAAACAAAACTCAACACGGGCGTTTTGATCTTTCAGCCTTGACCACGGCCTGAAGCAATCGTACACGGGCGTGTCACACGGGTGTGTCCCTGTCGAGCCCAAGTTAAGTTCTATTCTGAAAAGGGAAATTTGGAGGGCTTTTAGGCATTCTAAAGCCTATTTAAACACCCTAGAGAAGGACTAAAGATTGTACACAGAGTAGGAAGCAAGGAATTACTCGAAGAAAATCGATTAATCCATCTCAGAAGTCAGATTCATCATCAAGACTGAAGATCTCCCCTCAATTTCCCTTCAGGAGATTTGGGTTTTCTTTATGTTTTGTATTCATTATTCTTCTGAGATGTTTTCCTTTTTAGTTATGAACTAAACCCCCTAAATACCTAAGCGAAATGAAACCTGAGAAGAATCTTGTTATTATTATTTGAATTGTATGATAAATATTCGACTTGTTCTTAATTATGTGTTCTTAATTCTTTCTTCGGTATTTCAGGATATTAATTCAAGTTAATGCGTTTATTCGGAGGATGAATTGTCCCTGTCTAAGAGTAAATTTGTCATAATTAAACAGAGTTTATTGCACGCCTAGAGATAAGGTGACAAGATTTTGCCAGATTAGGGTGAAACCTAATAAGGGGTCCATAGAACGAGTTAATGCAACCCTAGGGTGTTAATTAGAAAGGTATTTCAATTATTCAATTTAAGGTTAGACTTTATTAGTCTTGAATAGGGATAATAACATAAATTAGAAATAAGTTGAATAAATAAATCGTCCGATTCAGAGTCAAATAACAAGTGAAGTCTAGGTCGATTTTTCCTTGGGTATTATCTTAATCAATCAAATTTTCTAAAAAGTATTTTCCCCAAACCTATTTTCTGTGCATTCTTAGATTAGTTAATTAGTTAATTAAAACCCTCACTATTCTTAGGCTAGATAATAAAAAGGAAGTTAATACTAGTACTTTTAGTTCTTTTGGGTTCGACATCCAGTCTTGTTAAAACTATACTAGTATTCGATAGGTGCGCTTGCCTTCGTCGTGATAATAGTTAGTTTAGGTACGATCATTTATAAATTTTAAAACTTATCACGAGTGACAATCAAGTTTTTGGCGCCATTGCTGGGGAACTAAGATATTAGGAACACTCGATTTTTATTACTTTAGCCATTTACTTTGATTGCAATTTAAATTTTGTTTTAATTTTCCTTACTAAATTTTCTTTTTCTCTCTTCTGTCAGGTTCTTATAGTTTACGACTAGAAGAAACCCGTCGGGACCATTACTTTTTGACGAAGAAATCGATCGCACAGCTCGCAGAAATCGAAGAGAAATAAGGCAAAGCCTAAGATACACAGAGGAAGAGTAAGAGGACAATATCTCAACTACACCCGAGGAGATGGTTGAAAATCAGGAAAATCCACTACCTCCTGCGATTGCTGCCGATCAAGTAAATCAGAATCAAGCTCCACGCACTATGTATGATTATGCTAAGCCAAATTTAACAGGAACTGAGTCAAGTATAGTTAGACCTGCTATTGCTGCATATAATTTTGAACTAAAACCTAACACGATTCAAATGATACAATAATTTGTTCAGTTTGATGGTTTGCAGGATGAGGACCCCAACGCTCACTTGGCAAATTTTTTGGAATTCTGCGACACATTTAAAATTAATGGAATTTCTGATGATGCCATTAGCCTTCAGTTATTCCCTTTTTCATTGAGAAATAAAGCTAAACAGTGGTTAAACTTGTTACCACGAGGGTCAATTATTACTTGGGAACAAATGACCGAAATTTTTTTATTAAAGTATTTTCCACCAGCTAAAATAGCTAAATTACGTAATTATATCTCTACTTTTGTACAGATGGATTTAGAAACTCTTTACGATGCATGGGAGAGATACAAGGACCTGTTAAGAAGGTGCCCTCACCATGGATTACCTCTATGGCTGCAAGTTCAAACATTTTATAATGGTGTGAACCACTCGAAAAGATAGATGATTGATGCAGCAGCTGGTGTAACCATCAACAACAAAACACCTTACGTGGCTTACAAATTTATCGAGGAAATGTCACTGAATAACTATCAGCGGCAAGTCATGAGGACTAAGCCAACCAAAACAGCCGGCGTTTATAACGTCGACGCGGTTAACATGTTATCAAATCAGGTAGAACTCTTAAATAAATAAAAAGATTGATGGTTTACTTGGTTCCACACAAGTACATCCAGTTATGCAATGCAATACAAGTGGAAGTGGAATAAGCAACCCAAAATATCTAACCTATGGCAACAACGTGGAGAACGAACAATCGAATTACATGGGTAACAATTTTAGACCTCAAAATAGTCCTTATAATAACATTTATAATGCAGGTTGGAAAAACCACCCAAATTTATCATGGGGTGGTTAAGGAAATCAAAGGCCAGAAAATCTGCTGGGTTTTTAACAACCACATTATCCACAGGAAAAGAAACCAAACCTTGAGGAGATGCTAACAAAATTTATCTCAGTGTCAGAAACTTGTTTCCAGAATACTGAGACATCACTTAAAAATCAACAAGCGTCGATCCAAGGGCTCGAAACTCAGATTGGCCAGTTGTCCAAATTAATTTCTGAAAGACCACTAGGACATTTACCTAGTAACACCAAACCCAATTCAAAAGAGCATGTGAAGGCAGTTACACTAGGGAGTGGGAAAGTGTTAGCCGAATCCGAAACCACTGTTCCAATTTCACTAAAAAATGGCTATTACATTCTTGTCCAATCAATTAGTTAATACCCCAATAGAATCTTATAATCTTCCACTGAAAAATTGAGCCAGTAAGAACTACTTATCTCTCGACCTCATAGTCCAGACCGGTTCACGGTTAAGGTGTTTACGGATAGGGCGTACCAAATCTGAGTTAATTCCCACCCTAATGACTTCCTAGATTTTTCAGCCCTAGGGTTTTAGGTTCTTCCTCTCCTGAACAGTTGATCCGCTAAGAAACCCCTACAAACCAATTATTTAATCATGCCTCAACTCGCTAATCCCTCACATGAGGATTAGTTCCTTATGGATCTAACAAATAATATAAACTTGATAGGAAGTGTAAACATGACGAATAACTTAAAAGGATAGAGTTTAGAAGAAGCCTGATTTGTATTTAGATTTAAGCGTCGGAGCCTCACATAGTTTGATTCTACTTCACAAATCTGATCTCTCTACAAAAGTAAATAACAAGAATTAAAATAAAATCTAAACCTAAGAAAAGAGAAAAACTAAAAACTAGATCTAAATAGAAAAATTATACAATATGCAAGGTGTCCATAACATGTGTTAAACAAGCCTATTTATAGACTTTAGAGTGGCTGTCGTCCATAACCCTAGGTCAGTTGTCGTCCTTGTACTTAACATTTGATTTTTTGGACCAAAAAATTTGATTGTGCTTAACAGATGCAATGTCGCAACATTGAGGGCAGTATGCTCATCTTCAGAGTGTCTTCAGGGATATGCCGCGATATCCTTAG
This sequence comes from Gossypium anomalum, assembly GCA_025698475.1. NCBI lineage: Eukaryota > Viridiplantae > Streptophyta > Magnoliopsida > Malvales > Malvaceae > Gossypium > Gossypium anomalum. The sequence goes on from CM046967.1 coordinate 64,564,736, forward strand.
GTTGTGTCACGACATTGAAGGCAGTCTTGAAATTCTTGTATTCTGCTCCCTATGTTTCGACATCCAATGCTCTGTGCTGAAACCTAGCGACTAGTATCGAGTTAGCATGCCTTCTAATGGTCTCCTACACACTCACAAAATATATTAGATCACCCTTAGGCCTCATTCGGCCCCTAAGGTCAATAAAAGACTCTAATTACACACTTTATTGAACTTAGCTAAACTTACAAGAATGTAATTAAAACTTAATTATAATGCTTATGTTCAAGCTCCTAAAGTGTGAAAACTTGTTTAATTTACTACACTGAATAACAATAGATCATATATCTCTGAAATCGTATGGTTACATAGCATGCCAATATATATTATTTTCGATCGTGATCTAAGATTTACCATTAGATTTTGGGGTAACTTACACGAAGCTTTAGGTACAAAATTAAATTTTAGTAGTACATTTCATCCCTAGATAGACAGACAGTCTGACCGAATGATATAGACTCTCAAAGATATGCCGCGATGTTATGTTATTGAGTTTGAAGGAAGTTAGGAGAAATTTTTACTGTTAGTTGAATTTTCTTATAATAACAGTTACTAAACAAGTTTTAAAATGTCACCATATGGGGCTTTATACAGAAAAAATGTATAGTTTCGTTATATTGGTCCGAATTGAGTGAAAGAAAATTGTGGGTACTGATTTGATCTACGAAACAAAGGATAAAGTTAGGGTTATCCGTCATTGTCTGAAAGATGCCTCTGATCAACAAAAATTGAATGCCTATTTAAAATGAAAAGATATAGAATTTTAGATTGGGGATAAAGTTTTCTTGGAAGCCTCAACTTGGGAAAAAGTGTTACAAATTGGTAGAAAAGGGAAACTCAGCCCGAGACTTATAGCACCTTATGAAATTCTTGAGAGAATCGAACCTATAGCATACCGATTAGCTTTGTCACCAGAGTTTGAAAAGATACATAATGTTTTCCACGTATCGATTTTATGTCGTTATTGTTTAGATACATCACATATGTTATCCACTGCTGAAATTGAGTTACAGCCAGATTTTTTGTACAGTGAAGAACTAGTGAGAATTTCAGCTCGAGAACTAAAAGAACTTTGTAGCAGAATAGTGTTGTTAGTGAAAGTTCTGCGACATCAAATTGGTATCAAGGAAGCAACTTGGGAAACAAAGGAATCTATGAAATCTTACTACCCTAATTTGTTTACTGGTAAGAATTTCGTGGACAAAATTTCCTTTAGGGGGAGAGTTGTAACAACCCAATTTAATTGATCTTAGAAATAGTGGTTCTGGGACCACAATTTTAATGTGTGAGTTTGTAAATATTATTTATTTAATATTTTTGACGTTATTTAGGTGTTGTATTAAGGTTTGGTTCAGTATTTTTGATGTTTAGTTAGTTAATTAAGAAAAATGGACTGAATCGTAAAAGGTGTAAAAGTTAATCGCTATTGAGTTGCATGTGCTAAATGTTTATAAAAAAAATTTTGAATGGTTTTAAATGGAAATTAGAAATATTTTAAATAGTGCGGATGGTTTTGGCTTTGAAATAAGTGAAATTATTGATTTTTTATGTTTTAATTAATTAAATTAGTAATAAAATATGTTTTAACTAAAAGATAAAGAAAGACAACAAAATTTATTTTTCATCTTCAACCTCAAAATCGGGTTTGAAGAGAAGAATAATCCCTAGCTCTCGTCCAAGCTTAAAGCTACAATTGGTAAGTAATTCCTTGTTTATTTCTTGTAATGTTTATGTTTTTGTAATCTCGGGAGCTTGATTAGGTATCATATGGACTATTTTGTGAAACTGTTAAAGTTTTTTAAAGTTTCCATTGATGTTTTCTTGAAGCTTATGAGGCTAATTGGTTACTTTTGAAGCTTAGATATGTTAACGAATTAGTCTATAAAGTAAAAGTTGATAGTTTTGAAGCTTAGATATGTTAACGAATTAGTCTATAAAGTAAAAGTTGTTAGTTTTGAACTTAGGGACTAAAATGAAATTAATTTAAAAAGTGCATGAAAATTTTGAAATTATGTTTTCTAATGGACTGTTGGAGGATTAAATTGTGATCAATTTTGAAATAGAAGCTCAAATGTGAAAGTTATAGTATTTTTTATTTTAGGGACTAAATTATGATAAATGTTAAACTTGGAAAATTGTGGTATAAATGAAATTGAACTATGGTATGATTCATATATGATGTTAAATGTTAATTGGAATAGTTAATTGAGTTAAATTATTATTTAAATCAAGAATTACAACAACCAGAGGACATACACAGAAAACGAAAAATTGTTAACTAGTCCCTAATAGCTAAATCACTACGATTTTGTTAGGTAAGTTCATATATTATAACTAAAATTTCAATTGCAAATGTATTATACTTGAATTTTGGATTGGCGGTTGTTGGTGACTATGAATTGTGGTATAATGTCAGGTTAAATCCCGATAAAAATAATAAAAGTCTCATATGAGGTTATGAGTTACTGCTCGAAGGTTCCAAGCTCTAGCATGTGTTGCGGAATCGAGGAAACATGTATATTAAGCCCTGGCCAGGCTATTTGTTGTGTAGGTTCAACCCTAACAAGTGACCGAGCACTATTATTTGATTCGTGTAGGTTTAACCTTGACGGGTAATGTAACCTCCCAAACCCTGTAACAACTCGTTTTTAGTGAAATTGGAACAGTTGTTTCGGGACCACAAATCCAAAGTTGAAAATTTTAATTTATTGTTATTTTATTTCCTATAGCATGATAATAGTACCGTATAAAAATTCCATTAAGAAATTTTACCGTTTACATGCTCAATTTGATATTAAGGACTAAATCACGTAAAGTGCAACAGTCGAGTTCTATAAGCTAAAGGTAGTAAATAGCTATAGAATTTTAAAGTAAGAGTCCTTATATGGTAATTAGACCATAAATAATGATAGTGGATGTACATGGCTTGGCATTTGTGTAAATTTTAATGTTTTTAAAGGTTAAATTAGTAAATAAAATAAATGATAAATTAAGTAAAACCAAATTAAGTATCATCTTTTATTTTCCTTCTTCAACTAAATGCTAGGGCTTGAGAAGACATTTTTAAGCTTTCAAATTTCGGCAACTTCATCTTGCTAAATTGGTATGTGTTTTGTCCTGTTTTTTATGATTTCTATGTTTTCTGGTTTGTTGTAGCTTAATATAACTAGCCAAGGGATTAATTTGTCAAATTTTTAAAGTATTAGAGTTTTGCCATGAATGAATATAGGTTTTTTTTTATGTTTGATGGAAGAAAATGATTAGTTGTTGATAGATAAACAACTTTTGTAAAGGGATTCTTGATAGAATTATCAATTAAGGGTTAAATTGAAAAATGTGAAAAGTTCATAGTGTAAATTGTAAAATAATGTATTTTATGATTTCATAGGGACCTATATGAAATTCAGATAGTTTGGGTTAGGGATGAATTTGCATGAATTTCATTTATTGAGCTTAGGGACTAAATTAAAAAGAAATCAAATGTGTAGGGACAAAAGTGTAATTTTGCTAATATGTGAAATTGGATTGAATTGAATAGACTAGTTATTAAATTGGTTAAATTTATTTATTTAGATCAAGAGAGATCTCAACTGGATTTAAATCAAAGGAAGGCGAAAGTTGTAGATTAGTCAGTCGTACTCCTTCGCGATAGTGTCGATGTAAGTTCATAGTAATTAATTATATCATTTGATTTCCTTATGTACTTGTATTTTATGATAAAGTAGTTAATTATTATATAATTATACTCCTGATCGTACTTACGTGCCCCTGTCATACTTTGGTACCCCTGATCGCACTCACATGTCCCTGTCGTACTTCAGTACCCCTGATTGCACTTACAAGCCCTTGTCGTACTTCGATACCCCTGATTGCACTTACGTGCCCCTGTTGTACTTTGGTACTCTTGATAGCACTTTCGTGTCGTGGTTACGTTTCGGTAACATTTATTAAGAAAAATACTAGTTCACTCATTTAATGTTAAGTTAAATAAATTGTTATGTACTTACTAAGTTTCATAAGCCTAATCGAGTTTATGTATTGTTTTGTAGATTACTTTTGCTAACTTGGGATAGATCGAAACTTTGGCTCCCACTATCCATTATCGTTAGTAGCTTTTGAACCTTTTTGGGATTGTGGCATGTATATGTGGCTATAAGTATATATGTATATGTGTCTAGTTCATTTTGGTATAAAAATGGATTACCAAGTTGTGTGTTTGGGCGCTTTGTTTTCTAGGTTGTACATATGTAACTTTTGACTTGTTAAAATGTTATGGATGAAATCACTTATGAATTGTTTAATGTTGATGAATTTAAATGGTTATGCTAGCATTTGTATTTGGATAGGTGTTTGAATAAATAAAGATGAAAGACTAGTTTGAAAATGCATGTTATAAAGGTTATGTGATATGTTTTAAATGTGGATTTGGTATCTTTGTTTTCAATGGCGTATAAGTCTATTGGTGCTAGTAGTGGAATGATACAAATGGAATTTTTTGTTTGGTTTTTATGTAATTTAAATGGCATATGTTGAAGTAAACTTATTTTAGAAGTTAGTGATTACTATTTGGCCAAATTAAGTACATAGTTACATGTTTACATGCTGACAATTGAGGTGCCTATGGGCATATTGGTTGTTTGTTAATATACCATATGCATATAGCTTGATTTTACATGATTTTGGTGTTTTGTTATAGCTTGTATATAAGTGAAATTTTGGGTGTAGGTACATGCCAAAATAGGTGAGAAAAATGGCTTGTAAAATGGCCTATTTTCGTCCACACGAGCGTGTGTCTCAGCCGTGTGTGATACACGGCCAAGTGACACGGCCATGTGCCCCCTATAGTTTTCAAAAGGTTTCAAGTTAGGCTATTACACGGCCTAGCACACGGCCAGGCACACGGGCGTGTGGGGTTATTTCGAAGGGTACTAGGCCTGGCACACAAGCGTGTGGCTTGGCCATGTGACCCAAGTCAGTAAGTTACAAAATCACGAACACGAGCTAGGACAGACCATGTGTCCTTATCTCGATTGCCCACACGGCCTGAGACACAGACGTGTCTCTTGGCCATGTGAGTCACACGGCCTAGCCAGCCGTGTAACCCCTGCAGTATAGAAAATTTTCACTATTTTTTGTATAATTCTCTGAGTTTTTTATTTAGTCCCAACTTATTTCTAATATGTTTATAGGGCCTCGAGGGCTCATATAAGGGACAATATGTATGAATTGGATTGGTTTTAACATGATTATTTATATGATTTGTATTTGTTTGAAATTATGTTTGTTTGATTTGAAAACTCTGGTAAAGCTCTGTAACCGTCTTTTGGTGATAGATACGTGTTAAAGGTGTTACAAACTCGGCCTAGACTTTAGGGCTAGATTGGGAAGGCTACATTAGCCACCGGAATGGCTAAGCTAACTTACTTTACCTTTGAAGACTTTAAATAAACTCATTTTAGAGAAAAAAAATCGTAGTTTTACTTTTGTGTTAGTTTAAAACATTCATTTTTTAGGTGAACTGCACTTAGGATTCATTTTATTGTTCATAGTGTTGTTTTAGAAGAACCGTTTGCTTGTTGCTCATCTTTATAAAAACTCAATGTTAAATTAATGCAGTGAAAAAAACTATTTTTCAAGTCATTTTGGAAACATAGTTGCCTTATCGATTTGTTTTTCAAAAACAATTCCTTTGCAATGCAAAGGAAACTAGGGAATAATGTCAAATTTTACTTAAGCTCGATATCATGCATTTTCCGGTTATTATGCTTAAGTAATCCATGTATGTAAAAATCCCCAAATGAAAAGTTACCAAACCAGAGACCAGAAATAATTTAAAATTACAAACAAAAACCAATAAAGACTGATTAATACTTATTAAAAATAGTCTAAGGTCAAAGGTGATTCTCTGTATGCAGGGTCTAGTCCTAGTTTCGAGGTTTACCTGAAAAGTTAAACACTATGCGGGCTAAGCTTATGAAAGCTTAGTGTGAGTCGAATAGTTTTTTAAATGGACATAAATATCAAATACAGTGAAACATGTTAGCATTAACATAAGAACACATAACCATCATTGGAATTTCATATCATTACATAGTCATTATCAAATCGATGTCAAATGGTATATGAGCATTGGCTATCATTCATTCAAGTAACAATCATTAATTTCGATACCATTCAATACAACACAATACAATACGTAGCATAAATCAATAGCATTCGAGTATGTCGTGAGCAAGATGCATGCAAAAAGGTTCCTACCCAAACCATCCGCTACACACCACAAGTTCCCCAAAACTCGTCTGCCAAACTCCAGCGAATGCATGCATAGCTCGATTTGGTAAAACCACAGAATAATAATAATGCAGTAACACTATCGACTAAGAAATAATGCGGTATAGTCGCCAATCCCCTCGGCACTCCAAATGCATTGCACTTGTTAATGAATTTAGTGAATTTTTCTTAAATCTCAATCATGGACATGAATTTATGAAATGTGCAAATTTATGCTTTATTAAATGAATTTTGTGCATAAATTAAATCATTTTCATGTTATTTATTAATGTGCTATGTTTTAATAATGTAATGGGACCATGAGGTGATACAATATAGAGCTCAATTGTAACACCCCTAACCCACATCCGTTGCCGGAATAAGGTTACGAGGCATTATTGGTCATAACATAGCTCAGCACAGTTATATTATTCTTTTTATGTTCATGATATATAAATAAACTTTAAAATCAAATAGCAATCCTTCACTTAATACATAGTAGTCAAATTTGCATATGAGAAACATTAAACCAAATAAAATCATACATGCTTTATTATTTATAATTAGTATACAAGTCATGCTTCAAAATTTGACCATTCCAATAGCATCAATTTAATCTTATATTCAAACCAATTAACATGACCCAAAGTCATATTACATGTACTTAACAAATATAATGTTCGAACCACTTGACTCTAATATTAATAGCACTTGTATACTTAAAACATATTCCAACATCTATCATTACATTACAGACATCAAATATATGTCAATGTATCTATATCATTAACTGAATATCAAACTTATCATTTCATAACTTCTGCGCAAGTGCATAATTAAAGCCATCCGAACCATATTACACTAATTAATATGCTATCACATATGTGACCTTAATAATTTTACAACATGGCCGAACATAATATTTTATGATCTTTATACATGCTCATAATACCCTAAAACAAAGTCATTTCTAAATACAATTACCATATCATGGCTAACCCAATTCATTAACTAATTTACATAATATATATATACGCATATTAGCTTAAGTTGTACTATTCCATATGGCTTAATAGAAAAAATTATATAAGCACAAATAAGCATTACCAAATGACCAAATTCCAATTGTAAAAATAGCTAATTTAAAATACTATTCACTTAATGAAGAATAATCATTTCATAAATACAAATGCCGAAACAAGACATGCCATTTTCACATATCATACATCATACCAAAACGTCACACACAAAACCAATTTGTTTCTCATATATTCGGTTAGCAAATTAACGTCAAAATTTATACCATTACCAGCATTTAATATTAAGCTAAATATATATATATATATATATCAATTCATAACCTAATGCAACATCCATATGTCAGTTTGTAACTACACATGTGATTAACAAAATTTACCTGTAACACATTGATTGATTGCCATTTAACAACCGAACCTATAAAGCCAATATACAATCAATACATAATCATCATTTTACCTCATTACCAAACCAAATTATATAATTATCCACCACCCGAATTATACCACATTTAATACTTACAAATTGAACTAACCATAAAACCAAATTATACCTCATGCTTACCATTTATCAATTCACAAAATAAATTCATTTGTATAAACAACTAATATAATAAAAGCACACCCAAAAACACATCCATCAACCACATTAGTATCACTCAAACCGATTTCATAAAAGCATACATCACACGAGATATACCATGAAACATACTTCCCAAAATGAGCTTATACCATGACCAAAAATACATAAACATGAACATCATTTCAAGCCATTTTCGCATGGCTACATATATACAATTTCAAAACCAACCATATCAAATACTAGCCTATACATGCCATATGTTATAAAATTCATGCTTTCAAAGTACCAAAATAGCGATCGATAGTGTGCCGATGATCCTTCACGATCCCCGAGCTCATGGCTAGCTTCCAAAATCTATAAAACACCGAATAAACACACAAAGTAAGCTTGAAAAGCTTAATAAGCCATAAGAAAATAAATCATATTAATAATATTTATAATTCAAAACAACTAGGCCAAATTTAACAAATTTCAACCACATATACTTTCATCATATTTGTAAATTCATATAATCACATTAAGTACTTTACTTACCTTACTTTTCATAAATACATAAACTTCACACATACCTGATTCACTTAGCTTAATTTCACATTCGGTCTTGACTTGTCATTTCCTGTTGAACCGTTTCGAATCAATAAGGATACTTGGATAGCTCATAAAGCTTGTACAATACCAACGTCCCAGACGTGGTCTTACATGTAATCAAATATCGATGCCACTGTCCCCGACAGGGTCTTACACATAAATCTCAAATCTATGCCAGTGTCCCAAACGTGGTCTTACACGAAATCTCATATCGGAATCCTATGTCATGACATATGTATCCTAACTATTCCTGTGGTTTGTACGGGGCTTTCGGATGTCGTAATTCGATCGATTCGAGCTCGATACAAGTCACACCATGCTTATACCAATTTGGCAATATGTAAAATATATATACATACCAATTCGGCAACATTTAAAACGTATACATTCAAAATTTAATAATATTTATTTACTTATGAACTTACCTCGTATGGACACGAACGGACCAGAATGACTATTCGACAACCTTCGACTTTTCCCTATCCAAATCTGATTTCCTCTTTTCTTTATCTAAATAGATTCAAATTTATCTTATTTAATCACACATTTAATCAATTCAATCCAAAAATACATAATTAGGCCTTTTTTACACTTTGGCCCTTATAATTTCACACTTTGACATTTTAGTCCTTATTTCACAAAACACAATATACATAATTTCCTTATACACATGCTTAGTCAAATATTCCATTAATTCATATAAGTCCATATCTTTCATTTATTTCACATTTTGACCTCTCAATTTACAAATTTCACGATTTAATCCTTAATACACATTTTTATAAAAAATCACATAATTAAACATAATAATCTATCAACAAAGATTTATTTTTCATCGTCAAACAACAAAAATCTCAAGCTATCAATAATGGCAAATCACAAAATCCACAACCAATTAAAAAATTCAAGCACGGGCTAGCTAGTATTCGAAGCAACGATCTCAAAAACGTAAAAATTATAAAAAAAACTGAGCAAATTACATACCTCAATCAAGCAAAATGAGTGCCAAACCTAGCTTATTCTTTTTCTTTCTTTTTCTTTTGTAGTTTCGGTCATGAAAGATGAACCAAACCGTGGTTTTATGTTTTATTTTATTTAATACCATATTAACACAAAATTTACTATTTTAACCTTTTTAATTTCATTTAAAATACATTACCCTTAGGCTTTTGTGTCCATCCATAATTTCAATGGTATAATATCAACATAAGAACATCACATTATAAAAGCCATAGCAACTTAACATTTTAACAAATAGATAGCCAATTTTACATTTTACACGATTAAGTCCTTTTATTAAATCGAACACTCAAACGATAAAATTAAATCACAAAAATTTCAAACATATAAATTAACATGCTGTAGACACCAAAAATAATATTAAAATATTTTTTGACTCAGATTCGTGGTCCCAAAACCACTATTCTGAATAGGGTCTAAACCGGGCTGTTACATCAATACAATTCTTGCATGGGCATGAACAAATCCACCCTACTTGGACGACAAAACCAAGCAAAATTAAGTCATAAGGATGTTAACTTGACCCAGTTAAACTGATGTTACAAGGTGGACATGTCTGGTTATTTATTGGGTCATGAAACCATACAACAAGAGGGAGTCAAGCCCACATTCGGCACAAGCTTGTGGCTGCCAAAAAATTAGGTTTAGGACAATTATTTGGAGGTCTCTACATTATGAAAATCGTTAAAAATCAGTACATGAAGATTGATCAAGAAAACGTCCACCCTATGGCTAAATTTAGCATGATTCCATGATTAAATCAAGCAGGCAACTCACCCTTATTTCCTTTTGTTATGGCCAGCCATTAATAGGAGAGAACTAAGAAATCTTTGATGCCAGTTTTAGTTAGCCACCAACCTCAAGTATAAATACCACACTCCTCTCACCTTTTCATTCATCCCTTCATTCCTTAATCATCATTACATCCCTCATCCATCTATTCTCTCATTTCCTTTCTTCAGTCCCACATATAACATCTGATTTCCCTTAGCCAGCAAAACCTTGAGAAGATCATCTCTTTGCGGCCACCTTGAGGAGCAACTAGCAAAAGAGCAACACAAGGATCGAAGGAGAACATCTTCAATCAGAGTCCACAAGACTGTTGATTCAATAGAGTTTATTCTTCATTTACTTTGTTATTTTAGTTTTAATCATGTTTTCAATGTGCTTTCTTATCTTATCATCAATAATGGTAGCTTAATCCATTGAGCTAGGATGATTTCATTTATTCAATGAAGTTTGTTAAATCATGTTTATAGTGTTTGTGCCTCAGTCGATCATGTTTTCAATTATTCTTTACAGTTTGGTTTTTTATTTTATTTTTATCTAACTTTTAACTTTATTAATTTATTCTTTAGTTTTTTAGTGATTTATTTTCAGGTGTTTATGAGCATTGATCAAATCATTGATTTATTACCTGTAGACCCTAAAATTGAGCAAACATTTAGACAAAGAAGACATGAACGATTAGCTCAAAGGCAAGTCAAGATGGACCTCGAAAATTAGAATGTTGAACAAGGAAATGGAGCCAATCCTATGTACAATCCAATCCTTATTGGTGATGATAGGGATCGTGCCATAAGATAGTATGCTATGCCCCTTTTCAATGAGTTTAATCTGGGAATTAGGAGACTTGAGATTGAGGCACCGTAATTTGAATTGAAACAAATGATGTTTCAAATGCTCCAAACAGTGGCCAATTCAGTGGTATGCCCACAAAAGATCCATACCTTTACCTTCGATTACTCATGGAGGTGAGTGATTCATTTAAAATAGTCGGTGTGACTGAAGACGCATTGAGGTTGAAGTTTTTTCCATACTCGTCGCGAGATCAAGCATGAGCATGGCTTAATTCATTGTCACCAAGTTCTCACCAAGTTCAATATCTACATGGCAAGAATTAGCTGAATGATTTTTGGTTAATTATTTTCCACCAAGCAAAAACACTAAGCTTTGAAATGAGATAAACCATTTTTCAAAAGTTGGATGACAAATCTTTGTACGAGGCATGGAAGATATCTAAAGAATTACTTCATAAGTGCCCTCATCATGGGATTCTACACCGTATCCAGTTGAAGACGTTTTATAACGGTCTCAACGCACACACAAGGTTGATGGCACATGTTTCTACAAATGGTGCTCTCTTGTCAATGTCTTATAATGAGGCTTACGAGATCATTAAGAGGATCAATAGCAACAACTACCAGTGGCCAACAAATCGAGCAATGTTTGGGAGATGAGTTGCTGGAGTGCACGAAGTGGACACACTGACATCAGTCTCAACTAAGGTATATTCTATTTCTTTAATGTTGAAACAGTTTACTGCTAATGGTTTTAATAATTTTGTAGCCCAGTCACTGAGTCAATTTGAGGTTATTTCCTGCGTATATTGTGGGGATAGACATTCTTTCGAGAATTGTCCATCAAATCCTGAATCTATTTATTTTGTAGGGAATCAACACCAAAATAGATGTGGACAAGGGCCACAGTCCAACTTCTACAAACCTTTTTGGTGTAATCATCCAAATTTTTCTTGGAGTAAATAAGGAAATAGACCGAACAACTATATGCAGCATAAACCCAACTAACCCGAAGGGTTCAACCAGTAAGCTCTTAAACCACCAAAAGCTGAGTCATCCAATAGTTTGGAGAACTTGTTGAAGTGTACATGGCAAAAAATGATGCCTTAATCTGAAGCCAAGTAGTAACACTAAAACGTTTGAAGAACTAGATGGGCTAGTTAGCTACAAAGCTTCATAACTGACAGCAAGTAACCTTGCTGAGTGATGCAGAAAATCTAACGAAATTGGGTAACAAATATTGCAAAGTGGTTGCCTTATGAAGTGGTAAGACTTTGGAGCCCAAGGAGGTTGTAATTGAAGATGAACCTATTGAGAATGAGGAAAGTCAACCATCAATTGAAACTCCTACACCAGCAGAGCCAGATCCTACAAAGTTTTATAAGGTAAAATCTAACCTAGTGAATTCTGAAAAACTAACATCTTCTTTAGATGTAGATTTATCTCTTCAGAAAAGTTATCAGATTCAACCCAAAGTTCCATCACCTCCATAACCTCAAAAGTTCCAACCAAATAAATAGAAATAGGAAGTGCGATTTAAGAAGTTTTTGGATGTTCTAAAGGAACTTCACATCAACATCCCGTTGGTAGAGACTTTAGAGCAACTGCCCAATTATGTGAAGTTCATGAAGGACATTTTTAACGAACGAGTGCAGTGCTTTCTTACAGAACAAGCTTCCACCAAAATTGAAGGACCCTAAAAGTTCTACTATAACCTGTAATATTGGAGAATCTTACTGTGGTAGAGCTTTGTACGACTTAGGAGCAAGCATCAACTTGATGCCCAGGTCTATTTTCAAGTTGTTAGGAATAGGTGAAGTAAAACCTACTACTGTGATACTCTAGTTGGCGAATAGCATACCCAGAAGGAAAGATCAAGAATGTTTTGGTAAAATTCGATAAATTCATTTTTCCTACGGATGTCATTTTTTTAGATTTTGAAACAGATAAGGAAGTGACAATCAACGTAGAGAGACCTTTCCTAGCCACGGGGAGAACATTGATAGACGTGCACAAAGGAGAACTCACGATGAGAGTTCAAGATGGACAAGTAACATTTAATGTTCTTAAAGCTCTAAAATTTCCCGATCCGACAGAGGAATGTTCAGTGATGGAAGAGCTAGAAACCTTACTTTCTATGGAATGGGAGAACACCTTAGGGTCTCAACAATTGTAAGTTGAAGAAGGTAGTGAAACCATGGCTTTGATGGAAGCCAATGTGATGAGCTATGTTCAACCAGCACGGTTGAACCACTAGAATTGAAAGTTCAAGAGTTTGCACAACAAAAGTTGTTAATCGAGGAACCGCCCAAACTCAAACTTAAGGTACTTCCTTCTCATTTTAAATAGGTTTATTCAGGTAACTGTTCTACTTTGCCTGTAATTGTTTCAGCAAAATAAAAAGAACAAAAATAGGAGCAACTAATTGTTGTTTTAAAGAAATTTAAAAAGGCAATCGGTTGGACCCTAGTTGGCATTCAAGGTATATGCCCTTCCTTTTGTATGCACAAGATTATCCTACAAAAAGGTGAGTGAGGTAGAATCGACAAGCAAAGGAGATTCGATCCTATCATGAAAAAGGTAGTTCAAAAGGAAGTGATCAAATGGTTAGATGCAAGAATTATCTACCCATATCAGATAGTTCATGGGTAAGTTTGGTACAATGTGTACCGAAAAAAGGCAGAATCACGATTGTCGAGAAGGAACATAATGAGTTAATCTCGACGAGAACAGTCACAGGTTGGAGAATCTATATTGATTATAGAAAATTGAAAAAAGTCACTGGAAAGGAACATTTTCCACTACCTTTTATGGATCAGATGTTAGATCGACTAGCAGGTGACAAATATTACTGTTTCTTTGATGGATATTCAGGATACAACCAAATAGTTGTAGCCCCAGAAGACCAACATAAAACCAGTTTTACTTGCCCGTATGGTACATTTGCTTTCAAGTGAATGCCTTTCAGTTTATGTAATGCACTTCCCACATTTCAACGATACATGATGACAATATTTAATGATACGATAGAAATATTTGTTGAGGTTTTCATGGATGATTTTTCTATTTTTTTTAATACCTTACGATATTTGTTTGAGTAATCTGGCTAAGGTACTAAAGAGATGCGAAGAGAAAAATCTTGTCATTAATTGGGAGAAATGTCCTTTTATGGTTAAGGAAAGAATTGTCTTAAGACACAAAATTTCAAAAAATGGGATCGAAGTTGACAAAGCAAAAGTGGATGTAATTGAAAAATTACCACCACTATGAAAGGAGTTCAAAGTTTCTTAGGCATGCTAGTTTTTAGCAAAGGTTTATAAAAAAAATTTCAAAAATTTCTAAACCTTTGTGTATGCTGTTAGAGAAAGATACAATTTTTTTATTTTAACACAACATGTTTAGAAGCTTTTGAAGAGTTGAAAAGCCAGTTAATCTCAGCCCTAATAATTGTTACACCTAATTGGAACTCACATTTTGAGTTAATGTGTGACGCAAACGATTTTGTTATTGGAGCTGTGATGGGGCAAAGAAGAAACAAAGTGTTTCATCCTATCTACTATGCAAGTAGAACTTTGACAAAAGCCCAGCTTAACAACACGGTAACTGAAAAAGAAATCTTTGTTATAGTTTTTACTTTTCACAAGTTTTGTTCATATCTTATAGGTACCAAAGATACAGTATCTACTAGCCATGCGGCCATTAAATACTTACTCACGATGAAAAATGCTAAACCGAGGCTGATTTGATGGATACTCATACTCCAAGAATTTGACCTTGAAATCCAAGATAGAAAAGGTGTTGAAAATCAAGTAGTCGATCATACGTCGAGGTTGGAACAAAACGAGGTAACTCAATCACTTGTTCCAATTAATGAAAATTTTCCGAATAAGCATATCTTCGAGGTAAGCTAAATTCATGAAATACCTTGTTTTGTTAAATATACGAATTATTTAGCATGTGGAATATTTCCTCGAGAAATGACATACCAACAAAGGAAGAAATTCCTTTAAGATAGTCGGTAATATTTCTGAGAGGATCCTTTTTTGTTTAAAAAAAATGCAGAAAACATAATCAAGAAGTGCATAGCTAAAAGTGAAATTGATGAGATCCTTTACCACTGCCATTCATCTCCAAGTGGGGGTCACTTTGATGGTTCCCACACTGCAGCAAAGATCTTACAACCAGGATTCTTTTGGCCTACAGTGTTCAAGGATGCGTATGCATATGAGGAAATTTGTGATAGATGCAAAAGGACCGGAAACATATCAAGGAGGAATAAGATGCCCTTAACGAACATTTTATAGGTAGAGTTATTTGATGTGTGGGGCATTGATTTTCTAGGCTCGTTTCCTTCTTATTATGGTAACAAGTATATATTGGTAGCTGTGGATTACGTATCCAAGTGGGTTGAAGCCGAGGCATACCCAATGAATGCTGTTAAGGTAGTCATGCGATTCCTACATAAGCATGTGTTTTCACAATTTGAGACTCTGAGGGCTATAATTAGCTATGAAGGACCTCACTTTGTAAACAAATGTCTTAAGTGGTTGTTTGACAAGTATTATGTGAAACATAAAATTTCCACTGCTTATCATCTACAATGAAATGGGCAAGTTGAATGGGTGAACCGTGAGATAAGAGGAATCCTTGAAAAGATGGTGCGACCTGATAGAAACGATTGGTCTCAAAGGCTCAATGATGCTCTATAGGCCTATCGATCTGCTTTTAAGACATCGTCAGGAATAACTCCTTATCAATTAGTCTTTGGGAAGGCATGCCATTTGCCACTTGAATTGGAGAATAAAACTCACTAGACTTTAAAGTAATTAAATTTGGATCTTAAACAAGCTGGTGAGAGAAGGATATTACTGTTTGATGAGTTTGAGGAGTTAAGGTTATTTTAATACTGGAATGCCAAGATGTATAAAGAAAATACTAAGAGATGGCATGGCAACCGTGTACAACCTTGTGAATTCAAAGAAGGAACGAAAGTATTGTTGTTTAATTTGAGGCTAAGGTTATTTCTGGGAAAGCTCAAATCCTAAAGGAAAAGACCTTATACCATCAATAAATTTTACCCATATGGAGTAGTAGAATTGTACAACAACAAGGGAGGTATGTTTAAAGATAATGGTCAACGTCTGAAACACTATTGGATGGTGAAGTTGAGCAAGTTGAAACCTCATTCAATTTAATAGACCCTTAATTTTTACGTTTTTTTCTTTTTTAATAAATGGCATACTTAGAAATTATTTTCTTGAATTAAAACATTAAATTAAGTTTGTCTAATGAGATTGGAACTTAAGTAGGACCATTTGTGATCCCTCCAACCTTTCTTAGGATATTAATTTGATGTAATTTTTGGAGAAGAAATTTTCTAAATAATCCAAATTTTTTAATTTTTAATTTGTAATTTTAATTTAATTTATTTATATTTAATAAGAGGGTTAATTTGGTCTAAGCACTAATCAGTTTATTTTTCTAGTTTAATTTAATTTTTCACTACATCAAAATAATTGTTGTTTGGGTTTGAGGCCCAAAATAGCGGAACGGAGAAATTTACCCAGTAGGTGTCATCCCTAAGGTTTTAAAAACCCTAATTTTGCCTCTACTTTTCCCTTCCATCCTTACCTTGCCACTCAAGCAACCCTCATAGCTAAATTTTTGCTACAAATTTGCCCTAATCCATCACTATATAACCACAATCATACCTTCATAAAATTTAGAACACCTAAACAATCAGCTTTCACCCTAATTTTCTTCTCTTAGCCATCGGCCTCAAGTTCCTAAAAGTCTCTTCTCAATTTTTTTCTTTGTTGCAAGTCCCTCCTATTGCCGCAGCAATATCATTGTCTGAGTAACCTTGTCGCCGCTGTAAACTTGTCGCTATTGCAAATCCATCACTACCGCAAACCTCCACCACATACATTCCCTATTTCTTTTCTCTTCCTTTTTGTTGAAATTCTGCCTATTTTTTGGGGAAAAATACCATGTCTCAAAAAAGAACTAAATCTTCCAAGACTACTGTCAAGAATCCAATTGTGATTCAAGCTGAGGAGCAAGGGAAATTTTTTATTCTATCTTCAAGAATCAACCAATGATGCTGGAAAAAGGTTTTACTTTGGAAGACAATGACAATATGGTTATGCCATTGAAAGATGATTAATGCTTTAAATTGAGAGAAATTTCATTATGCACGATTAATGCCTGATGAAGACTTAGTACGAGAGTTCTATGCCAACTTGACCATGCCAGATGCTAGTAAGTTATTGTTTGCAAGAAGAAGGTACCCCTTACTTTTAAGTCCATTAATGATTTGTTTAACTTACCTGATGTTGAAGAAGATGAGTACTCTATCAATTGGGATTTTCTTCAACATGGTTACAAATCCAAGATCTCAATCGATTATAAGAAATTATGGTAGTCATTCTTGCCAAAGAGAATATTTAAATCAGTCGCTAAGGTATGGTTCTACTTTATTCAATATAGTTTCATGCCTATCTCAAATAATTCCACCTGTAACAACGCTCACCCATATTCAACGCGGAAATAGGGTTATAGAGCATTACCGAACTTATAATACAATTCAACATTCATTTCACAAACATTTTCAAATTTGAAATAAACATTATTCAAATTCAACCACATTGTCCCTATTACGAGCCTATGAGGCCCAAAACATGCATTCGGGGTGGTTTGGGACTAAACTGACAACTTATGAAATTTTTGGAAAATTTAGAAAATTTTACAAAATATAGGGGTCACACGCCTATATGGCCCGGCCGTGTGTCCATGTCACAGGCCATATGGACACTCGAAATGGGATCACATGGTCGTGTCCCAGCTTGTGTCCAACCCCGTGTAACTTTCTGACTTGGGTTACATGGCCAACACACATGCCCGCGTGACTAGTCTGTATGCCCTAAAGATAGCCACACATGCCCGTGTGCTGGGCCGTGTGCTAGGCTGTGCCAAACCTTTAGGGTATACTGACTTATGCCACACAACCAAGTCACACACCCCTGTGCTAGACCCTGTGGAGCATACTGACTTGATTCTTAATTCAACACTAGGAGACACACTGCCGTGTAACATAACCGTGTGTCACACACTGCTAAGACACACACCCGTGTCTCTACCCGTGTTGACAAAAATAGGCTGTTTACCAAGTCATTTTGCCACCCAAATTGGTATACACCTACATCAAACCAATTGGCACCAAAACAAGACATAAAAGGGCATTCAATCAACCTCATTCAAGCATCATTTATACCGTTTCAATACCAACCAATACTAAACATATCAATATCACAATATGCTATTCAAATTATACCAAAATCTCATAATCTCAAATCAAAAATACAATCACTTTCAACCATGCATCATTTATCCTAATCTCACTAACATATCAAATTCAATTCACAACCATTTAGTATCCCTAATTAACAAATATCATCAAGCATTACATACCCATCATTAAACACATAACGACAACAATATGCACATATGAAAACACAACCAAACCAACCAAATTAAGCCAACTCTCATGGCTATACACAAAACCAAAACATTAACATTTACAGGCCATTTCAAATGACCAAATTCATTTCCAAACTATATATCAAAATGACCATAATTCCTATACATGCCATATACTTAAAACACTTAAGTTCAAAAGTTCCCAAGAGATAGTAGGATAGTATGATGAAGTCTCCGACGATTCCTGAATCTAAGCTATCTTTGAATTCTCTATAAACCACGGAAAAAAAACAATGTAAGCTATAAAGCTTAGTAAGCTCGTATGAAAATAATAAGCAAAATTCGCCATTTATTTACCATTCAAAGTATACATATAACATACTACAAGATAATTAACCACAATGTTAACATGTATTCCATCATCTTATTTAACCATGAACTCAATTCTTTCATATGTTCGTTACATATTCAGTTTCCGTACATACCTGTATTGATACGTATCTATTCTTACCATTTCATTTCTTTGATATACCTGTTGAACCATTTTGAATAATACAGGATACTCGGGAATCTTGCACCCTAAGTGCCAATATATATAGCCGAAGCTATCTCAATAAATCTTGCACCGAACTGCCAATACATAGCCAAAGCTATCTCAATATCATATCTCAATAATGCTCACTCTCAAGCTATCAAAATGTCTGCTCACACAAGCTGACGGTCGTGACGTAACTACATGGTGCTGCTCACACAAGCTGACGAGAATCCGCAACATAAGCTGGATAACTCAACCATCGGTAGGACGCACGGACTAGCACCAAAAATAATTGTAACACCCCTAACCCGTACCCATCGCCGGAACATGGTTTTGGAGCATTACAGAGCATTCAGAACATTTTTCAATTCATTCATGCAAATCACTATTCATTAACCGAGATTATTCATGACATCCCTTAATTGGACCCTCGAGGTCCTATACGAGAATTAGAATTGAATCGGGACTTAATCAGGACCTCTAAGAAATTTTCAAAAAATTGCAAAATTGTTCCAAGGTGCAGGGCTCGCACGCCCGTTTGGCCCAAGGGACACGCTTGTGCGACCTTGGGACATGCCCGTGCTAGAGGCCGTGTTCGACCCCGTGTTACTCTCTGACTTGCACATACGGCCATGCCACACGCCCGTGTGCTAGGTCGTGTGGTTAATTAATTTAATTCGAATTAGGTGCAGGTTTCACAAGGCCAGGACATGCGCCCGTGTTCCAGGCCATGTGGCACACATGGCTGAGACACACGCCCGTTTCTCTACCCGTGTGCCCAATTCTGAGCATTCTGTTTCTCAATATTTAAGTGCAAGGGACACACAGCCTAACCACATGCCCGTGTTACTAGGCCGTGTGTCACACACAGTCTAGACACACACTCGTGTGGACAAAATGAAGCTATTTCCTAGCTTCATTTCTCACCCAAAAACCTATACATAAAACACTCAACCAATTCCAACCATTTCAAACATTTAAAGTAGGCCAATTCAGCATTTAACAAGGCATACTACTACATGCATAAATGATTATAAATTTACCTTAGATTAACTTAGGCAATAGCAAACTTTGATAACATATTCATAACATATCACATGTGAACATAACATCATAATCTACTTAATCATACCAAAATAAGCCATTACTAGCTATCCTAATGGCTAGGTTACAAAATAACATTTTCAAGCCACTATTGGCCAAGTTTCCCTATACATGCCATTATACCAAAATGATTTCACCAAATATACCCAAAATGCTAGACGATAGTGTGACGATGCTCCAATGATCTTCCAAACTTCAAGAGCTTTTGAGCACTATAAAACACGGGAAAAATAAAAGGAGTGAGCATTATATGCTTAGTAAGTTCGTATAACTGAAACTAAACTTACCAAACTTGTTTATTAAAATCTAGGCATACAATGTTATGTATCCATCCATTTGGCTAAATGGCCTAATCACATAAATTTCATCAAACATGTTAGTCAACAAACTATTCATATAAATCAAGTAACATAAATTAGCTCATCATGCAATATTCTTTCAAGTCATTATCATTTCATCTCAAAGCTTTCATGCCATGTCAAGAGTTACATGTCTGTAGAATCATTGAAATTCTGATGAAGGTTCAAGTAGCACACTCGAGGTCTACGATTCATTAATCCATCAATTCTTATCAAGGGTACCCCTTAGGGTACTTAACCAAGGAACACACTGGCAAGCCATATCTCGTATAACAGGATTACTAGTCCAGGCTATATCCTTTATATAGCATATGCTTACAAGAGCTCAATTAGGGTTACCAGTACAGGCTAAACCCTAATCATAATGTGTGTTCGAGAGGTATTATATCGGGATTACCTATCCAGGCTAAATCCTTTATATAACAAGGTCATTGGGATTACTCGTCTAAGCTAAATCCCGTCCACAACAAATGTAAGACCTTATTAGTTTTGGAAAAGCATATACATTCATCGGAATACAATATTCAATCGGGACTTAACCCCTTTTTCATCATAGCATACAAATAAGCACATCAACATAAATCACATTACATACATACACAACACTCAATTAACATAATTACATGCCCAATTAAGTTACACGAACTTACCTCGACACCTGTTCTCGTAAAAGTCTACTAATCCAAAATCTTTTCTTTTCCTCGATCTAACCTTGAAATAGTGTTGTCTGAATTTATATAAATTAATATAATCATTAGTTTCATACATTTCATACTTAGATGGACTCAATTTACGTCTTAGAATTTTGCCCCTAACTTTTCCAAAAATTCTGATTTTGTCCCTAGGCCCAGAAAATGAAACTTGTGTAAATTACACCCTATTCCAAGTCTAACCAAAGCCCCATTACAAATTTTCCAGAACATGCTTACATAAAACTTCAAAATTTTTCTTTTAATTTTGCAAGTTTACATTTTAGTCCCTAAATCAAGTTTTCATCAAAAATCACCTTGCAAAAGTTGTTTATCTATCAATAATCTTTCATTTTCTACCATAAATTTCTAATTTCCAACATAATACATCCATGACCCATTTTCATACCTTGATAAATTTTCAAATTAATCCTTGAAATAGAGAGATTAAGCTATCCCAATTTCAAAATTACCAAAATTACTAAAAACGAGACAAGGAAACTTACCCAATTAGGCCTTGAAAGCTTTTTTTCTCTCTCCTAGGGTTTTCATGTGTTTTTGGGTTGAAGATGATAAAAAGAAGATGATATAATTTCTTTTCATCTTTTAATTAATTAAGTATTTTGGTATTTCCAATTTAGTCCCTTGTCTTTTTCTATAATTCCATGGATGAGTCACCATAAAAATCTACATACTTTTATGAATGGTCTAATTACCATATAAGGACCTTAAGTTTTGAATTCCATATTTATTTGCTCCTCATAGCTACTAGAATTCAACTTTTGTATTTTACGCGATTTAGTCCTTCTCGTAATTAGGCACTAAATCGATAAAATTTTCAAATCAAAATTTTCACACGTCATTTCTATCATATTATAGGCCATATGGTAAAATAAAAATAAATATATTTTGAGTCAGATTTGTGGTCTCGAAACCACTATTCCGATTTCACTGAAAAATGGGCTATTACAACAATAATAACTCCTAATGACATGTCATTCACATCCTAATCAATTCCTAAGGTTCAACCGGGATTTCTCGTTTGCCGAATCGTCGTCGAATATATCCGCAAGGTCGTTTTACAATTTATGCAATATGAAGCCTTTCTTGATCTAAGTATAATCAAAATTAACTTATTTAATAATCTCTCTATTCAATTTAATCCAGAAACATACATTTAAGGTAAATTTATATTTTTGCCCCTAACGTTTCAACATTTTTACAATTTAGTCCTTATTTCATAAAATCACAAATTCATGCAATTTATCCAAAACCCATGCTAGTCAAATTTCAATTAGGTCCCTAGAAGCCCTTATTTTTTATTTATTTCACAATTTAACCACAAAAAATTACACATTTCACAATTTAATCCCTAATTGTACATTTTACTAAAAATCACTTAACAAATGTAGTTTATCTAACAACAACCACGCATTTTCTACCATTAAACATCAAAATACATCAATATTCATCAATGGAAAAACCCTTAACCTTTAATAGTTTTGCAAATTAGTCCTCGGGCTAGCTAGATTAAGATGCAACGATTACAAAAACATAAAAATCATGAAAAATGGGATAAAAATTGTACCTTAAAGAGCTATGAAACCTTGGCCGAATATCATGCCCTAAAAATGGCTTTTCTTCTTGTTAAGAATCGGCCAAGAAGATGATAGCCTTAAAATTTGGTTTTTTTATTTTACTTTAATAACCAAATTACCTTTTTAACCTTAATTATAAACTATTAAAAACACTTAATACATGTCCATAAAAATCTCTTCATTTTAACAATGGGATATTTATCACATAAGGACTCCACTATTTAATTTCGTAGCCATTTAATACCTTTAACTAATCGAACACCACTTTTGCAGTTTATGCGATTTAGTCTTTTTTATAAAATTAATCCTCAAACGATAAAATTTCTGAACAAAACTTTCACACAATCATTTTATCATGCTGTAAACAATAAAATAATAATAAAATATTTATTTGGACTTCGGATTTATGGTCTCAAAACCACTATTCTGATTTGACTAAAAACGGGCTGTTACACCACCATCTTGATGGAACAAATGCTTTTGTTGTATGCAATTATGACAAAAAGGTCTATCAATGCTGGGAGAATTATTCTCAAGGAGATTCAAGACTGTTCTAGGAAAAAGGAAGGAAGTGCCTACTTTCCATCATTGATTACTTCGTTTTGCTTGATGGCCCAAGTAAGATCGAAGGCAAACATAAAGGACCATTATGTTTAAGGTTGCGTAACAAAGCATGACCTTGACAGGTTAGTGGAGAATGTTGGATTATTGAGAATTACTTGTTATTTAAGTAATCTTTATGACTCACCTCTCTTTCTTACTATCCTACTTGGTATTCAGTTATCATTCATTACTTTGTTTTCACAATGAGGACATTGCTTATTTTTAAAGTGGGGGTAAGGCAAATATTTGCATAAATTTTTAAAACTTCAAGTTTGTTTCAAACCTTTTAATATAAGTATGCTGAAATAAATGAATGTTCAAAAAGAATTTTTGTTCATAAGTTAGTCTAAATGCAAGCATTATTTTATTTATGTTTTTTTATGTTATCTTGAGTTATGGAATGTTAGTGTATTCTTAGGTCTTACGTAGCCTTTTACCAAGAAAATTAAACTTCTTTCAAAATAAACATGCATGAAGGTTTAAGTTCTTAGAATTGACTTAGTAACTTTCTTAAGGCGAAATCCTAAGAGGCATAAAAATTTAAACATGAATTTGGCACATTTTCTTTGGATCGTTTGAGCCTTTCAAGCCTACGGTATACAAATTTGACCCTTGAAACCTTAATTTGAGCCTTAAAGCCTATTTTATTGTTATTTACCTACATCAGAAGCCATGCAACCATATTTTTAAATTTTGTCCTATTTTTGCACCTATCTTAACTATACTTGTCTTGGTGAGCAAAGATCGAGGAAAAATTCAAAAAGATGTACATGTTCTTCATATGTTTTAAAAAAAAGCTTTATTCAAATGTCAATAAAAAACCTTATTCTTTCCCCGATCTAAATCTGTATTTCGCCTTTTTTATCTAAATATAATAAAAAATAACTTATTTAATAATCTCTCTATTCAATTTAATCCAAAAACATACATTTAAGGTGAATTTATATTTTTGCCCCTAATGTTTTAACATTTTTACAATTTAGTCCTTATTTCATAAAATCACAAATTCACAATTTAACCAAAACCCATACTAGCCGAATTTCAATTAGGTCTCCAGAAGCCCATGTTTTTCATTTATTTCACAATTTAACCACAAAAAAATTACACATTTTACAATTTAATCCCTAATTGTACATTTTACTAAAAATCACTTAACAAATATTGTTTATCTAACAACAACCATGCATTTTCTACCATTAAACATCAAAATACATCAATATTCATCAATGGCAAAACCTTAGCCTTTAACAACATTGCAAATTAGTCCTTGGGCTAGCTAGATTAAGATGCAACAATCACAAAAACATAGAAATCATAAAAAACGGGACAAAAATCGTACCTTAATGAGCTATGAAACCTTGGCCAAATATCAAGCCCTAAAAATGGCCTTTCTTCTTGTTAAGAATTGGCTAAGAAGATGATAGCCTTAAAATTTTGGTTTTTTTTATTTTACTTTAATAACCAGATTACCTTTTTAACCTTAATTATAAACTATTAAAAACACTTAATACATGTCCATAAAAGTCCACTCATTTTAACAATGGGATATTTATCACATACGGACCTCCCCTATTTAATTTCATAGCCATTTAATACTTTTAACTAATGGAACACCACTTTTGCAGTTTATGCGATTTAGTCTTTTTTATAAAATTAAACACTCAAACGATAAAATTTTCGAACAAAACTTTCACACAATCATTTTATCATGCTGTAAACATTAAAATAATAATAAAATAATTATTTTGACTTTAGATTTGTGGTCCTAAAACCACTATTCTGATTTGACCAAAAACGGGTTGATACAACTCTCCCCCCTTTAGGAATTTTTGTCCCCAAAAATCTTACCAGTAAAGAGGTTAGGGTACTATTTTCTCATAGCTTCCTCGCGTTCCCGCGTAGCCTCTTCGACACTGTGTCTTTGCCACAAAACCTTCACCAAAGCTATGCGTTTATTTCTCAATTCTTTAACCTCTCTAGCTAAAATTTTGATCGATTCTTCATTATATGTCACATTAGGTTGAATTTCAATCTCTGACGGGGAAATTACATGTGATTGATCTGACCTATATCGACGTAACATCGACATATGAAACACATTGTGAATCTTTTCCAGCTTTTATGGTAAAGCTAGCCGATATGCCAATGGCCCATTCATTCAATAATCTCATACGACCAGATAAATCGCAGACTCAATTTGCCTTTGCGACCAAAACGTAGTATTTTCTTCCACGGAGATACTTTTAGAAATACTTTGTCACCGATATGAAATTCAATGTCTTTTCGTTTCAAATTCGCGTACGATTTCTATCGATCTAAAGTTACTTTCAGACTGTAGCGAATTAATTTTACTTTCTCTTCAGTCTCTTTGATCAAATCAACCACGTGAACCTTTTTCTCACTAAGCTCGGTCTAGTACAATGGAGTTCAGTATTTGCGACCATCCAAAACTTCATACGATGCCATATTTATACTCGATTGAAAACTGTTCTTATATGCGAATTCAACCAACGGTAAATATTTCTCCCAATTGCCTTCAAATTCTAAAACACAACAATGAAGCATATCTTCAAGAATTTGTATTACTCTCTCTGACTGACCATCGGTTTGTGGATGAAATGTGGTGCTAAAGTTTAGACGCGTACCCAGAGCTTCTTGTAATTTCTTCCAAAATCACGATGTAAACCTTGGATCTCTATCCGAAATAATTGGAACTGGCACCCAGTGCAATCTAATGATCTCTGAAATGTACAATTCAGCAAATTTATCAAGTGAATAGTCAGTACGTACCGAAATGAAATACGCCAATTTTGTCAGCCGATCAACGACAACCCAAATAACATCTTTCTTTTTCAGAGACAATAGCAAACTTGATATGAAATCCATCGTAATTCATCCCATTTCCACTCTGGTATCATCAAAGATTGTAGTAATCCCGAAGGCACTTGATGTTCAGCTTTAACTTGCAGACAAGCCAAACATCTCGACACAAATTCTGAAATGTCTCGTTTCATACCCGACCACCAATATAATTGTTTAAGATCATTATACATTTTTGTAATCCCCGGATGAATGAATAAACAACCACTATGCGCTTCGTGTAAAATTTTTTGAATGAGCTTGAAACTCTTTGGTATGCAAATTCTATCTCGGAGCATTAACAATCGTCAGATCCGATCTGATAGTCTGAATCACCAGTCAACTCACATTGTACTCATTTGGCTTGCAATTCGTTATCACATTTCTAAGCTTCACAAATTTGTTGAATAAATACCTGTTTAGCTTTTAATTCAGTTAGAATCGAATTATCATCAATCAAGGTTAGATGTGTATTCATCGCTCGCAAAGCGAATAATGATTTTCTACTCAAAGCATTTGCGACTACATTCGCTTTCCCTAGATGATAATTAATCACCAACTCATATTCTTTCAACAACTCAAGCCATCTTCATTGACGCAAGTTCAGATCTTTCTGAGTCATTATATATTTCAAGCTCTTGTGATCAGTAAAGATATGGCACTTTTCACCGTACAAATCATGTCGCCAAATTTTCAATGCAAAAACAATAGCGGCCAACTCTAAATTGGGCGTCGAATAATTCTTTTCATGTGGCTTCAATTGTCTGGAGGATAAGCTATCACTTTACCCTCACAACCCAAACTGTTCAATGATGTGTCGTTGAAAATCACAAATTCTTTACCCGACTCAGGTTGCACCAACACTGGTGCCTCAGTTAACAAAGCTTTCAACTATTCAAAAGTCTGCTGATATTTTTCAGACCATTCGAATTTCACATCTTTCTATAGTAATCTAGTCATCAATGTAGCAATCATCGAGAATTCATTTACAAAATACTGATAATAACCAACTAACCCTAGAAAGCTTCTGACTTCGGATACGTTTCTTGGTGGTTTCCAATCAACAACTGCAGAAATCTTGTTTAGATCAACACGTATTCCTTTAGCAGAAACATTATGTTCCAAAAATCTGACTTCTTAGAGCAAAACTCACATTTGCTGAGTTTAGCGAACAATTGCTTATCTCTCAAGGTTTGTAACACAATCCTCAAATGCTCAGCATGCTCAGACTCATCTAGTGAATAGATTAAAATGTAGTCAATGAATACAACCATAAATATGTCTAAGTACGGTCTAAAAATTAGATTCCTCAAATCCATAAAAATTGTAGGAGCATTGGTTAATCTGAAAGGCATAACAAGAAACTCATAATGTCTGTACCTTATTCTGAATGCAGTTTTTGGGACATCCGAATTCTTAACTCACAACTGATAGTAGCTAGATCTCAAATCAATCTTCGAGAATATTGTTGCCTTTCAACTTATCAAACAAATCATTAAATCTTGGAAAAGGATACTTGTTCTTTATCGTAACCTTATTGAGCTGACGATAATTAATACAAAGTCTCATTGATCCGTCTTTCTTCTTTACAAACAACACAGGTGCACCCCATGGCGAAAAACTAGGTCGTACAAAACCTCTATCTGTTAACTCTTGCAACTGAGCTTTCAACTCTTTCAATTCTGTCAGAGTCATTCTTTACGAAGCTATCGATATTGATGATGTTCTCAGTACTAATTCAATAGCAAACTCGACTTCTCTGAGCGGTGGCAACCTTGGTATCTCTTTTGGAAATACATCCAGATACTCACAGACTACTGGCATAGATTCAATCTTCGATTCAGACACTTTTATATCTAGTACATAAGCAAGATCAGCTTCACAACCTTTCCTCACACATCTCTGAGCTAATATAGACAAATCACCACAGGCAATTCATTCAACTCATCTGATCCAATTCGAATTTCTGGCAATTCAATTCAATTGTCTTTCGTCTATAATTCACAATGGCATCATGTAGCGTCAAACAATCCATACCCAGAATCATATCGAATTCATCAAATGGAAAAAGCATCAAATCAGTCAAAAAATAGTAACCCCGAGTCATTAAAGGACAGTTCTTGCAAATTTTATCAACTAAAACATATTTGCCTAGGGCGTTCAACACTTTAACCACAAATCCAGTAGACTCAACAGGAAAATTCTTACTAAATACTAAATTCATACAAATATATGAATGGGTCGATCCAGGATCAATCAATGCAATTACATTAGTGTCATAGAGAGAAAATGTACCCATATTCGCAAGCGCGAGTAGTGTAAGCTCTAGCAAGTGCTCTGCCCTCGGATCTCATAGTGGAGTCCTTTGTCATTCCTTTACTACTAATCACATTTCCAGCACTTCGAGGTGGTCAGCCCCTGGCAACTGTATTACTCAGGCTTGAAGTCTAAAGATTATCTTTCCTAGATAACTAAAGACAATCACGAATAAAGTGTTCTTGCGAACCACATCTAAACAGGCTTTATTATTACTATTCATCCAACAATCTCCAAAATGTCGTCGACCACACTATTGACACTCGGTTTTATTGTTTCTCACACTGCCAACACTCGATACTGATGTAGCTTGAGTTTTAAGACTTAAATATTGTTTCCCACAATCTTTGTTTAGATACCCGATAGAAGTATTCGAACGAGTATACGAATCTCTTAATTTCTTTGATGATGAATGATACGGTTTATTCATCGATCTTTTTCTCGAATCTCTAGCCTCGAAATTCGCCTTTCTCTTTTCTTTGCCAAGTTCTTCGGCTTTATAGGCTCTGTCAACTAGCACCACAAATTCTTTCAACTCTAGAATCCCAACTAGCAATCTGATACCTCTTTCAACCCATCTTCAAATCTTTTGCACATAATGGCCTCAGTTGAAACACATTCCCGAGCATACTTACTAAGTCTAACAAACTCTTGCTCGTATTCGGTCACAGACATACGGCCCTGTTCAGTTCAAGAAACTCTTTGCTCTTCTGATCAATAAACCATTAACTGATGTATTTCTTTTTAAATTCGACTTGAAAGAATTTCTGGGTAACTCTTTCTCTCGGTACCACAGATACTAAAGTATTCCACCATTGATATGCAGTGCCCTTCAGAAGTGATACAACACATTTTAAACATTCAGCTGGTGTGCAAGAAAGTTCATTAAACACCCGAATCGTACTTTCAAGCCAAAAATTAGCTCTCTCAGGATTGTCATCAACATCAGCTCTAAACTCTTTACCTCCGCGTTTTCAAATCATATCAATCGGTTGCTTATTCAATCGTAGAAGTTCCACGCCTTGAGGAGTTATGGGAACTGGTTGGGGATTAGGAGGGGGTGGAGGTTGTTAAGCAGCCAGATTTGTTCGAACAAACTCCGTAAACCACTCATTCATCATCTAGAAGAAGGCTTCTTTAGCCTCTCCTCCCTTGTTACCCGATATGGGTCTCAACTCTGATTGCGCTACTCCGTGAACGAAGGCAGGCGCATTACTTTCAACATCATCAGCTACAGCTCGATTGGGATCCATTTACTATATGAAAACATGATTTAAATTGTCAGGAGATATCACACTATCACAGGTTATATATGGAAGTATAGCTAGACTCTCACATACGCTATGTTAGTCTAAGAATTGACTAAACCTGGCTCTGATACCAATAAATGTAACACCCTTCTCCCCTATTAAATGTCAAAATAGGGTTACAGAGAATTAGTGAACTCATAATACAATTAAATATTCATTTCACAAACATTTTCAAATTTCAAATAAACATTATTCAAATTCAACCACGTTGTCCTTATTATGAGCCTACGAGGCCCAAAACATGCATTCAGGGTGGTTCAGAACTAAACCGATAACTTATGAAATTTCAAGAAAACTTAGAAAATTTTACAAAATACAGAGGTCACACGGCCGTGTCACAGGCCATGTGGACGTTCGAAATGGGATCACATGGCCGTGTTCCAACTCGTGTCTGACCCTGTGTAACTCTCTGACTTGGGTCACATGGCCAACGCACACGCCCGTGTGCCCTAAAAATGGCCACACACGCCAGTGTGCTGGGCCGTGTTCTAGGCCACACCAAACCTGTAGGGTATATTGACTTATGCCACACGACCAAGTCACACGCCCATGTGCTAGGCCGTGTGGAGCATATTGACTTGATTCTTAATTCAACACCAGGGGACACACGCTTGTGTCTCTACCCGTGTGGACAAAAATACGCTATTTACCAAGCCATTTTGCCACCCAAATTGGTATACACATACATCAAACCAATTGGCACCAAAACAAGACATAAAAAGGCATTCAATCAACCTCATTCAAGCATCATTTATACCATTTCAATACCAACCAATACTAAACATATCAATATCATAATATGTTATTTAAATTATACCAAAATCTCATAATCTCAAATCAACAATACAAAACTATCAACCATGCATCATTTATCCTAATCTCACCAACATATCAAATTCAATTCACAACCATTTAGTACCCCTAATTACCAAATATCATCAAGCATTACATATCCATCATTAAACACATAACCAAAACAATATGCGCATATGAAAACACAACCAAACCAACCAAATTAATCCAACTCTCATGGATATATACAAAACCAAAATATTAACATTTACAGGCCATTTCAATTGACCAAATTAATTTCCAAATTATATATTAAAATGACCATAATTCCTATACATGCCATATACTTAAAACACTTAAGTTCAAAAGTACCCAAGAGATAGTAGGATAGTGTGATGAAGTCTCCAAAGATTCCTGAATCTAAGTTAGCTTTGAATTCTCTATAAAACACGAAAAAACAAACGATGTAAGCTATAAAGCTTAGTAAGCTCGTATGAAAATAATAAGCAAAATTCACCATTTATTTACCATTCAAAATATACACAAAACATACTACAAGATAATTAACCACAATGTTAACATGTATTCCATCATCTTATTTAACCATGAACTCAATTCTTTCATATGTTCGTTACATATTCAGTTTCTGTACATACCTGTATTGATACATATCTATTCTCATCATTTCATATCTTTAAAATACCCGTTGAACCATTTGGAATAATACAGGATACTCGAGAATCTCGTATCCTAAGTGCCAGTATATATAGCTGAAGCTATCTCAATAAATCTTGCACCGAAGTGCCAATACATAGCCGAAGCTATCTCAATATCATATCTAAATAATGCTCACTCTCGAGCTATCAACGAGTCTGCTCAGACAAGCTGACGGTCATCATGTAACTACACGGTGCTGCTCACACAAGCAGACGAGAATTTGCAACACATGCTAGATAACTCAGCCACCAGTAGGATGTACGGACCAACACCCAAAACTATAATAACCCCTAAGACATGTCATTCGTATCCTAATCTATTCCTAAGGTTCAACCGGGATTTCTAATTTGCCGAATCATCGTCGAATATGTCCGCAAGGTCATTTTACAATTTATGCAATATCAAAGCAATTAAAACACAATTAAAATCAAGCTTATTACATACAAACTTATCTCGAATGCAAAAATAGTGAATTAAGTCGATGAATCTGAAACCTTATTCTTTCCCCGATCTAAATCTGTATTTCACCTTTCTTGATCTAAATATAATCAAAATTAACTTATTTCATAATCTCTATTCAATTTAATCCAAAAAAATACATTTAGGGTAAATTTACATTTTTGCCCCTAACCTTTCAACATTTTTACAATTTAGTCCTTATTTAATAAAATCACAAATTCATGCAATTTAACTAAAACCCATGCTAGCCGAATTTTAATTAGGTCCCTAGCATCCCATTTTATTATTTATTTTACAATTTAACCACAAAAAATTTACACATTTCACAATTTTATCCCTAATTGTACATTTTACTAAAAATTACTTAACAAATGTTGTTTATCTAACAACAACCATGCATTTTCTACCATTAAACATCAAAATACATCAATATTCATCAATGGAAAAACCCTAAACCTTTAACAGTTTTGCAAATTAGTGCTTGGGCTAGTTAGATTAAGATGCAACGATCACAAAAATATAAAAATCATGAAAAACATGACAAAAATCGTACCTTAATGAGCTATGAAACCTTGGTCGAATATCAAGCCCTAAAAATGGCTTGTCTTCTTGTTAAGAATCGGCTAAGAAGATGATAGCCTTAAAATTTTGGTTTTTTTTTTTTATATTTTACTTTAATAACCAAATTACCTTTTTAACCTTAATTATAAACTATTAAAAACACTTAATACATGTCCATAAAAGTCCCTTCATTTTAACAATGGGATATTTACCACATAAGGACCTCCACTATTTAATTCCATAGCAATTTAAGACCCTTAACTAATCGAACACCACTTTTGCAGTTTATGCGATTTAGTCCTTTTTATAAAATTAAACGCTCAAACTATAAAATTTCTGAACAAAACTTTCACACAATCATTTTATCATGCTGTAAACATTAAAATAATAATAAAAAATTTATTTTGACTTCAGATTTATGGTCCCAAAACTACTGTTCTGATTTGACTAAAAATAGGCTGTTACACCACCATCTTAATAGAACAAATGCTTTTGTTGTATGCAATTATGACAAAAAGGTCTATCAATGCTGGGAGAATTATTCTCAAGGAGATCCAAGACTGTTCTAGGAAAAAGGAAGGAAGTTCCTCCTTTCCATCATTGATTACTTTGTTTTGCTTGAAAGCCCAAGTAAGATCGAAGGCAAACATAGAGGACCATTATGTTTAAGGTTGCATAACAAAGTATGACCTTGAGAGGTTAGTGGAGAATGTTGGATTATTAAACCAAGTTGAACCAAATGAGCCAAATGAAATAGAATCAGAAGGGTCATCAACCAAATTTGAACCGAAAACTAACTTAGTTGATGAGATAGAAGAAACAGTAACTGAAGAGAAGCCAAACAACCCTGAACTAAGGGTGGAACCAATTGTTGCTGAACCAGTAGAGCCAAGTTTTAATCCTGAGATGACTATTCCTACTTCCTCAGATACTATAAAGAATTTAAAATTTTCAACTATGATGGATATGCGAAAATTCATGCATAACTAAAAACAAGTTTACTGGAGATATTCGAAAGTTAGAGATGATACCTTACAAAATACTTTAAAGAATATCTCTAACACTTTTGTTCCCGAATTCCCAGATCATATCTTCAAGACATGGCAATAGGAGATTGTGGGATCAAGTACAACAAAGAATAGAAAAGGAAAAAGATACGGACGCTGACGCAAATAAAAAGGGGGAAATTTCTTATCTTTAATATTTATTTTTAGGCATTTATTTCTATTCCTTAGTTAGTATTTTGCTTTCATATAGTAAATATGATATTGCAAGCATGGATCAAATAAGCTCAATAGAAAAAAAGTGAAGTGATGTGGTAGTGAGAATGAACATGTCTAGGATTGGATTATTGAGAATGACTTGGTATTTAAGCAATCTTTATGACTCACCTCTCTTTCTTACAATCCTACTTGGTATTCAGTTATCATTCATTACTTTGTTTTCACAATGAGGACATTACTTCTTTTTAAAGTGGCGGTAAGGCAAATATTTGCATAAATTTTTAAAATTTCAAGTTTGTTTCAATCTTTTTATATAAGTATGCTGAAATAAATGACTGTTCAGAAAGAATTTTTGTTCATAAGTTAGTCTAAATGCAAGCATTATTTTTTATTTTATTTGAGTTTTTTTATGTTATCTTGAGTTATGGAATGCTTTTGTATTCTTAGGTCTTATGTAGCCTTTTACCATGAAAATTAAACTTCTTTTGCAATAAACATGCATGAAGGTTTAAGTTCTTAGAATTGACTTAGTAACTTTCTTTAGGCGAAATCCTAGGAGGCATAAGAATTTAAACATGATTTAGCCACATTTTCTTTGGATCGTTTGAGCCTTTCAAGCCTACGGTATACAAATTTGACCATTGAAACATTAATTTAAGCCTTAAAGCCTATTTTATTTCTACTTACCTACATCATAAGCCATGCTATCTTATTTTTGCACCTATCTTAACTATACTTGTCTTGGTGAGCATAGATCGAGGAAAAATTCAAAAAGATGTACATGTTCTTCATATGTTTAAAAAAATGCTTTATTCAAATGTCAAGAAAAACAAGCAAAATAAATACTCAAAGTATTGAGAAATATGGGGCATATGTTTCAAAATTAAGTTTGGGGGGTAAAAACCCATTAGTAGGAAGGATGTACCTCGAATTGATCCAAGGCAAAGATAGGGCTAAGATTACTAAACTTAAAACTTTACTTCTCTTTATCCCTACCATAAGCCTAGCCCCATTACAACCTTATAAAAGACCTACTGATTGGGATGATTATATCAACTACATTAGTGGAGAGGAAGTGCTAAGTTCAATAAAGTTCAACATATAAGGACCATTAATTAGACCTTGTGATTGCTTTGTTTTATTAAGAAGGAAACTTTAATCGAATGGTGAATGTTATGTAAGATCTTGAAAAGCATGCACTCTATAACTTATGTTAGCATTTTCCCGCACTTAGAATAAAATTTTGAAATAAGGTTCGCATATGAGTGACTTATCAATGAAAAGAGTCTGTGAGCATGATTTTGTTGATGCATGGTTATGTAAAAAGATTAATGATGCTTAATCTTATTACAAAATTGCTTTAGCAAAAGTTGTGCTGTACATGAAATATTACTCGGGACGAACAAAGGATTCAGTTTGGGGGTGTGTAAACTCTAAATTGTATAGGGTTTTTCTAGTCATTTTTACAACCTTTTTCCCTAAAAATAACATTAATCCCGAAAAATTATTAATGAATTTAGTGAATTTTCCTTAAATATCAATCATGGATATGAATTTATGAAATATGCAAATTTATGGTTTATTATATGAATTTTGGGCATAAATTAAATCATTTTCATGTTATGTATTAATGTGCTATGTTTTAATAATGTAGTGGGATCATGAGGAGATATAATATGGAGCTCAGTACAATTTTTGCATGGACATGAACAAATCCACCCTACTTAGACAACAAAACCATGCAAAATTGGGTCATAAGGATGTTAATTTGACCTAGTTAAATTGATGTTACAAGCTAGACATGTCTAGTTATTTATTGGGTCATGAAACTGTCCAACAAGAGGAAGTCAAGCCCAAATTTGGCACAAGCCTGTGGCCACCCAAAAATAAACATTGGGACAATTATTTAGAGGTCCTTACATTGTGAAAATCATTCAAACTCAGCACATGAAGATTACTCAAGAAACCATCCACCCCATGGCTAAATTTAACATGATTCTATGCTTAAATCAAGCAACCAACTCACCCTTATTTCCACTTGTTATGGTCGACCATTAATGGGAGAGAACCAATGGATCATTGACGCCATTTTTACTAAATTCAGCCACTAACCTCAAGTGTAAATACCACACTCCTCTCACCTTTTCATTCATTCCTTTATTCTTTAATCATCCTTACAGCCCTCATTCAACTATTCTCTCATTTCCTCTCTTTATTCCCATGCATAGCATCTTATTTCCCTTTGCCAGCAAAACCTTGAGAAGATCGTCTCTTAACCGACCACTTTGATGAGCCATTAGGAAAAGAGCAACACAAGGATCAAATGAGAACATTTTCAATCAGAGTTCATGAGACTGCTGATTCGACAGAGTTTATTCTTCTTTTACTTTGTTATTTTATTTTAATCAAGTTTGCAATATGCTTTGTTATCTTGTCATCAACAATTGTAGCTTAATTTGTTGAGCTAAGATGATTGCATTTCTTCATTGAAATTTGTTAAATCATGTTTATAGTGTTTGTGCCTCAGTCAATCATGTTTTCAATTAAACTCAAGTATGTATTTCATTCATACATGATTGGATGCATTAGAATTAGTTGAGCGATCTTGAACAAATGACGACTAGTGGACGCAATAATTGAAAAGTGCATGCTTAATTTAGATCCTGATCTGACTAAATTAAAGGTTCATGATAACTTTGACAAGCTTTATTATCTTGCATAGTTTTTAGATTTATGTGATTAAATTGTTTCAAACATGATTTGTCCCTATTACTTCACATGAATTCTAAGAAACCCTCAGTTTAGTATGGTTAGTAAAACGCATATTTCACAAAGTAAAAGATTTAGAAAGGACTTAATTTGGTTTCTAAACTCATGAAAGATCGAGTTGCCATGGAATGTTTTCCGACACTGTTAAGCATAAGAAAAATAAACTAAGTTGAATACTATAATTATCCTAGCATATTCATGTTATTGATTGTTGAATTTTATGTTTTTGCTACTAAACTCATCTCATACATTTTATCTCATATTTTGCATTTAGATTAAATTGCATTAGGGATCATCTTGCATTTGGATAATTCAATTTAGCTTAACCATCATCACTCAAAATATTTTTATCACCAAATTGTTAACTTTAATTTTACAATTACTTGATTAACATACACAGCCCCTATAGAGGCAATAACTCTTTTACTTACTTTATTACTTGATAACGACTATGTACACTTGCACAAACCTAAGCGTTACAGTTATATGAGTGATTGAGCTCAAAACCTTATATGTTTAATGATGTTGTTTGAATCTTGATGGGTATACTTGTGTTATATAATGATTTAATATGTGATAAGAAATTGAGGTAAGTAATTATTATATGTATGAGCTTGCTAAGTATTTTAAATACTTACTCATGTTACTATTTTTAGTATTATGCATGTGAATTGAATTGTGGTATGAAATGGTGCAAGGATTTGGATTGAATTGTAATAGATTTGAGTTTAATGCATTGTTGGTGCCAATGAGGGCATATTGCTTATATGTCTATATGAATATATGAATTGAGGTTTTGGTCTTGAAGTAGGTATGATTTGGTGTAAAATTGAATGGTATAATATTGTATTATAAGTCACTAGGTATGGATGGTAGGTAACTTGCACAATAAGAGTCTTTTCTATTGCACATGGGCTACCACACAACCGTGTGTTCAACACATTCAAGTTAGTTTTTAATTCACATGGCCACAGTTAGTTACACAGCCTAGCACATGGCCATGTTACCCTAAATTACACAACATCAGTAAGTTACATGGTTTGGGGACGCGGTTGTACGATAACACCATACAACCTCAGCCTTGTCACACGGCCATAAGACCCCTGTTTTACTTTTTTACCTATCTTTTTGTAAATGTTTCAAAATGGTCCTAATTTGGTTCTGAGTCAGTTTAAGGGTTTTCGTAAGCTCGATTGAGACTCAATTTTGTTTGCAATGCATGTTTAACATGGAATTAACTCGTATATATTGATTTATTGAATTTTATTGAGTAAATTGCATATGAATATTTTTGTTTACTGTTGTAGCATCCTGTAACTCGGGTCAAGCAATTGATTAAGTATGGGGTGTTACATTGTTGGCATTTTGAGCCGATCAATCTTGTAGGAGTATGGCTTATCATAGAAAATTTATTATTTACTCCTTTTACTTTCTAATCTTTTCAATTTGGTCCCAAAAGTGATTTCTATCACACCATTACATTTTCCAACTTATTCTAATGCCAATTATTCAATACTAACCATTTTCTCATTTTGGTCAAATTTTCAGTTTAATACTCAATTTTTTTTTGAAATTTTCACTTCAGTTTTTTTTCTTGTGACACATTCTCACTTTTAAAATTATTTTCATTAATTTCCATAGTCAATAAAAATATTCATTTCATAAAAATTCTTTATTAGACTCATATTCTAACTTTCTCACAAATTCACTATATTAGTTCTCAAATTAATGCCATGTATCTTATTTAAAATTTTAGGGCATTACAAATTTAAAGATTCAATTTTTCAATAATAATTCTCATAGTCCTAGTAATAATGAAATAATATTAAATAGTGATAGCAATAACATCAATAAAATAGATACATTACAATTGTGATAACTTTAAGAGTAGAAGCACTCGAACTTTGAAATCTATAATTACACCCGAATGAAATATGGTGTCTACAGGTGTGTATAAATAGGTTCAATTGATGTAATACAAGTTTAAGTTTTGAAAGAATATACATACACAACTCAACTCTTGATTTATTAGTTTTCGTTCATTGGTTTCTTTTATTCTTAGCTTTATTTATTTACAAGTTCATTCATGGAATTACAATTCTTGATTTTTTTTTAGCAATCTTACATGATGTCATCGTGTCATGATCTCATAATTTGGTTCCAAAATCCATGGATTTGGTTACAACTTTATCCAATCAAGAAAAAGGATATTCCTCCATTTCAATCAAATTCATCAAGCACCATAATTATGCTCCCAACAAAAAGATTACTCAATTGATTGATGAGAGCAATTATTTTTTGTGGAGAGGTAACCTTGATTCTAAAGACACATTGATTGTAGAGTTATATAGATGGAACAATTACTATTCCTCATTATTTCTTGGCATGTAAATAGAAAGGCTCAACTCTTGTTTCTTGGCTCATGTCAACAAGTCCCTCATTTTATAGTCGCATTATAGGGAAAAACTTTGCTTATAGGATCTAGAATGTATTGACTCAATTTATCTCATCACATTCTTGTAGAAAAAAACACATTTTTGATGTTTGTTGCATATTACCAAGAAGCATGATAAGCTTATGAGAGTACATTTTGCAAAAACCAAGATGTTTGTTCTAATATTTTGGGTTATAGTTAATTTATTTTTTTATGATAAGTATCAATCAACTATCTTAAACAGGTTACCACTAGAGTATAAAAAAGTACTATCAATTATAAGAATGAGCCAATAACCATACAATCTATAAGTTGTTATATTATATTTGTTAGATGCAGAAGCTCACCAAAATCATCTAGGTTCTTAAGTGAGCATTTCAAAAAAAGTGGCCATGCAATGATCTACTCCCACCTTGAATATAGAACAACCTATTCTAATATTGCAAAAATCAATCTACCTCACTACATTGGTGTGCTTCCTTACTACAGACCACCTAGACCATATTCCAATTTGTTCGTGACAAAGGAAGGGGAAGGTTTGGTGAAACCCTAGACCCTAATGTCAAATATGTGGAAAAATTGGCTATAGAGTTACCAAATATTTTTTATTTTTTTGATCATTCAATATTTCGCTCATATCCTTAACCAAGTCAACCATCCTTTAGTAACGTGTAACTATATCAGAGCTTGTGTCCTATCATTTTGCATATTCATGGGCTTATATACCTACCATGAATTAACCTATCATTCCAAATGTCAATTCCACTTTTCTTACAAATTTTTTGAATCCCAATTACCCTCAATTTACACCTTCAACCTACTCTATAAATCCATCATTTTAAAAATATATATCTCTTACATTTTTCCCTAAACCATCTTTCTATCATTCTTCATCTTCTTTTGCCCTATACCCTTAACACAACTCCCTTTACATCCAATATTGTTGCAGGTAACAATACAACTATGGCTAGTGTTCCTGCCTGGTACCCTGATTCTGTGGCTACCAATCATATCACCAATGATGTCAACAATCTAACAAACAATGCTCCTTACACTGATTCATGTATTGTTCAAGTAGGAAATGATGCCAATTTACATATTTCTTATATAGGTTAATCAACTTTGTTAACTTAACCAAAGGTGTTACATGTCAACAATTTGCAACATGTTCCTCGCATTATTAAAAGTATTCTTTAAGTGTTTAACTTCATTTATTGATAATGGAGTATTTGTTGAATTTCACCCCAATCACTATTATTTTAAGGATAAATCAACACATCAAGTTCTTATGTAATGTGAGAGAGGAGAGGTCTATATCACCTTCAAGTTCTAGAAACCTTGATTTATTGTGGAATTGCTCAACCAATAGAAGTTCTACATTCTAATCATCGTTAGTTCATGTAATAATAGTTGGACTAGTGATATTCAGAGTTGTGGTTATCAACTTTGGTATCAGAAGCTAGGTTATCCTTTCTTTAGTATATTTTCTAAAGCCTTATCTTCCTGTAATATTCTTTTTTCCAATGAATAAAGATAAAGTTTTTTGAAAAGGTTGTTACTTTGGTAAAAGTCATATGTTTCCTTTTCAGAAGTCTAACACTATTTATTATGCTTCTTTGTAGTTGATTGAGGCCGATTTATGGGGACTCACTTTTTTTTATTCATCTGTGTTTGAGTATTATATATATATATATATATATATATATATCTTTATGCCTATTCTAGGAATGTTTGGATTTGTATTTTAAAGATTAAGTTTGAAGTTCGATGGAGGGGATGAATTTTTTAGTTTCGTTCTTCAGCTTTAAAACTTTGGCATCAAATGTGGAATATCATATCGTTATACATTTAAGCAAAATCGCTTTGTTAAATGAAAGAATAGACATATTGTTGAAATTGGCCTCACCTTGTTGGCACAAGAATCATTTCCACTTTCGTATTGGTATAATGCCTTTTCTTCTTTTGTATTTCTTATCAACTGGTTACCTAATAAAGTGTTTGGTGGATCATCACCATTTGAAAAAATCTATCATAAAAGGCCTAATCTGAAGTTCTTTAAAGTGTTTGGGTCCTTTACTATCCTTTTTTTAACTCTTTATAATTGGACCAAGTGGACTTATAGATATACTCCTTATACCTTTCTTCATTATAGTGAGTATTATAAAGGGTATAAATGTACGGATTCCTCTGGCACAGTGTACATTACTAGGCATATTTGGTTTGAAGAGACCATATTTCCTTTTAAAAAGGTCCAAAAGTGCTATTGTCAGTAACACTAGAGTAGCTCTTTTAGTTACCACACAACTTTCTATTGTTTCTAGTATATCTCCTTTGGTAGCTTTTTCTTTAGAAACAAGAGAAGTTCCTACTACTATTCAAAGAGTTCCAAATATATTAAAGAATGTTCTAGCTTAGTCTGTAGATAGCTACTAGGCTCCTCATGAATGTAATTCTTGAGTTACTACTCTTCCTTGACTCATTTCTCTTAGTGGTAAAACTCACCATAAGTAGGTTTCTAAACCCAACTCAACTTTTACAAGAGAAATAGAGGAAATTTATAGTGCTATGCAACATTCAAAATGGTAAGAGGTTATTCAAGTAGAGTTGCCAGCCTAGAAAAAGAAAAATTTTTAGTTGTTAATGCCATGGCCTCAATAGAGTCACCCAGTAGGTTGTAAATGGGTGTTTAAGCTCAAAAAGGGATCAGGTGGTGCTATTACCAGGTACAAAGCTTGCCTCGTAGCATAAGGCTTTGCATAAGAAACAAGAGTTGATTTTCAAGAAACTTTTAGTTTTCTAGTCACCTATACAATAAGAATGGTATATGCTTTAAAAGTAACAAACAAGTTGGCTCTTTGGAAAATTGATATGAATAATACATTTTTAAACAGAGACTTGACTAAGGAAGTGCTTATGACTCAACCCCTTGGCTTTGAGCAATTTGATTATTCAAATAACCACTAGCTTGCAAGTTAAACAAGGTTTGGTTTGACAAGTTCAAAAGGTTTTTAGTATAAACAGTTCACATTATAGCTTTTGTTACATACCATTCTTTGTTTACAATGAGAACTCAACATTCATTTACCATTTTGGTAATGTGTTTTGATGATGTCATAATCATTGGTGATGATCAAAGTACAATTGATATACTTTTCCAAATGTTGCATCTGGAGTTTTCTATAAAGGATCTTATAAGTTGCATTTGTTTTTCGATACTAAGGTCACGAGAGTAAAAGAAAGTTTACTATTGAGTCAAAATAAATATGCTTTAGAGTTGTTTTATAAAACTGGAATGCTTAATACAAATCTTGTTCCAACTCATATGGTTACAACATCAGCTTTATCAACAACGGATAGTGTTCCAATAGAAAATGTCAAAGGACATTATAGTACTGTAAGTTCCTTCAATATCTTTGTCTCAAATGACCTGATTTGGCGTTTAGTGTGAACAAAGTGAGCCAATTTATGCATGCCCTCTTACGAAATACTTGGCAGTTGAATGAATCTTAAGGCAACTAAAGGGTACAATGAACCATGGACTTCTGTTTAAACCAAGTTCTTGTTAACAAAACAAGAGAATTCTATATGAAAATTGTGTACTAACAAAACAAGAGAAATTTGTATTTCTTTCATTGAGTACTTTCAATTATATAGCACTGGTACAAAATATTAATGTAACACCCCTTACCCGTATCCAAGGCCGAAACAGAGTACGAGGCATTACCAGACTTAACAATACACATAGACGAAAACCGGGCCATAAAATTTCATTTAATTCAAAACTTTTCAAACACATGCATAACAAACAAAGCTAACTATATCATTACACCAAAACATAGGACATAGCATGATTAATTAAACTTATAAACCATAATGGATAAGGACCACATCTCATAATCATATACGATAACTCAAAGTAGACTGATCCGTATGGTTAAAATCATAATAAAAATACATATCACAAACCAGCTTCCTATTCATGCCACTCACTTAATATTTCTAATATTTGAATTAATTCTCCCAAAAATGATAGTTTGATAGTGTGATTTTGCCTCCGACGATCTCTAACCCCAAGCCGACCTGCCAATACTAAAGAAATGGAGAGGATGGGTAAGCTTTACGCTTAGTAAGTTCATATGAAAATAATAAGCAATTACTACCATGCTTTTCCGGATAAAACACTATAATTATACAATTACACATATTCAAAGTTAAGTCGTGTTTATCAAGTTACAGATTACTAAATCATTCATATCTGAAGCTAAAAACTCCAAATTTAGTTTCGTTAATTTTATTTGAAACTAGGTTCATATATATTTCTCCCATAAAATTTCCAGAATTTTTAGTTTAGCCAATTAGTACAGTTTATTAGTTAAACTCTCCCCTGTTTCAGAGTACGACTACTCTGACCTCTGTGCACTACGAACCAAGTTTCTCCCTGTACAGAATCCAAACGACCATGCCGTTTATTTACCTTAAAAATAGACTCAATAAGGAATCCATTAATGTAAAATATGACTCTTAATAATTTGTGTACAATTTATGGTGAATTTCTAAAGTCA
Source organism: Gossypium anomalum (assembly GCA_025698475.1). Taxonomy (NCBI): domain Eukaryota; kingdom Viridiplantae; phylum Streptophyta; class Magnoliopsida; order Malvales; family Malvaceae; genus Gossypium; species Gossypium anomalum. The sequence goes on from CM046967.1 coordinate 64,608,222, forward strand.
GAACAGGGGATCTCGAATTCATTCAGACCCTGTTTCACAAGAATTCAAATATCACACAATCTAGAATTCTTTTGCTTCCCCTATTAATGTGAAAATAGGCTCATTAAGATTTATTTTCATATATCATTTGCATTTTTATTCAAATTCCACAATTTTTAGTGAATTTTCAAAGTCAAGAAACTGCTGCTGTCCAACACTGTTTTACTACTAAAATTCATTTTTATATAATTCCACTTAATCTGTTTTGTCTTATCAAGGTTCACCCAACTATCGAGCACATTGCTCATAATTTTCATAAACATATACCTGCACTTATTTATCACAAAACTCACAAAGCAGTACATAGTAGGTCTCCCGTTGAACACTTCGGATCAGTCCTCGATACTTGGTGGTTTCAGCACATAGCTCCACCCATCATAAAGTTCGGCTCTCTTGTACACATGGTGAACACTTAGTATTACCCATGTGACCTAGCCAGTTTATCTCGTAGCTCTCTTGTCTACATGGTGTCCTTCACCTAGAACCACGCATGCGACCTAGCTGCATATATCCCATAGCTCTCTTGTCTACATGGTGTACATATAGTATCACCCATGTGACCTAGCTACCTCATAATGACTCGTAGCTCTCTTGTACACATGATGTGCACTCAAAGACCATACATGTGACCTAGCTACATACCATCTCAGATCATCCAATCTTTCCAAGGTTCAACCGGATTTATCTCTCTTTTCCAACAATTTCAATCAAGTAATTATCGGCAAACATATTTCCAATATGTTACAAATTTATTCATAGTCCTTTTTCAATTTTCAATTTACAGCAAATAGTCAATCTATAGGTAGCCACATTTCATACGATAACAAAATATAATAAAATAAAAAGAATCGATAAATTATTTACATACAAACTTGTCAAAATCTCATCAGGTACAACCGTGCAACAATTCATACAACCCAGGTAATAGTAATTTAACACTCAATTCTTGTAACAACAATTTTCCATTCAATTTCACATGACACAACTGGCATTACATTTTTTTTATATCATACATACCATCCATCAACTTCTCTTAAACATATTGAATCATACAATTTATGCCATATCAGTAGAGAATTACAATTCATGCATGGTATTGCATTATTATTAACACACGAACTTACCTCGATCCAGAAACGGCAATGTACTATTTAGTCCATAACCTTGTATTTTCCCGATTTAAGCCCGAATCTCGATTTCCTTCATTATTGAGCTTGGAGAGCTTGAAAACCCTAGCCATGGCTTCCCCCATGCTAATTTCGGTCTCCATGAAAAAGATGAGTCAATTTTGGCTTTATTTTCCCTTTTTATTTCTTTTAATTACCAAATGACTAAAATGCCCTTACTACTAAACTTTCCAAAAATTCCATCCATGTCCAATTTTTGTCCATAGACTTAGAAATTGGTAAAATTGCTATTTAAGACCACCTCATTAATATTCCAAAGCAATTTCATACTAAAAACTTCTAGAATGCAAGTTTTGCAAATTATTCGATTTAGTCCCTAATTTCAATTTAAGCACTTTATGCATAAAATTTCTTCACAAAATTTTCACACAATCATGCAATCATATCATAGACCTCAAAATAATCATAAAATAATTATTTCTATCTCAGATTTATGGTCACGAAACCACCATTCTAATTAGGCCCTAATTTGGGATGCTACAATTAAATTCCTTAATTATAGCAAATCAACTCCCTAATCACATCCTAAAATACAACAAAGGAAAGTATCTAATCATATCTAAAAATACAGTAAACTATTCTTAGGAATGTATATACCTACAAGATATTTGATGCCTATGCTTGACATCCCCCCTCAAATTGATGCAGGTGAATCAAGAAGCACCAATTTGTGTACAAAAAACTGATGTCTGGAGAGGCTTAATTAAGATATTAGCAACTATTGATCGGTAGAAACATGAAGAAGCATAATCGGGCTATTATCAAATGATTCCAAAATAGAATGACAATCAACCTCAATATATTTGGTACACTCATGAAAAGATATGCTACAATCTAAATAGCAGTAGTATTGTCAGCATGGAGAGAAGTATGATCAATTTATTGGTAACCCAGTTCAAAAAGCATACCATGCAACCAAGTAAATTCTAAACATGTGGCGGACATAGGACGATAGTCCACTTTAGTTGAGGATTTGGAGACTTTGTCTTGTTTCTTAAGCATCACCCAAGTATACACACCATCCTATTGTAGAGTGGCACGTATCAAGAAATCCAACCCAATCAGCATCACTATAAGATATAAGATTAAAAGAATAGCAAGCTGGAAAAAAGAGACCACGATGAGGGGTACCATACAAATAGTGAATCATTTGCTTTACAGCACCCATATTTAAATGTCATGGGGAACCCATAAATTGACTCATCAAGTTAACAACAATAGATATATCTAGTCTAGTGATTGTTAAATGAATGATACTCCCAACTAGATGTCGATACAAAGTAGGATCCTGGAAAAGAGCATATTCATCTTTGCGATATTTGACATTTAATTCCATGAGGGTATATACTAAAGTAGTATTTTCTAATCCAACTAACTGAATGATATCTTTGAGATACTTATTCTGATTAACAAAAATATCTTTCTTGTTTCTATGAATTTCCAAACCCAAAAAATATGTAAGAGAACCCAAATTTTCATGTGAAAAAAGCATGTTGAGATATTTTCAATTCTTGAATTTTCTCAATGTTAGAACCAATAATTAAAATATCATTCACATATACAAGTAATAGAATAATTCAATGAGGAGTCTTGAATAAAAAAAGTGAAAGATCATACTAAATTTGTATAAATGACAAATTAAGCAGAGCCTTTCTAAATTTTGAAAACCAAGAACGAGGAGCTTCTTTAATCCTATATAAGGAACATTTCAAATGACATACCTCATTTACAGCAATTGTTAAATTAGGTGGAGAACGCATATAAATATTCTCTATTAAATCCCTATGGAGGAATGTGTTTTTTTACATTCATCAGATTAATGGACCATTCTTGACAAGCTGCTAAAGCTAAGATTTTACGAGCGGTGGTCATTTTGGCAACTGGATCAAATGTTTCTGCTTAGTTAATCCCATCTTCTTATCGATTACCCAGAGCCACCAAGTGAGACTTACACCAGTTAAGTGATCCATCAGATTTTAGTTTAATTGAGAAGACCCATTTACAACCAATGGGAGTAACATCAGAAAGACAAGTGACAATGTCCCAAGTTTTATTATGGTGCAAAGTATCAAGTTCCTCCTAAATAATTTGTTGCCAACATTCATGTTGGATTAGTTCTAAGTATGATCTTAGTATTTTAATGGAGGAAAGTGTAGCAATCATAGATTTATGATACCCAAATCTTTTAGGAGAATAACCATATTTGTCTGGTGGAAGTAAGCTATGAGCAGATTTCTTAAGTGGAAGCGGATCATTGGCAGGGGTTGGTGGCAGGGAAGACATAGGTGGTGATAGTAGGAAACTAGTTTTAGGGACTTTTTCATGAGAAAATTTAGGAAACAAATCACTGTATTGGACATTATCCTATTTCAACGTGTATAAACAATATGAGGTTGGAATCATGTGATAGGAGCAAAAGAATAGGAATGAGGTTCAGGAGACATATCCTCAAAAGTAGGAAGAAGAGAATTAGTAGAATCATTAGAATGGACAGTAGGTAAAGGATAAAGGTACTGATGGTCAAAGAAAATAACAGTACGAGAAATACGAATCCACTAAGAATTAGGATCAAACACATACGACCTTTTTTATGTAAGGCATAGCCAAGAAAAACACATTTGACAAATTGAGGAGAGAGTTTCGTACTATTATGAGATGGAAGAAAAATAAAGCAAACACATCCAAATGGGTGAAGATGATGATATATAGGCTACTCTTGATAAAGAAGGAAATATGGCGTTTTATTTTGATGTGTGGGTGTAGGAAGATGATTTATTAAGTGAACAACCATTGACAAGGCTTCCACCCAAAATTTTGATGGAACACAAGACTCAATGAGTAAGGAATGAACCATATAACGAAGATTTCATTTTTACGTTTGATAATGCCTTTTTGATGGGATGTATAAGGATAATTTCTTTGAGAAATAATGTCATTCTGTTTAAGGAAATCTTGGAAACGCTGAGACATATATTCCCCACTCGAACCAGTTCGTAAAATTTTAATATTTTTGGAAATTTGATTTTTAATCATGGCCAGGAATTTTTGGAACGACTCAAAAACTTCAAATCTCAAAAAATAAAACCAAGTAAAATAGCTATAATAGTCAATAAATCAAAATATTTATAATGAGCATGGGAAACAACTAGTGAAATTCCCCGAACATCACTATGAATTAAATCAAAACAATGAGAGACATGTGTATCGCGAGAGGAAAAGGAAGATTTTTACTTTTAGCCAATTTGCAGGTAGAACAATCAAAGTAATATCCTTAGATGAAATTTTATTTCCTAACACACTAGATTTTAACATGAATGAAAGAGTCTTATCATTTGGATGCCCTAACTTCACATGCCAAACTTTGTGCTTAGGTTGGACAAAACAAGAAATAAAAGAAAACACATTTATAAGCTTGGCTAATTAATTAAAATGGAGAGGAAAGAGTTTGCCCCATTTAGGCCCCTCAACTACTGTCTTCCTTAACGCCAACTCCTGCACAACACAACCAGAAGAAGAAAAGGTAACTTTGCAATTATCATTTACCAGTTGTCCAATGGAAAGTAGATTAGCAGATAAACTAGGGGCAATGAAGACAGTTTTCATAGATGGAGAAGAAGAAATATCACCAATAGCAATAATTGGAATACAATTACAGGCTTGGCTGATTCATTGAAATGGAGAGGAAAGAGTTTGCCCCATTTAGGCCCCTCAACTACTGTCTTCCTTAACGCCAACTCCTGCACAACACAACCAGAAGAATAAAAGGTAACTTCGCAATTATCCTCTACCAGTTGTCCAATGGAAAGTAGATTAGTTGATAAATCAGGGGCAATGAAGACATTTTTCATAGATGGAAAGGAAGAAATATCACCGGTAGTAATAATTGGAATACGATTACCACTAGCAGCCTCAATTTTCAAGTGGCCATCATATTTTTTGACATTAAGCAAATTATTAGATGATGAAGTCATATGGTTTAAAGTAGTTGAGTCAAAAAGCCAGGTTTTAGATAAGGATTTATTTTTACTAGTAATTCCAAGAGTAGAAAAGGCTAAAACAATCACCTGTTGAATATTCTCTAGTGTAACAGATGATGCTAATTGTTGAGGAGGAGCAAACTATGAATCTCTTTCAGTCACCATGCTAGCAGTTGAGGCATGAAAAGCACTCGAATTATGATTTTGTAGACGCTTCCTACATTTAGAAATAATATGTCCCTTCACTTTGCAATAATTGCAAAATTATTTGGAACATTGATTCGCAATGTGTCCAAATTCCTTACAGTTGTAACATTGGATGTTGGTCATGTTTGGAGTTCACTATTTATTTTGTACATCATATGCAACATTGAGAACATTGGCAGAGTTCCCTTGTTTCTTTAAAGTATTCTGTGTCATAAAACGCTGCTCTTCTAGAAGTAGTTTGTTCAGACAGTCATCCACAAATGGAGGAGGTGTTCTGAGCAACAAATTTGATCTCACAACTTCAAACTCTGGTCGGAGTTCCATTAAAAATTGATCTCTTTGACTGGTCTGATGAAGAGTGCTAATAGCTTCTAAAGATGTCTCTAGCACCGAAGCATATACAATGTTTGTATATTCAGTCCACAACGTCACAAAACCAGAATAATAGTCCTGAACAAACAATTTTCCTTGGACATAATTGGACATTTCATATTTTAATTGAAACGCCTAACCGAGTTGCTTTAAGCATAAACTTTCTTAATATAATCCCTCATAACTTTGGTTGTTTTATAAGGTCTTAGATTGACGACAAGAGAAGAATTCATAGTCTGTAACAACCAGCTCTTGACATGAGCATCCTTTGTTGTCCACTCAACTGCCTTTTTCGGATCAATAGGTTTGTTGTTCGTACCGTCAATGATGCCTCACAATTCTTTTCCCTGAACATAAATCTAGAATTGAAATTCCCAAGAGAAATAATTCTTTATGGAAAACTTGACATAAGCTATCTTTGATTTCTCCATGAATACAATATCAAGAGAATTACAAAAAAAATGTTTTACAAATGATAAACCAAGAAGAGAATGACAAGAGGAAGAACAAGAAGCCCTAATGGCTCTGATACTATAACAAAACAAGATAATTCTGTATAAAAATTGTGTACTAACAAAACAAGAGAGTTTTGTATTTTTCATTGAGTTAAACTTTCAATTATATAGCACTGATACATCATATTAAATTCCTTAATTACAGCAAATCAACTCCCTAATCACATCCTAACATACAACAAAAGAAGGTATCTAATCATTTCCTAAAATACAACAACCTATTCTTAGGAAAGTATATATCTACAAGATATTTGACAGCTATGCTTGACACTTGTATATCCTTGGTGAGTGTTTCTTATGTGGATTGAGAAGTTCACCGGATAATAGAAGATCCACTTCTAGTTTTTGTTTGTATTTTGGTGGGAACTTGGTTGGCTGGTTATCTAAGAAGCAGCCTGTGGTTTCTAGATCTACGTCTAAGGCTAAATATCGAAGTTTAGCCAAAATAGTAGCTAAAGTATCATGGTTTACTTCTTTATTGGGAGAACTTGGTATTTCTTTGGCTCAATCACCTGCCATTTGGTGTGATAACGTAAATGCTGTGAATATATCTGCCAATCCAGTTTTGCATGCTTGTATGAAAAATGTGTAGTTTGATGTGCATTTTATCCGAGAAAAAGTGAGTCAAGGTCAACTGGAGGTTAGTCATGTTCCTGCTATAGAACAGGTGCATGTATTTTTACCAAACCACTGGCAGCTTCTTAATTTTCTCGTGTTAAAAGCAAGCTACTTGTTTTTACTATTGATGTGGTCATAGTTGGGACAAATTTGTTGGACACTTTTGTTCCTTTACTTAGAGAAGAAGAGACTAAGCGGAATATTAGAGTACGTACAGGTAGGTTGTTAGAGCCATTTAGTAAATAACTATAAGATTGTTAATTGGATATGAATACAGTTGGGCTTATAAGCAAGACGATGTTCTGTTGTGTGTTGGTCCGACGATAGATGAAGGACGACGGCTAGCTAAAACTTAAAGGAATATTCCTTTAGACAAATCAAAAGGGAAGCAAGTAAAATAGTTCATTCGCTACACAAGGTTTTTATTACAATCTAATGACTTTGTACTGGAGTGGGCAGAAGACTACCCATCATCCATCCATTCGGATGTTATTTCTAATCCTCTATATTCTTCAAATGCAATGAAAGTTATATTTCTCTAAAAAAAATGTGTAATTTATACAATCTAAAAGTTCAATTTAATGAGATTTATGATTTCCTTTTTTTATGTAAAATAACTTGACGAAAATAATGAATACCAAATAATTGTACAGTAAAAGCCAACGGTTAGTTTGATAATATTTGAACATATCCCATACCACCTCCCCCACATGTTCATTTCCATTTCATAGAAACAATAATTATTATTCTGACAAAAACACAAAATGAAACAAACAAAACCCAATCTTCAAAAAGAAAATAAAGGAGAATTCATTAATAAATATTATCCCAAGGCAGTGTCGTGAAATAGAACAAACATTTATTGTTCCAACGGTCATTACCACCGTCACCATCCACCACCTGAACCGACCGTTGGTACGTTCACATGCCATGCACCGCCATTCACGTGTTGAACCATATTTTTTTCCCACAGAAACAACCTGTTGTGCACAGTGCATACATATGTTTGATCTGATATGCAAATGCAAGAGAAGAAGACCATTTCAAAAACTGGCACATGCTTATGTTGGTATTTTTTATCAAAGAACAATTGGCCTTTTAGCCCTTCAGTTTCTTCATCTATTAACATTTCTCATAACACTTTTTTTTATTAAAAGAATTAAGTATCATATATGGAACCATTGGGCTTGATTTGAATTTTTTAGAATGAAAATAATTAAATTGTTTGATATATTGGATTTAAGATTAATCTAACGTCTCTTATGAATTGAGATTCTCTATTTTCGAACATGTATTCTCTTTATGGGGCAAGACCACTACCACTAGATTGAATGCTCTTACTTAGGCCAGTACAGGGCCTTTTCTTTTGGAGGTAAATGGGGTTAAATCTGTCATTGTGCGCAGAAATGTGGTATGGTGATGGTGTTTTAACTTCCATTTTCAAAAAAGGGAAGATTGTGATTGGCGAAATGGGGTGGCTTTTTGTCATGCAAAAGGAGACAGTGGAAGGCTTGGTGTGGATTTTAATGCCATAGATAAGTAGATAGATAGGGCAGATGGATATGAAGATAATGTTGCATAGAAATGGACGGTGATTCAAGCTTTGAGATTTGTCAAAAATCTTACCGATAGTGACCTTACTTACATTGACACTAAAGACGACAGGGTAGGGGAGAGACTTTGGATTGTTTTGTCAAAAGTGTAGGGCATTTGTCCTTCATAGTGTGTTTTTGAGTCTCATTTGTTTGGGAAGGGGAAGCGCAGATGCTAGTCTTCAGTAACTGTGATGATAACTTATTTCTTTTGAGGAAAATTACAGTACTTTTAACTTCAATATGGTCAGTGGCAAAAACTGGGACAAGTTACATCCTTGCATATGCGTGACATGAGTCTGTTCACCTACGTTAAAGGAAATTCGGAGTTTGGGACCAATCTGTCGGTAAATTATTTCCCAGTAATTATGTGGTCTAAAAACAACCATTAAATGTTTACTAGTTTTTTTCGAAAATGACTCAAATAAAAAATCATATATGAGAATGATCTAAAATTTATAAGTGTTTATCGGTGTCGTCACATTCATCGGTGGTACTGCCCCCCAATGATAGCCCAATCCTTGCATTTTAAAAAGTAATTATAATTTTTTGGGTGCCACCACTAGGACAGGAGGTACTAGTATGTATTTTTAAAATACTTGTATTTTTATGATATTCAAGGAAAAAAAATATATTTTTTTAATAGGTGTCGCGATCTCTCAGGTGGCAACGAAGAAAATTTTAAAACAAATTATTTTGTCAAATTGAAAAAAAAATTGTTAGGAATTTTTTTTGGTGTCGTCAGGCTATCTTGCGGCACCGGTGTCGGCAAGTAAAAAGTAATTTTTTTGTGCTGTCATGCTATCTGGCGGCACCGACATCAGATAGCTATTTTTTTTTTTTTTTGTATCACTGTGCTATATGATGGCACCGATGTTAGATAGTTAAAAAAGTTTTTTTTTTTTTTGCTACTATGTTGTCTGGCGGCACCAGTGTCAAATAGTAAAAAAATTATTCTTTTTGGGTGTCGTCGTGCTATCAGGCAGCATTGGCTCCAAACACAATATACATACTCTCACTAGTTCGTCCAAATCTATATCAATTTTGGTTTCTGTTGAAGTTTTCATAATCAGTTAAAGAGAAAAAAAGAAAGGGGAAAGATTTTTGTTTAATAAGAGAAGAGAGATTGTATCGAATATGAATAATAAATTCTTAGTATACATTAAATTCGATGGAGTAATTTTACAAAGAGCAATTGGTGTTGTATTTGAAAGTCATCAGAAAGTTGGGATGAGATTTAACAAGAATCTAAAGGTCAAAGAAATGAAAAAAAAATTAGTGCCAAAATAGCTCTCTGTTGTAAAAGGATGATGTCTAGGCTATTTTACTAATTTCCAATTTCCTCAGATTCGTGTAAATATGAGGAGATGGAAGTTTTAGATGATGATGAAGACATGGGCACTATGATCGCAATTTATTGCTTGATTGGGAACTTCAACGTCGAACTAGTTGAGTTGTTTACAGAGTTAGTCAATGTGGATCCCATTGAAAATGTCACTCTAATAAGTCAACAATACGCGTTTGAATTTGATCTTAATATCAATTTGGCAAAACAGTTAAGTTGTGGAGGGACATCGACACAGGCCAAAAATCCTCACTATGGTGGGACTGTGTATAGCAACCTTATTTCGGGTCCCCGTCTAAAGATACATCTGGAGTTGATGGACACCGATGAAGATGGTGAAGAAGGGTCCGATAATGATTGTCATTCTCCTCATGATGGTGAAGATTTTAGTGCCCCCAATCTAGATGAGGTCTCAGAAGATATCGGCGATAAAGGCGTGGAGGAGGCTAGAGATGTACACCCCATTTCAGTCAGGAACTTGAGTCATGGCTTGGTTATACAAAATAACCTTGGGGGTTCACATGTTAAGTGTAGACCCTGATGCGGCGCTTGCATCTGAGTTTCATGAGTACCCAAACATAATACCTACTCACCGATTGGCGATAGATTTCGAGTCTAAAAAGTTGTTCATACGGAAACAATTTGTAAACAAGGAGGATTGTGTACTTTCCATAAAATGGTACAGCATAAAAGCATCAGTAGACTACAAAGTCGTAAAGTTGACACCAATATTATTTGATAGGGAGTGTTGGAGGTCTAGAGAAGAGTGCGATTGGCAAGTTCGAGTCACATTTATACAGAGGACTCAACTTTAGACGACTCGAAAAATTGAAAGGCCTCATACATGCACTGTTGCACGTAATACGAAGGTCATCGCAAGCTGGATGCAAAAAACAATTTGCAATTGCATCATGCCACTAGTTAAGGACATGCCCACCATTCCTATATTGGTCCTGATTGCCAACATCCAAGCCCGGTTCTAGTACAACAAGTTATATAGGAAAGCATGGCGGGCGAAACAGATGGCCATGGAGCAGTTGTAGGGAGACTAGGATTCTTTATACAATGAAATTCAAGGGTGGTTAGTTGTGGTACAGAAGTAGGTTCTCGGTGTTGTGGTTGATTTACAAATGCTGTCTTGTAAGGGACTGGATGACGAACTACAACTAAGGACAAGAATTTTCCATTGCTTGTTCTGGACGTTCGAACCATGCATTCGAGCCTTCCCCCACTACAAGCCCCTGCCACAGGTTTATGGTACCTGGCTATACGGCAAATGTACACAGATGCTCCTAATTACGGTTGCACAAGATGATAGCTAGAATGTCCTACCCGTCGCCTTTGCCAACGTTGAGTTTGAGAACATGGAATTGTGGTATTTTTTCCTGACAAATTTGTAGAGGCATGTTGTTAGCCAAGACAACTTTTGCATTATCTCTGACAGGTTGAAGGGACTAGTTGTCGCAATTCGGCGTTCCAGAGTTCTATGGAGATACGTCTATTGTATCCGCCACATCACCGTTAACTTCTACCGAGATTACAAGAATGCAGACTAGCGAAAACAAGTAGTAAACATGGGTAAATATTGGTTTTGGTTTCAATTTATTTTTTAAATATTTTTAATCACTTTAAGAAACTAAAAGGAATGGTAATGTGTCATTTCAAAATACATACGCAAGGTACTCACTAGAACTACACCATTTCAGGCACAGGCTGGCAAGGCTTAAGGCTGACATAGAGGGGGAAACAAATTGTCCATTCCAACAGTGGGTGGGTAGCATGGAGCCATGGCAATGTGATGTGAGCTCGTATTTGTTTGTTTATTATGAGTCGCAAAAGTTCCCGATCGAAATTAAAAAGTATCAAAACGATGAGCTAAGTATAGTTTGAAAATGGGAATGGCACGATATGCAAAAAAGGGTGTTTTGTTGGTTGGGAATGGAGAATTTTTAATTCAGTTTAAGGGTTGAAAAATGGACCAATATTAAAGGACAATACTAACCCAATTCTTATATTAGCATTTAGGATGATTATGATAAGGATATCAAAAGAAAAACTGTGACCCTCTATCTAGTAAGATAGGAACCAGTCGGTATAAGGGTGAACGCCACACTACTAAAAAGTGATGAGTTCAAAGAGAGAATCAAATTGATGCCACAAGAAAACTTGACAAGTCAGTTTGAGTCAAATAAGAACAAAGAGAGTGAACACTCATAATAAGATAAAAATTCATCAAAAGTTCCTATAAAATGTTTCAAGCCTAATATTTATAGGCTGTACAAGAAATCAGCCGATTAAGCAAGTTAACAATCAGATTGAATGTGCTTAATGACCATTAATCTGTCCAAGATATGCCTTGAGTGTTTCTAAATGTAGGTAACGCCAACAGCCTTGTTCACATTGTGACATTTGCATTCTCAAACAGCCAATTCGTTGGACCTTGAAGATTAGCTGAATGTGCATAGAGTTGAACAGTTGAAATGGTGTGAACATGAATTGATGCTACTTGGAAAAACGAATGGTTATGTAGCTCATTATTGTTGCTTGTGTTGCATGAAGAGTCTTCAAGTGTGAATAGCAAGAATTGAATGGCTTCATAGGTGTGAACTTGGTAGCCAACTGATTGGTCAAGTGTGGATACACTTGATGCCTTGTTTTTTCACGAAAAGGCACTTGGAATGTTGTGTTTAGCACCTTCCACATGCATGCACGTCCAAGTGCATGGAGCTCCATAAATGTGGTGTATTGAACATCAATTATGCATGCATCAGCTTGAGAAGAAGTTTCTTAGCAGCAGCCAATGTGAACAACCTAGCCAACATTAAGACAATGTTTAAATGCACATTAAAATAAGATTTAAACACACTTTAATTTGTTTGAACTTAGACAAACATTAATGATGTTAAAATTAAAACACATAATTAAAACACATATTAATGATGTTCAAACTAAGACATAATTAAAGACACAAACTAAAACAACTAAAATGGATAGCAATCCTTATTTCCAACAACCGAATTAAACACACTGATTTAAAGCTTTATTTGAAGCACATTGCATGGGACACATGGAGTGCATGCCCAAGCTTGATCAATTAGTCTCATAATAGCTTCTGCCCAAACTAGATCGATGAAACCCGTGACAGCTTCCTTGCACTTCTTAGCTTGTGCATGAGTAATTGGCCCTATTGGCATCTTAATTGGATCTTGTGATGTTTCACGAGCTGTTTTGGTTGAGTCCATGTCCATGCTCACATCACAATGGGATCAATTTTTTTATTACAGGTATCAATACGGTCATATAACCATCAGCCTCGTAGAGGCGGTTAACTCTATCTTGAAGCATACACGTCATTGGTCAATTCAGTTTTTTTTTAGCCACGTTCTATAAGCTAGCAACATTTATGTCGAGAATAGGGCTGAGACAAGTGAAACAAATAGAGGTGGCGTATATGTACGTTGAAGAGGTTAGAAAGGCCATAGAGGTCACACTAGGAGAGCAAGGTCGATGAATGCACAACTATATTCCCAAGACGTGGAACATTTTCAGGTGACAGAGTACATCTGTCATCGTGTGGGAGTCCCCTCTAGGTCTTATAGAGTTTATCTCCAAAAGAAGCGATGCGAGTGCGGAAGGTTCTAGACCCTTCGCTACCCACGTACGCATGTTGTTGCAACATTTGAAACTGTCAACGTCAATGTTGAACAATATATCAATGAGGTGTACACGTTAGAATGCACATTGCGTATATGGGGAAATGAGTTTCCGAATTTACGAAATGTCTCAACCTTGGAAGTGCCTCCAACTACACTCAAGTTGCTACCAAACTAGGGCCTACATAGGGTACCCAACAGTCAATCGCAAATCACCCGAATTTTAGATGACATGAACGTAAGGGAGACAGTAAAACCAAAACGTTACAGTCTCTACAGAACAGTTGGCCATAGTCGAACAAGTGCCTGCATTGAAACTAGCATGCTGAGCAATCATCACGGTTAAGGGGAGTATGATATTATTTACCCAATGTTCCAAAGAAATTTGTTTTAACCTTTTCTTATTTTTTAAAATTCTTTATTGATAAATATATTTGGCATATGTACCATGCATATTTGAACTTTACGAAGTAAATTAATTTTTAATTCTTAACTTGTTAAAATAAAATTAAAGAGCCTAATTCAAGTAATGTTAAGAAAAAAGGGAAAAAAAAAGGGGGGGAGGAAGGTAGTGATCGACTTCCTTTCTCTTTCTGTCTTTTTCTTTTTATTATTCCTTTCTCGATATTTTTCATTTTTTTTCAAATTTTTTCGATTTTGTTTTATTAATCCTGTTTTATTTCCTTCTTTTTCGGTTAGTTTTATTCTTCCTGATTCTGTACTTTTTGTTCTTAACTTGTTAAAATAATATTAAAACTTGCCCTCACTATCACTAATAATTTTTTGAATCACTTAAAATATACAACAACCAATAATTATTAAATGTAATATTTGGATCAATTCCTCAGTGTATATTGTTCACGACTTTTAAATGTACCATTTGGATTAGTGCCTCAATGTAAATTGTTCATGACTTAATGCAAAATATTATTAAATGTAATATTTAGATCAAATATATTATTTTCAAAAAACTTAGAAATTTAAACATGTTGACAAAAATTATATACAATAATGTTCTGGTAAATGTTGTTTCCAAAAATATACAGCAACCAATAACTAAATTTACAAGGATATAAAATGTTGGGAGCCCGAAGTTGTCTGGGGGTGTAACATTGAGGTGTCCTTCATCGACGTTGGGGTTGTTCGATGTAGTCCATATTCTCCTCACTTGAACTAGAATCCTCATCATCCATGGACGAACCTTGAGGTGTATTAAACATACTTAAAAAATTGCATGTCGAATCAAAGGTTTGCTTGGGGGTGGAGTATTGGGAATAGGAGGTGTCAAGCCAAATATATCAACCATCATCTATGATTGCGAGTGCTGATAATTAAAATTGAAACTGTGCATCTTCAATTGATATGCATGAATTTGGAAACCCGAACCAAAACTGTCAACCCACAACTTTGGATGATACAAATTACCCACCAGTTGTGAATGTGACCTTGGAGGTTAAGGCTCGGGCTTAAGCTCAGTTTGGGTAGTAGGAGACGGCTCACCTTGGCCACAACGTGGTTGACTCAATCCACATTGATGAGACCCTTGTTGGTGCATGTTTTCTGAGACTACCATCAACTACCCACAAAATAAATAAGGCAACCTATTCTCCATGTGCCAACATTGATAGTGAACCGAGGTATGAAATTAAAAAAATATGAATGCAACCGAGGTCAACTCTCCAGCCAGACAGTCCACAATGCAATATATTCAAGATGGTCCAATGCCCAATTCTTTCCTTCTTTCCCACTCTTGTTAATCTGGTAGACATTGTCAAATATAACTGGAGGGTCCAAAACATGCTCCACCATATACTCAAACTGTCACAGAACTCTATCCCCATTGTACTACTCCACCGTTGAAAAGTTTAGCATTGGAGCATTGATGCTCCACACAATTTAATGGTGGTGAGCGCATGGTGGAATGATAACCATAACATCTGGTATGAAATATGACATCTATAACAGCCCTTGCCCGACCCAATCATCGGGTCCGAGCTATAAGATGTCACATCTGTTGTTGGAGCAACTACTGTAAAACCCAATATAAATAAATCATTTAAACTTTCAAACATTCCGTAATCATAGTTATCACATCCTATACAAAATTTTTCAAGACTCAATCGAGCTTATGAAAGCTCATTTTCTATTTCGAACATGAAATATGTACAAATTGCAAATTTTTCAAAATTTTAGGTCAGGTATCGATACCCCTATCAGGTACCAATACCATTTTGAGTTGTGATGCTTAGAAAAAATTAAATTAAAACTAATGTATTCATATCAGTCATAAAGTATAGATACTTTCTTCATGGTATCGATACTTTACCTCTGTATCGATACCATTTTAATGTTCGATGTTTTGAAAAGTAAAAAAAATTGCTAAAGTAATGATACCCTTTTTCTAAGGTATCGATACTTAGTGAATAAATGTCAGAAGTATTCATTTTGGTACCTATTTCATGTCAACTTATAAACATACCCAAATGGTGTTTAATTGCACACTTATACTTGCATAAAATCAAACCAAAACCATATCTAAACATTTCATTTTAACAAATTTACATCATTCAAACCAATATGTCATCATCTGGCACCAAACATACTAAATCAACCTATTCAATCTCAACCTATTCTTTCACGTTTTTAAACCATTCAATACCATCATATACCTTACCAATTCATCAAGCAACTTATTATTTAAATGCCAGATTTATAGCTTGTTATGATACTAACATAGACATATACATATATAACATAAACATTTCCTAATTCAAACATTATTTCAATTCAAACCAGATTGTCCAACCTAAAGGTAACACATAATTTAGCACCTATGTACATGCCACATAACCCGACCTTAAAATGATCAAAAGTTTACCAAATTGATAGCAGAATAGTATGAGCTTCGAGATGGTTTGATTAACACGTTCTGCAAGCTGACAACTACAAGGAAAAAGAGACAACAGTATAAGTCTATTGAATGCTTAGTAAGTTTATAGGCATAAAACAATAACTTACCTCATTTTACAATTTAATACAATAAGCAATTCAATTTGGAAAGTTTGCCTAGACATGACAATCACATATCAACAAGGTGAGTTCCTCATATAACCATATCAATAACATGCAATTCAATGTCATTCATATAGGATCAACAATTTAATTCCATTTGTATGGTTGATTCAGCATATAATCATTTGTATATCAATTCTTACCATTTCACTATCATTTTTCACTTTTATTTAACCATTTAGCCCGATGGGCTCCAATGAATAGATCCAAACAGGAGTAACTACACCATACCAAGTCGCTCGTTAGACCAGTAACTACACCACACCAATGCACCGAAATACAAAGCTTTTAGGCAAACATATAATCGTGTAATAGCACGTCCCTCCACCACACCATGATCTCTGTAAAAACATATAAAACTTGGTAATCAACAACAAATGTTGGATTCTAATATAATCAGTAGTAAACTATGTACAATCACATGCTTTATACTGTTACATATATCTCGTACCAGCACGCAATTAAACCTATTAGCATGTCAATAGTATCCTATTTTTTATTATGCTCATTCAGGCACATTTAACACATATAACTATTTTTTTACAATTTAGTTCATATCTCACTATTATATACCAAATCGTAAACAATTCAAATTACATTCACAACACAAATTTATAATTCAAGTATATATTTCAATAACATATAACCATACCATATGAACTTACCTGGAAAAACCAACGACAAATAAGACATCGAGGACTAATATGCAATTTTGTCTTTCCCTTGATTATCCTTCGATTGATTCAATTCTTGATCCATTTGATAATTTATTTCAATTTATCAATTTCGAATACTTTATATCATCCTATTATACGCATATGTTAGTTTAGTTTCATTTTTTGAATGTTCCCTAAGGTTTCACATTTTCTTCAATTTAGTCCCTAAAACCAAAATTACCATAACTTTCAAATTTGAATCTTGATTTTGAAATTGGTCTCAATTTCATCCTTCTGTAAACCTCTATTATGAAAAAATTACAGAAATATTATACCAATTTCTAAATTCATTCACTTTCGTCTCTATGTTCAAAAGCTAACAGTTAAATTTTATGAACTAGTCTTTTTTTCACTTCTAAGCTTAAAATCTAACAATTTAGTACCAAAAACTTCAAGAAATCAATAGTGCCAACTTCTAAAAACTTTAAAAGTTTTACAAATTGGTACACAGATTAGCTAAATCAAGCTCAAGGAACTTCAAAAACATAAAAATTACCTAATAATTGTTTACCTAAAGTTTCAAATACATGGGAAGGTTTTCTTCAAGCTTGGACGGCACAACAAAGAAGATGATAAGGTTTTTGTCATCTTTTTTTTTTTCATTTATTTCCTATTCATACTTTAATTAATAATTAATAAATCTTAATTAATTTAATTAAACCTTAATTAGTAAAACTTAGGGTGAGTTTGGATGGGTGGTGGGGTTTCGTGTGTTTAGTTTACTTTTTGTCTCATGCTACAGTATCGGTACAATATTTAATCTCATCGCCACCGCTGTTTTTACACTAATCGCAAGTAACGCACCGCCCATCCAAACCCTCCCTTAATCAAAATTAGCTTAAGTTAATGGAACTATACATTATTCTCCACTAACTATCAATAAAATTTGGTCCAATTACTTAATTGATCCTTTATCTAATTAAAAATCTATAGCAATTAACTTTTACCACATTTACAATTTAGGCCTTGTCCTTAATTAACTATTTGATTGACAAAATTAAGGGACCAAACTTTAATTAAATTTTATACTAACCTTGAAAATATTAGATAATAATATTTACAGACTTACTTGTAAGAAATGAGGTTCTGATATCTTCATTTCCGACACCATTGAAAAATAAGTTGTTACAACATCCACACGAATTGCACAATATTTAACATGGTGATAGTTATACGAGTCAAATAACGTAATAAAATTATTTTAACAAAATGAATATAATTTAATTTTTAATTAAAAATTACTTTGTCCTCAGTGTACGCTTCTATCATCTATCGGTAAATAATGAGTGTTTCCGACTTCCCAATACCTAGAAAACTAAACCATTTGAAAACAATGCAAACTTGTTAGAACATATTCCCAAACAAAGAGAAAATTAATTCTTGATTCAAGTTGATATTTTTTTACCTATTTACAAGTGGGAATGTAAGGGGTAGGTAACCCACTGATGCCAGAAACAACATCCTGTACAATGCCCACGACTGCAGCAGTATTAGCTAGCCACTTATATCTGGTGTGTTATGCTTTGTCCCCTAAAAAAGCTCACAATACAACATCGCTAATACTGTTGAGCCCCAACTATAGGAATGGGCCTGATACAAATCAACCAATAATGGTAAGTACATAATGTAGATTTTATTATTATTTCCGTCCGATGTAAGTACCCCCTATTAGTTGCAAAATATACACTCGAGCAACTTACATTAGCTTCGGTGTAGTCGTGCTACTGGATAAGGTTAAGAAATTTTATTTTATCTAGGAAAATTTTAAATCGGTAAATCTAGCTTCCCCATCACCAGACAAGTGCTCAAACAAATGGTAGCAGATGGTCGAAGGTTTGACCACTTTACTTAGACTCGTGACCGCATCACCATCAATTAGGAGCTTGAGTTGCATTGCAACGTCTTCAAAGGTGATGATGCACTCCGCATACAGCAAATGAAAAGTGTAGGTTTCTGGGCACCACCACTCAACCAAGGTGGATATTAAGTCTGACCTCAAATCAACCATCCAAACCAATATTGTTGTTCCATATTCGACGGTCTCCAAGTAAGGCATAATACGTTAGTCTGGATGATATCCTGGACAATGGACAGATGCTCTCAACACACGATACTCACCCTGTACATATCATATATCCGCATTTGTTAAAGTGGCCAAGTAATTACAAATTAAGTCAGAACTCTATAAACATAGTTGTGAATAAGAAATATAAAAAAATGTTACCGTCCCATTAATCAGAAGTGCAATATGATTCGATGCTCTTAGAAGAGAATTCATTCTGAATCCTACACAATTAATAAATAATTAATCATCACTTAAAAAAATACAATTAAACATTATTTTATAATATAATCTACCAATTATTATATTAATTAAAAAATAACATACCTTAAAACTATTAAGTTTTCCCGTAAAAAAACAAGTGGACCAATCTCAAAACTTCAAACGACACCAACACAACAAAAAAATTTAAACTTTCTCTTTTTTTCTTCCTAAATACGGCAAGGTAGGGAAGGGTGGACCAAATGTTGTTTAAATTTCCTTTCTCTTCTTTTTTCCTTTTTTTTTCTTGTTTTTCCTTCTTTTTCCCCCATTTGTTTTAATAATCTATCTTTTCTTTCCTTCTTTTTTTTTTTGTTTGTTTTATTATTCTCGATTCTATATTTTTCTTGTTGTTTTTTCTCTCCCTTCTTTCAAGGATTCGTTTTTCCTTACTAGACCATCATGGCCAAGTACCCTTTTGTTCTTCGGTACTTTTTACAAGCCCATCGTTCTTTTTCTTCTTTTCTTTTCCATTTTTTAATCATTGTTCCTTTTTTTTTTCCTTTCAATTTTTCAATTTTTTCCCACATTCATGCTTAAAGTGACATATCCAATTATTACAGTAAAATTGATCACTTAGTACACAGATATTCAGAATTTATTTTCTTACGACAACTTTTTAAAATAAAACGTTGTTAGCACTATTATTCCATATCAGTGTGTATACGAATAATTTTTGGGACTTAACAACGACCATTTCTTTTTTTGAAGTGAACTGAACAACTTCATCTTATTTATCGTAGTTCTAGCTATATGAATAATGGATCAACCTTTTATTAATCCCGGCTATCATTTTAAATTGTATGATAATAATACTCACTACAATGTGATTAATATATTACACAGTTGCTAATGTAATAATCCTATGATATTCAACTTTGATTGAATCAGGTCTATCATCTTCTCCTTGAATCAAGTCTATCAGGAATCCCATAATGTACAACTTTGCTTGATTTGGGTCCATCAGGAATCCCGTGAGATAAAGGTCCTTTTAGTGAGACAAGAGTTCGTCAACCTTCTATAATCAGCAACAACTCGCGTTTCAATTTTTGCCCACCGTAATCGACACCTCCCCTAAAGAGTGTTCCCACCCTAACCACCAATGCATGTTTTGGACAATTAAACTGAGTATGAGGTTTATAAAGCATCCTCTTCTTGTGGCATGAAACTGGGCTCCTTTGACAGCACAACCAACTTGAATCCGTTACTACATAACCACTGTCAATTGGAAGCCCTATTTATACTTGAACCCGTAACTGCATAACTATTAACTAGGAGCCCGAGTTGCAATATGATATCTTCTAAGGTGATGGTGTAGGTGATGGTGCAGGTGATGGTGCACTCCCTAAAACACAAATGAAATTTCTCGATGTCTGAATGCCACCAGATCACCGTTAAATCAAACATACCTTAAAACTATCACATATTATCTCGGTAAAACAGAAAAAAGTGAAAAAAAACTTATTTTTGCTCTGCCCTTGTTTAAAACATTGAATTTTTCCCTTCTACCCCTACTTCTAATCACAATAATTTCTCCCCATGTTTCTTCTTTTCAACAACAAAAAAAGGTTCTAAAAAAAATAACACCAACACAAATATATTTTGCATCGAGTATAGGGTTTATATAGGCTTTTGGTGCCACCAAACAACCCGACGACAAAAAATTTAACTATATGACATCAGTGCTGCCAGACAACACGACGACACCAAAATAATTTCTTTACTTGTTGACACCGGTGTCACCAGATAGCCTGACACTAGTGCCGTCAGATAGCCTGATGTAGCAGATGACCAATACCCATTTTCAAATTTTTTTTGGTGACCAACACCCTTTTTTAGTAAAAAAGAAATTATTTTTAGTACTTTTTGGTGTCGGCCATTGCACTGTTGGTAGAAAAAAAATGTTTTTTTTAATCTTTGTTCCAATCATTAAGTAATTATTAAGAAATTTCTGACGTGGGTGATGGCCATGGGGTACCGACACCTCGTGCACCGTTCCTTTAAGGTTATTTTATAAATATTTTTGAACTTCAATCAATTTTGTAAAAATTTAATTATTTTGGGTTAATTTGGTAAAATAGCTCGTAATAAATGTTGCACACTGCTCTATGAATTTGAAAAATGGCAGGTCCATACATTATCTAACTGCCTAAAGAGTTCCAACCTATTCCTTCTCAGCCAGCTTTGGATGCGATCTCATTACTTTACCCGAACTGTTGCTTGCACATTGCTAGGAATGTAAGAAAGTGTTCAAGTCGCTTGAAAAAAAAATAATGGTATAACGTAAATTCATATTTAG
Organism: Gossypium anomalum; assembly: GCA_025698475.1. Lineage (NCBI taxonomy): Eukaryota > Viridiplantae > Streptophyta > Magnoliopsida > Malvales > Malvaceae > Gossypium > Gossypium anomalum. The sequence goes on from CM046967.1 coordinate 64,630,137, forward strand.
ATGTTTTTCTATTTTTTAGATTTGTAAAATAAATCTAAAAATAAAACTTAATAAACCAGGATCTGTCATGTCAAATCATCAAGAATAAAACTAAAAACAGAAGCGTACCTGAATCCATGAATTACTTGAAGTTTTTCTCGATCTTGGAGATTTGATCTTCCAATTTAGTATAAAAGAAATTCAAAGAATATTTACTCTCTCTTTCCTAAGGATGTGATATTAGAAAAGATATCTTGTATATAATTTGGGGACCTTAACCCTAATATTTATAACCTTGGCATATTAGTTCTAATTCCTAATTAGCCCATCATTAATTAGAATTTGATTAGAACTCAATTACTAGAGTATCTACACATATTTGACCCATATTTTATTTAATAATTAAAACCCAATAAAATTCTAACCAAATTAGATCACTTTTAATTTGGGCTAACCTATCATTATAGTAAATAATATGTAATTACCTTTATTATACATGTGATGTCCATATTTTCCAACAATCTCCCACTTGGACCATACATATATATATATATATATATATATATATATATTAATTCCTTTATAATTACATGTCATTATACAACCTTATGAGCTAAAAATTTTACTATCATATCCAAAAGATATTCCGAACAATCTCGTCCATTAATTATGCTAACATAGAACCAAGGCAACTTTCGTTACATATATCGTAACTAAATCCATCCCTAATCACGTATGTTAACGCAAATAAATGACATAGATAAAGTATGGATGTGTAGCATGGAAATTACATGCAATATGATCTAAACATGTCAATTCCCAACTGGTCCTCTTTAAACTCAAGTGAGGTCAGTATCAAAATAATAAATAGAGTGAATAAACTGAATACTTCATTTCTGATTAGAAAAAAACCAAATACATGAATGTCTAAAAACAAACATAAAACAAATAAAATATAAACTCCCACTAAATCATGATATCATCAAATAATGTAACACCTATGTGAGCAGTGCGCTCATGAAATACCTTGGATGGTAAACCTTTTGTGAGCGGATCTGCTTTCATGGAGTTTGTCACAATGTGCTCTATGGATATTTGACAATTTTGCACTCTTTCTTTTACAACTAAGAACTTTATGTCAATATGCTTGGACTTAGATGAACTCCTATTGTTATTAGAATACATCACTGCTGGCTTATTGTCACAAAATAATTTGAGTGGTCTTTCTACATTCTCCAAAATACGCAGCCTTGTGACAAAGTTCCGCAACCATATTCCATAGTTTGATGCCTCATAGCATGCTACAAACTCTGCTCCCATAGTGGACGAATCTACAAGTGTCTGTTTGACACTTTTCGAAGATATAGCTCCTCCAGCTAACAGGAAAATATTGCCTGATGTAGCTTTCCTACTATCTTGGCACCCAGCGAAATCAGAATCAGAATACCCTAGACCTCCAAAAGATCTGATCTCTTATAAGTAAGCATGTAATCTTTTGTTCTCTAAAGATATCTCATAACCCTTTTGGCTACTATCTAATGGTCTATATCAGGGTTGCATAAATATCTGCCTAACATCCCAATAATGCACGCAATGTCCAGACGCGTACATACTTGAGCATACATTAAACTCCCAACAACTGATGCATAGGAAATCTTTTGCATTTCTTGAATTTCAAGGTTACTTTTAGGGCATTGAGTAAGACTAATTTTTTCTCCTTTAATGATAGGGGTGTCACCTGGTCTACAACTATGCATGCCAAACCTTTTGAGTACTTCATCGATATAGCTCTTTTGTGATAATCCAAGAATACCTCGAGATCGATCTCGATGTATCTAAATTCCTAAAACAACAGAGGCATCCCAAAGATTTTTCAATGCTTAGATAAAAACTTTTTGGTTTTGTGCAATAAGTCTATATCATTAGCGGCAAGCGAAATGTCATCAACATATAGAACAAGAAATATGTACTTATCTCATTGAATTTGTGATACACACAATCATTAATAATATTCATCTTAAAACCGAACGAAAAAATTATTTGATGAAAATTGTGGTACTATTGATGGAAAGCTTGTTTGAATCCATAGATGGATTTTGTCAATTTGCAAACCATATTCTTTGAGTCTTCCGGCTCAAAATTTTTTAGTTGCACCATATAAATTGTTTCTTCAATTTCGCCATTAAGAAACGCAGTCTGAACATCCATCTGATGTAACTCAAGATCAAAATTAGCAACAACCGCCATGGTTATCCTAAAGGAGTCTTTCGATGAAACTAGAGAGAAAGTCTCTATAAAATCAATACCTTCTTTCAGAGTATATCATTTAGCTACAAGATGTGCCTTATACCTCTCCACATTACCATTTGTATCCCTTTTGGTTTTAAATATCCATTTACAACCAATTGGTTTTGCACCTTTAGGTAATGGGACAAGTTTTCAAACTTTATTGTCATGCATACACTTATACTCATCTTTCATGGCATCAATCCACTTTTGAGAATTAGAACTTTTCATGGCCTGATGAAAGTTGATTGGATCATCTTCCATCATTCCATTATCATCCTCATGTTCTTGGAGAAATATAACATAATTATCTGGAATAGCATTTCTCCTTTCTCTCGTAGATCTTCTTAATGGCACTTGTTCTTGAGGTTGTTGAGTTTGTTCTTCTGGAACAGTTACCTCATTTGGAATGGGGATTGCTCAACATTGTCTTGTAGAGGTTCTGGATTCACTTCTTGATCAATGATAGGTATAAGAACATGAACATCGTCAAAAGTGATAGTAGGAATTTAGTTAGAATCCAATTCCACTTAAAAAGCAATGTCTCTAACCTTATTTCTCCCCCCCAAACTCAACATCCTCAAAAAATGTTGCAGTTCCCGTCTCAAAAATTTTCTTTATTATGGGATCATAAAATTTATAGCCCCTAGATTGCTTAGAATAACCAATAAAGTAGCTGCTTACTATTTTAGAGTCTAATTTTTTTTTCATGTGGCATATAAGGTCTTGCCTCAACTGGACATCCCAAAATGGGAAAGTGCTTTAAACTAGGCTTTTGACCTGTCCAAAGCTCATAAGGTGTTTTTACAACTGCTTTATTAGGTACTCTATTCAGAATGTAAGCTGCTGTCTTTAATACTTTTCCCCAGAGGGACTCAGGTAAGTTAGAATAAGCAATCATGCTCCTTACCATATCCTTAAGAGTTCTGTTTCATCTTTAAGCTACACCATTCATACTAGGTAATCCTGGCATAGTGTATTGTGGAATAATACCGCATTCCTCTGGGAATTTCGCAAATGGTCCTGGACATTGTTCACCTGAGCCATCATATCTACCGTAGTACTCATCACTACGATCAGATCTGACATTTTTAATCATTTTGTTGAGTTGATTCTCAACTTCAGCTTTATAAGCTTTGAACACGTCCAAAGACTTAGATTTCTCATGAATGAGATATAGGTACCCATAACGTGAGTAATCATCTATAAATATTATGAAATATTGTTTACCATTCCAGGATGCCATAGGGAATGGCCTACAAATATCTGTATGAATCAATTTTAAGACGTTTGAAGATCTGTTGGCACCCAATCTCTTGGTTTTGGTTTGTTTTCCCTTAATGCAATCAACACAGACATCAAAGTCTGTGAAGTCAAGGGACTCTAAAATACCATCAGACGCAAGGCATTCAACTCTACCTTTTGAGATATGACCTAAGCGCTTATGCCATAATGATGTTGAATTTTCCTTATTTGATTTGCGTTTAATACCATGTGATTCCACATGTAAGGTTTCATTATAGGATGCAACTGTTTCTAGCAAATAAATGTTGCCATAAGTATTTAAATAACCAGTTCCAGTAACATTTGAATTTAAATACAAACTAAAATGATTGTTTCTGAATGAACAATAATATCCAAATTTGTCCAATGAAGAAACAGAAACTAAATTCCATCTAAATAATGGTACAATAAAAGTCTTTTAAATCCGAATAAAAACCAGTTCTTAACAACAACCTAAAATGCCCAATCGCTTCCACTTCTACCGATTTTCCAACGCCCACAAAAATGTGTCTTTCACCATCACTTGGCATTCGGTAACTCAGGCAACCCTGCATAGAAACATTTATGTGAGTAGTAGCACCAAAATCTATCCACTAAGTGTTTCTAGGCACTCAAGCTAAATTAATCTTAGAACAGGCCAAATTAAGAATTATACCTTTCTTTGCACGCCAAGCATGGTATTTGGTACAATCTTTCTTTACGTGTCAAGACTTGTTACAAAAGAAACAACTCTCTGTAGCTTGTTGTTGTTTCTTTTGAGCTAGATCGTTAGCAGCTTCATTCTGATATTTTCTTTTCTTTCCCTTGTCTTTAGGGACATTGGTCAAATGAGCACTTTCAGAGTTATCATGCTTCAACTTTCTTCCTCTTGCACACAATGAGAAATGAGCTCATTTAGGGTCCATTTCTCCTTTTAATAGTTATAACTAATTTTGAATTGATTAAACTGTATACCAAAACCATAAAAACAAGCAATTCCTTAGAAAAGCTCGATCTTAAGTGCCTTAAGTCTTGAAGCAGTATGGAACATCTCCATAATGTACTCCCTTACGTTTCCTTGACCCTTATACTTCATAGACATCAAAGAAGTCAGAAGTGATGTCATTTCAACCTTATTGTTTTTAGCAAAATGTTTCTCAATTTCATCAAGGAAACCCTTGGCCTGAGTAATCTCTTCAGATTTTGTGCCCCTAAAGGCTTCTGGAATGCTGTGTTTCATGATCATTAGACTCATGTGATTTGAACGATCCCACATCTCAAAATCCCTCTTAACATCAGGGGTGCTTTCCGCAGTGAGAGGTGCAGGTTGTTCTTCCTTTAGTGCAAGGTCTATGTCCATACAGCCAAGCGTTTTAAGTAAGTGCATTTTCCATTCCTTAAAATTAGTCTCATTAAGCATGTGTATAGAATTTATATTAACAGATACTGTGGCAGCAGAAGATGAATTAGCAAAATATGTCACTTTTGCGGCATTTTGTTTCAACTAATCTATTTAAAATATTACATATCCTTAATTAAAAGCCAAAATCTGAATTTATTTGTTTCAAAATATTTACCTTAATTTTATCTTTAATCAAATTAAAAGATAAACATATATATTTATATAATTTTCCAAACCACAAATATTAAACTAATCAAAACATACATATATTATATATTTATATATATAAGCTAAACATACGAAACATATATATGAATCAATTTATAAACTTTAAATTTTTATTTTTTATTATTATTATTTAAAAAACACCAAAGCATTGACCAATTTCAATTTCATAATAATTCTGCCAGAAATTACAAAGAAATTGTGTGAAAAGAAAGGGAAAACAAATCGCACAAATAAACTTTTATCAATTGATTAAAGATACAAGTATAACAACATATTGAGTTCAATAGTAGAGTTCGAATTACAAAATCATAATAAATATACTTATACTGATTGAAGCAAACAATTGATTTAAAAACCCTAAAATTTTGAATCCAAAAGATATGAACGAAACACCAAATTCGATATCAAATTCATAAAATCTGAAGAATAAATTAATCTATATAAAAAATAAATCATTCTAAAAAATTTAAAATGACAAGACTCAGATGCTTAATAAACCAGGATCTATCATGTCAAATCATCAAGAATAAAACTAAAAACAAAAGCGTATCTACACATATTTATAACCTTGGCATAGAACTCAATTACTAGAATATCTACACATATTTGACCCATATTTTATTTAATAATTAAAGGCCAATAAAATTTTAACCAAATTAGATTACTTTTAATTTGTACTAACCTATAATGATAGTAAATAATAATATGTATTTATTTTTATTATATATGTGATGTATATATTTTCCAAGAGTATTATCTTCTTATCGGAACCAAACTCAATAACATTGGAGGGACGAAGAGCAGTAGGAAAATTTGGTGGTACCCTCGATCTTCTTCCTCCATGACTGCACACATAAAGCTTGGATTAGAAAAAGTCGAGGAAACTCAACATATATATATATATTTATAAAGATGTTCGTTGCTAGTCAATGATTTACTCTATAAAGGTCCCATATTCAATCTGCAAATCAACTATGAAGAATGCACCATCTTTATAGCTGATTTGAGCATGCATTTTGGATACCTAAGACAATATTAGGAATATGAAAATGAAGCTCAACATTAATCGTTGCACAGGTGAGGAAACTACGTTAGCTACAGATCAGGGTTCTGAAACAGTAAAAAATAACCTTCTTTGAAGGTACCACCACCGACGTTTCTGGAAAATTTTCACTCTTTTCACTCCTGCAATGACCATTAAACATCAACAGACATAGATTTCTACTAGACAAGCCCCCATCAATTAGTCTTCATTTTGAATTCCTAACCCTTTCCCAAAAAACTGAAAACTGAAAACAAAAAGTCCATTTTAATGGAATAAAGTCATATACAAGAAACCTATTACAAGCAAATACATACCCAATCATGTAAGTTTTGTTCTCATCCCCACATAAATAAATGAGTTGCGAGACAAGAATGTCGTTTCCAACCAGAAGCAAGAACCAGTTGCAAAACAGACAAGAAAATAAATATAAGAGGCTATACTCTGTTGAATAAATTGTCAGAAAATATGATGGAATTCACAAATAGAAAACCATCATACACACTCTTCATTAATTGTCCGCTCCAATGCATCATTATCTTCAAACCATGTCCGGAATTGGTCACTTGCCTGAAACTTGACTTTACAGATGTTCCAAAAAGTTCCTAGAGCCCTTTATGGAGAACAAGTTGGACGAAAGCAACATACATTGTCCGAGAGTCCGCAACTTAAGGACCTTCCTTCAAGTTTTGAGCTGCAAAGATGTCGATTCATTTTTAGAAGGAAGCAGGATTCAGATACTTTCTCCTAATAACTTATACTACTTTTTGAGAAAGTTCTGTAAATCCCTTTAGTTCTTAACCCGATTTCATTTTTATTTCTCTAAGATTTCGACAGTTTGTCACCCTAAACTCATTGTTAGCATAGGTTCCAATTGTCGATTCATGAGTCTGTTAAAAGAGAAGGAATTGTACCGCAGAATTCAGTTACATGCAGAAGATTTTGAAACTAAGAAAAAATAGGGAAAAGAAAAAATGGTAGAGAAAGCTAACTTTTTCTAATGATGTTTCTATGATCGAAAAAACAAGAAAGCTAACTTTTTCTAATGACGTTTCTATGATCGAAAAAACTTGAAAGTCAAGGCAAATATGAAGCAGAAGAAAACATGCATTTGAAGATCTAACTGTTGCCACCTAAGACCAAGACCCAACTGAGCATTAAGGGTATTGCTAGGTTAATAAAAAATCTGCCACCAACTCTTCCCGAATGCGGGATCCGAAATTTTGTCAAACTGCAAAGCATGTTAGATGCCATGGTAACTATGCATGTGGTTATTGCTCAACTATTGACTTTAGATCATTACTAGCATAAATTGGATTCTTACGGACAATGGACCTAGCCCTACACCTAAGTAAGCTTTGTAAGTTAAAGCCATCATTGCAGCCATTCTTGCCATTCCACGGATGATGGCAACTCGCAGTTTTCTAGCTTTCTCGTAGTTGCAAAATGAATGAGTCAGTTTTGGATAAAAGAAAATAGATACAGCGGATCAGTGACCAAAATGTCCGTTGGTTATACAGATATCGACATGGTATTGAAACGAACAGTATCAACAGACTGAAAAGGAAAATCCAAAAGAAACTAGCTAAGATGTTTTACTTATGTGGTCTGAAGAACTACAATCAAGTAAAATCAGGGCAAACTTAATTCAACAATTCAGGCCGACAGACCAGTAATTTCTCAATGTAAATTTTGAGATTAAACATGCAGTTTTGACCTCTTTTTTAATATTTGACCCTTTCCAACTATTTAGGAAAATAGGAAAATGCTATCTGTCTAAACCTCTTCAAAAACGGGTTTTTTTTAAAAAAAACGAAAACGAGAGTCGCCACCAATCTTTTAAAGTGTGATTGGATCACTTTATAAAACGTTTTGGTCTATGAAATTATGAGAAAATAGGTTCGGGAGTCGGTTACGTATAAGGAAGGATTAGCACCCTCGTAACGCCCAAAATTGGTACCAAATTGAATAATTTTGTCTTAGCGTCAGAAGTTTGAAAGATTTTAGAAATGAGATTCCTTTAAAATCGTAATGTTAAAAATCAAGATTCCTTCCTTTTAAAAGAGTACAAATATCACATCCAGCATGATTGGACACGATATCTTTAAACCTTTGTAACTGAAATCATCTTGTGATTTGTAAAAATTTATTTAGAAGGATATTTTAGATATTTAGACAAACAAGAAATCGCAACCCAGCATGTTAGGGCACTACTTCTCGAATTCCTAAATATCAAAACATTGCCTTACCTTTTTTAAAAAAAATCCTTTTGAAATGAGATATTTTTGTTTTGAAAATGATGATGTATTTTATAAGAAATTAACATTAAATAAGCCTAGCTACATAATGCATACTTTATCATTTTATGCAAATATAGTATAGAATAACAAATAATAACATAAATTACACAATACACATTATCACTTTATACATGGTTATATATGACATAAATATTCATGCATTATCGTTACATGCAAAATACGAAAAAAATAGCAAAATATATCAATACAAATTAAACATACATAATAATATTTCATGCAAATGCATTCTTAAAATAACAATATAAAACAATCGATTAGAGATAAAACAAATGATATGTAAAATTTAACCTACTAAACAACAAAAGAAAACCAAAAACTAAGCAAATTAAAGTGTATAAAATATAGATCAAATAAAAATAAGCTATTTAGAAATGTATTAAATAATATAAGAATAATAATAGAGAACCCTTTTCCTTTTAAAATGATATATACATATATAGATTATACTATAAGATATAATAACTTAATATATAAGAAAAAAAATAATGTACTAAATATTGCTATTAGAAAATAAAGAATGTATATAATTGGTAAGTAATAAAATAATGTATATTTTATGATATAATAAAGGTAATGTAAGGAAATATGGTAAAATATAGTGTATAATATAGTTTACAAATAAATATATAATAATATAAATCATATGATAAATAATATATAATAAAATGTATATAATATAAAACATATATATAGGAAATATTATAAGGAATAATATATAATAAGATATAGTATGTAATAAGAATACATAAATAAATATAACGAAATATAATATGATATTAAATAATAATAATAATAATGTAACAAATATTTTACATATAAAAATATAGTTAAATAAATAATATAACATATAATGAAATTTATAAACATATACGTAATGTTACAAATAATATAAATAAAATAATATATTATTATATATATAACTAATGTTTATTAAAAACATATATATAAGGTATTTTAAATAAATTAAATTGAAAGTATATAAGGATTAAAATTAAATTTAATTAAGGAATATAGGATTAATTACAAATAAATAAAGAAAACTAGGTCAAATTGAAACATGGACTAAAGCCCAAGGACTCACTGGGCAATTTGCCCTAATCCCAAAACGACACCGTTTCTCCGAATACAGTTCTAAAGTCATTATGGGGATTAAATTGAAACAAAATTAGAACATTAGAGCTAAATTAAAAAAATAGATAAGATAAAATTATAGAAAATTAAAAAATGTGAGAGGACCAATTGGGCAATTAACCCACTTTACGAAAACACGCGGATCCTCCCCGGGTAATCGGGTCAACACGCGGATCCTGAGCCTTAAAACGATGCTGTTTCATGCTTATTGAATTAAACCAAAATGGCACCGTTTCATTTAGGCTATATAAGCCAAATTTAAAGCTTTGAAATCATTTTGTACTCTGTCTTAAAAAAAAAAGGAAAAATCCTATGAACGAGGGCCCGGGTGAGTTCTCGGAGTGCCATTGTGCCTCCGTCAACGCCGCCACATACGGCGGCCGGAAGCCAGAAACACCTCATCCTTTTCCCCGCATCGAGAGGCATTTCATTTTTATCTATTTTTAATATATTTTTTATGTATAAAATGCAAATATTTAAAAGAGAAGACTAAAAAACAAATCACCTTTGCTTTCTGGTAAAAGTATATAATCTGTGTATCCTTTTTATTCTATGTAAAATCTAGTCCCTTTACATCGTTCTGATTCAGGCTTTTATAGCCACTATTTCTATTACATATTTTTAGGAAGAAATCTTTTATTTCTTTCCATATTTGTTTTGCTGCTGTGTCTTTCTCTTTTTTCTTTTGCAGGTATTCGCGAGGACGGTAGACCACCGGCGTTGATTTGGCCGTAGACCATGGCCTGATTCGAAGCCTGCAATTTTGGCTCTGATGGTGGGTAACTGGAACGCCACAAGCTGAAGGGTCACGTTGCTTGGAATTGAAGAGACGCGTTGATTGCGGCGCCTAGGGTTTCTAAAACCCTAGGCCTCTCTGTCTCTTGTTTAGCAAATTGGGCCATTTGGGCCCCGTTCATTGTTGGGTTAAGGGTGTAATAAGTTAATTGGGTCTTATACGGGTTATTGGGTAGTTTAGCTAGGCTACGGTTTAATAAGTTAGTGGGCTATAGTATTGGATTGTAAATGAATTTTGGGCTTTGACATGGACTGTAATAAATAAACATTTATTTATTTTTTTTTATTCTTGGTTTTTAAAGCCCAGGCAGATTTGGGCTATTACAGCTGCCCCTCTTTGCTCATTGCTGTGTAATAGGAATCGAGTAAAGACTATAAAAGGACCAAATTTGCCCGGCCTGGCCCAATCTTTGAGATCTTCAAATGGTCTTCAACCTATCTACCACTTCAGAGGTATTAAACCATAAATATGATAGCTTCAATTTGCTTCACTTGTAACTTCAGGAAGGCAATATCTGCTATCTTCAACCTACTTCTTGAAAACTCAGGAACACCAAATCTGTTATTTCTAATCTGCTTTTTGCCCATACAGACACGCGAAATCTGTCATCTTCGATCTGCTCTCTGGCAATACAGAGACGCCAAATCATCTTCGATCTGCTTTCTGACAATACAAAAACGCCAAATCTGCTATCTTCGATCTGCTTTCCGACAATACAGAGACGCCAAATTTGCTATCTTCGATCTGCTCTCTGACAATACAGAGATGCCAAATCATCTTGGATCTACTTCGATATGGAAACATCCAAAAGTTAGATCTGCTATGTCTTCGATCTGCTCTCCGTCAATACAAAGATGTTAAATCTACTATCTTCGATCTGCTCTCTAACAATACAGAGATGTCAAATCTGCTATCTTCAATCTGCTTTCTGACAACACAGAAATGCCAAATCTACTATCTTTGATCTACTCTCTGACAATACAGAGATGCCAAAACTGCTATCTTCGATCTGCTCTCTGACAATACAGAGACGCCAAATCTTCTTAGATTCACTTCAGTGTAAGCACGTGAAAGCCAAATCTGCTATACTTTAGCCTGCTACCCTACTGCTTAGGGGGTTGAGGCGCATCAATCTTCATTGTCCTTTGAAGGACATGACCTTTATAATATGTATGAGTTCATGCCTAATGATTAGGATGCTTATGATCAAAATGAGTCAAATGCTCCTAATTAAACCTGCTATAATGCAAAATGTTTATGAATATGACCCCTATTCCAGACATCACTACTCATTCCTTCGTTAAAGCTCATCCTTATTTCTCTCGAAATATTATTCTTACTCAGCCCGTGGGTTTGTACCATTCTTCAAATACTATGACCCCTCAAGAATGTTTGTAAGATGATCCTCTCTTAAGATCGAATCGTTTGATTTGTCCAATCATCATTTCAGACTAAAGAAAGAATCACCTCGAGTTCTTTTGAATCTTACTTACGTGAATTCCTTGAACAATTGTTCTGTTTTAGTTTCTTGTATTATCTAGAAATTTCCAGAGTAACGAGCAAAACTTCATTTGTGAAAATCATTTAGTTCATCTATCATTATTTAATGCAACACACTTTAAGAATAATGGAAAATGAATTTAATCCTGAGAATAATTAGATCTGAATGAATTTGTCAAAAATACAAAGGGATTAATCTGAAAGCCTATTTTTGAGAAGAAATAGAATCTAAAGATAGCGAACAGGATAAAATTTAGATACTCTAGATATTGCCGCTTGAGTGTCTATACACCAGCTCTATGAAGTCTTTCTTGAGTTCAATACGTGTTTAAAAATCAAAGTACTTTGTTGATGCCCCGATATGCAACGCGCTTCGTTCTTTGTTGAGCAAGATTACTGTATACCCTTCAAAATTTGAGCTGCCCTTTCGGGTTTTCAACTCAAGACCCCTTTGGTCACAAGGCGACCTTTGCGGGTTTTCACATTGGCCTTTCTAAATTTTTTTCTCAAAAAACTCAAGGCGCCCTTTGCGGGTTTTCACATTGGATTCTCTTCTTTTTTAGACAAAGTACTTTTTGACTGAGTCTGAATTCGCTGGGTTGGGTAAACTCTTCCCATCCATTTCTGTCAAAATCAATGCACCACCAGAAAAAGCCTTCTTCACAACATACGCCCCCTCCCAATTCGGCATCCATTTTCCTCTAAAGTCCTTCTGAATGGGGAGAACCTTTTTTAATACAAGGTCTCCTTCGTGGAATTCTCTTGGACGAACTTTCTTATCATAAGCTCGCATCATTCGCTTCTGATACATCTGACCATGGCGAATAGCTTTTAGCCTCTTCTCTTCAATCAAGTTTAATTGGTCATACCGCAATTGAATCCACTCAGCCTCATCCAACTTTATTTCTGACAAGACTCGGAGAGACGGTATCTCTACTTCAACGGGTAACACTGCCTCCATTCCATAAACCAACGAGAAAGGAGTTGCCCCAGTAGAAGTCCTGACGGACGTTCTATAGGCTAAGAGTGCAAATGGTAACTTCTCATGCCAATCTCTGTAAGTTTCAGTCATTTTCCCCACTATCTTCTTGATGTTTTTGTTAGCAGCTTCCACTGCCCCATTCATCTTTACTCGATATGGAGATGAATTATGATGCTTAATCCTGAACTGACTACAAACTTCTGCTATCATTTTGTTATTCAAATTCAACGCATTGTCTGATATGATCCTCTCAGTAATCCCATACCGACAAATAATCTCTTTCTTCAAGAATCGACTTACAGCTGACTTAGTAACATTTGCATAAGAAGCAGCATCTACCCACTTTGTGAAGTAATCAATGACCACAAAAATAAATCAATGCCCATTTGAAGCTTTTGGTGATATTGGCCCAATGACATCCATGCCCCACATGGAAAAAGGCCATGGAGAAGTCATAAACTGTAGAGGTGAAGGTGGTACATGAATCTTGTCTCCGTAAATTTGGCATTTATGGCATTTCTTGGCGTAGTTGATACAATCCCCTTCCATGGTAGACCAATAATATCCAAACCTCATGATTTGTCTAGCCATCGTGAAACCATTAGCGTGCATCCCATAAACACCTTCGTGTACTTCTTTCAGGATTAACTTAGCCTCTACGGCATCAACACATCTCAACAATACTTAGTCCTTTCTTCTTTTGTACAAGATGTCTCCATCCAAAACGTAATCACAAGCTAATCTCCTTAAAGTTTGCTTATCATTCTTAGTTGACTGTTCTGGGTATTTACGATCTTTCACATATCGCAAAATATCCTGATACCAAGGATTATCATCCTTTTCTTCTTCCTCAATGTTACAACAATAAGCTGGAGCCTCAAAGATACTCATCTGAATGGGTCTCACCTCCTCCTCTTTATTCGCTTTAGTCATTGAAGCCAAGGTTACTAGAGCATCTGCCATCTGGTTTTCGTCTCGCGGGATATAATTGAAAGTGATGTTATCGAACTCCTCAAGTAACCCCAAAATTACCTTTCGATAATTGATCAATTTAGGATCCCTTGTTTCCCATTCACCTCTAAGCTGGTAAATTACCAACGCAGAGTCTCCATATACTTTCAAGGTTTTTATTCTTCGCTCTATGGCCGCTCGGAGTCCCATGATGCAAGCTTCATACTCAGCCATATTGTTTGTGCAATCAAAATCCAACTTGCACGTGAATGGATAATAATTGCCATTTGGGGATACCAGGATTGCCCCAATTCTATTTCCCACTACATTGGATGCCCCATCAAAGCTCAACTTCCAAGGACAATCCTCTGTAGTTGCTACACACATCAACTCCTCATTTGGGAAATCGAAATTCAACGGCTCATAATCCTCCAGAGCTTTACTAGCCAGAAATTCCACTATAGCGCTTCCTTTTATAGCCTTCTGGCTCACATAGACTATGTCAAACTCTGAAAGCAGAATTTGCCACCTCGCCATTCTCCCATTCAAAGCTGTTGATTCCATCATATACTTCAAAGGATCAAGTTTTGAAATAAGCCAAGTAGTATGATATAACATGTACTGTCTTAACCTTCGAGTCGTCCAAATTAAAGCACAACACAATTTCTCAATTGGCAAATATCTCATCTCACACTCTGTAAATTTCTTAATGAGGTAATATATCGCCTTCTCCTTTCTTCCCGACTCATCATGTTGACCAAGCACGCATCCCATGGAATTACTAAACACCGACAAGTCTGAAATTAATGGTTTATCTGGACTAGGTGGAGATAATCTTCGAGCGCTTAACAAGTATTGCTTAACCTTGTCAAAAGCATTCTGGCATTCCTCATCCCAAGTACCTTGGTTGTGTTTTCTAAGGAGGCGAAATATAGGATCACATTTCTCAGTTAATTGTGAAATAAACCGAGCAATATAATTCAACCTGCCCAGAAAACCCCGAACTTCCTTCTGAGTACGTGGTAGAGGTAAATCTTGTATAGCTTTAACTTTGTCTGAGTCAACTTCTATTCATTTTTCACTAACTACAAAGCCTAATAATTTCCCTGATCTAGCTCCAAAGGTACACTTTACCGGATTAAGTTTTAACTGAAACTTCCTTAATCTCAAGAATAGTTTCCTTAAAACTTCAATATGTTCCTCCTCCGTTCGAGACTTAGCAATCATGTCATCGACATAAACTCAATTCCCTTGTGCATCATATCGTGAAATAAAGTCACCACAGCCCTCTGGTATGTTGCCCCTGTATTCTTCAACCCAAAAGGCATTACCTTGTAACAAAAGGTACCCCACAATGTTATGAAAGTGGTTTTATCCATGTCCTCGGGATGCATATTTATTTGATTGTACCCTGAGAAATCATCCATGAAAGAGAACAATGAATATCTCGTTGTATTGTCTACCAAAGTGTCTATGTGTGGCAGAGAGAAATTATCTTTCGGGCTAGCTTTGTTCAGATCTCTGTAATCAACACACATTCGTACCTTCTCATCTTTCTTAGGAACTGGTACAATGTTAGCTACCCATTCAAAGTACTTCACCTCTTGTAAGAATCCTGCATCGAACTGCTTCTTAACTTCGTCCTTTCTTTTCAACACAATATCTGGCCTCATTCTTCGCAACTTCTGTTGGACTGGCTTACAATCCTGTCTTATTGGGAGACGATGCACCACAATATCAGTATTTAACCCTGGCATATCTTGATAGGACCATGCAAAGATATATTTGAACTTACGTAGCAACTCAATCAGTCCTTGCCTTGTGTTTTTGGCAATATGCGTGCCAATTTTCACCTCTTTCCTTTCCTCTAGGGCTACATTCTCTATTTCCTCTTTCTCATGTGGCATGATTTGCTTCTCCTCCTATTTTACCATCCTCAAAAGATCCAAAGACACATCACAGTCCTGGACATCTTCAAATTCCTGAGATTTTTCTAAACACATGTCTTGCTCGCGAGAGAAATCAGGATTTGATATATCAGTGCTCATGTCATTGATATCTAGGGTTCTGAGAAGTATAAAGAATATACAAAGAATGAATAAATTTAAGAATGATTATTTATGTGCTATGAATGAAAGAATAAGAATTGTCAAAATTTAACAGAATATTGATTGATAAAAATGAAACAATACTCGTTCGAATGGATAAAAGTTATGTTTTATTAAAAAATAATAAATGATCGTAAGCCTGTTTCACAAATGTAATCCTATTACTCCTAGGCCCTAGAGTAACAAGAATGTTTCGAAAATTACTCTAAAAAATTCCTAAAGATTACAGGAAGTTCCTCCGCAGTCCAATTGTTCAGAGAGCTTCCCGTTTCGTAAGGGCGAACACCCTCAAGGTTTCCTTGCTCCAATCCTTCGTCTTGTATAGCATTGATCTGATGACTTTCTTCTATGGGTAACCCTCTCGATATGAAGGTTTGGGATATTTGAGGGAATGTCATCGGCTCCCACTCCACTTCTCTTTTATTAAGGTGCACCCTTCTTCCTTCTTGGCGCTTCTCAACTTCCTTCCTCATTTGCTTATAATCTGGCTTGAAGCCCAGCCCAAAGCGATCCTTCTTTTCTTTCAATTTTGGGATTTGAGTCCCTCCTTGCAGGTATTTTCCTAACCCTTTTCCTGGTAAGGCTCCCTTTCTTGCCATCATTTGTAAAGCCATCTTCGTAGCTCCTGTTATCTTGGGCAGCAGTAGCTCACTTCCTTCCAAAATGAAGGTTGCATTTACAAATTCTAAAGAGCGAAAGGAACACTCAATAAATTCTTCTTTTGTCTCGACATAAGGGGCCTTGCTAGTGACTGCGACTATAATGTCCTCCTACGCATTAATAGTTATTATCCGTCCATCTGTCACTAGCTTTAATTTCTGGTGCAACGATGAAGGCACCGCTTCCGCTGAATGTATTCATGGCCTTCCTAATAAGCAATTGTAGGAAGGCTTGATATCCATCACCAAGAAGTCTATTTCGTATATGTTCGGCCCAATTTCCAAGGGGATGTCAATCCTTTCCATTACCTTCTTTTCTGTACCGTCAAAGGCTCTTACCACATTTTGACATATCTTCATATGAGAATCATCAATGGGTAATCTATTCAACGTAGACAACGGTAGAACATTCAAGGCTGATCCATTACCAATAAGCACACTTAGTAGTGTGTACCCCTTGCATCGAGTGGTAATGTGCAAGGCCTTAGTTGACCCCCTGCCCCCCGGTGGGATTTCATCATCATTAAAGTAGATGAAATTATCCGCGCTAATGTTGTTCACCAGCCGGTCCAGTTCTTAATGGATATGTCGTGGGTGACATATGTCTTGTTAAGCACCTTCATCAATGCCTCCCTATGTGCCTCAGAACTCAAAAGTAGAGCCAATACTGATATGCGAGTCGGCTGCCTACGCAACTACTCAAGCATGCTATACTCACTATGCTTAAGGAACTTTAGAAATTCCTTAGCCCCTTCCTCTTTTACTGGCTCATTGATAGGCACTTCAGCTTCTTTTTCTTTTTTCGCACTAGCATTCTTTATTTTTATGGGCTCCTCTCTAACGCCCATCGTATCATACCGCTTCCCACTCCGGGTATGGGAACCCTCAACTTGTACATCTTTAGATGTGCTGGCTATGTTCTCCTCCTCTGGCACTGTCACACTGCAGTCATAACTCCATGGCACCCTCTTGCTATCTTTATAAGGGAAAGGCGGAGGCTTATGGATAATGACCTTAGGCACCATTTGTACCCTCACTTCATTATTCCCCAGCAAGGAAATAATAATCCTTGGCTGGCTAGTTCCTTTCTGTTCTTCCTCCAGCACACATATCTATTTTTCATAAGAGCTTCCTTAAAAAATTTGTAGCTCTTTGTTGTCTATAAAGCCCTGCGCCAAAGCCTTGAATTCCTCGCAATCTTCATGGAACTCACCATGGTTCTTTGTTTCATTTTTAGAGGTTAACATACCTCTCTTCATCATCTCCTCCCAAATCACCTTCATAGGCATCCTTATCTCAACAACATCTTCCTTCATTCTCCTCTTACTGGCTTCGCCAATGGCATTCACTCCTTGGTCGCCATGATTTGGCAATGGGTTTTCAGTACTAGGGGTATTATCGAACTTCACTACCCCCATCTTAATAAGCCTCTCTATGGCCTTCTTGAAACCGGTACAATTTTCGATCGAATGCCCCAGTATTCCAGCATGGTATTCGCATCTGTCGTTTGCATCATACCATTTGGGATATGGGGGCTGCAGTGGTTTTAGATGAAAAGGAGAAATAGCATGTGCATCGTATAAGCTTTGATATAGCTCACGATACGTCACGGGGATAGGTGTGAATTGTATCATTTCAGAATTCTGCCTTGTACCCGACTCCTTCTTTTGAGAACTTTGTTGCTCAACCGCAGCTATTTTAGGTTGACCAACTGTGATTGCCCTTGTATTGTAGGTGCTTGTGTTATTCACTTCACCATCCTTTCTCCTTGGGGCTGATCTTTTGGTCGTTTCCCCCTCGATTTTGCCACCCCTTATGGCATTCTCAATCATCTCCCCTGCCATGACTATATCTGCAAAACTTTTAGTAGTACTTCCAATCATGTGAGTGATGAATGGAGGCTTTAGAGTGTTGATGAACAACATGGTGGTCTCCTTCTCCAACAATGATGGTTGAACTTGTATTGCCACCTCTATCCATCTCTGTGCATATTGCCTAAAATTCTCATTAGGCTTTTTCTCCATATTTTACAGCGTGATCCTGTCCGGATTCAGGTTAGTCACATGATTGTACTACTAGATGAAGGCTTGTGCAAGATCCCTCCATTAACTTATTCTGGCCCGACTCAGTTGATTGTACCACTTGGCTGCTGCTCCAATTAATCATTCTCCTACAGAACATCGTGATATGGGCTTCTGGGCAAGTAGTCCCGTTGTACTTCTCAAATTCTGGCATCTTGAATTTGTGAGGAAGCACTAGGTCTGGGATCAAGCTTAGATCTTTGTCATCAACTCTATGATGCCCATCAGCATTCTCTAAAGCTTTGAATTTCTTCTCCAACCATTTGCAGCGTTCTTCCAACTGTCTTGCAGCCTCAGTTCTTAAATTCTCTTTTCAACCATGTCTAAGTTAGGAATGAGAGGATTCGCAGGATTATCGCCCAAATTGAATCCCGAGCCAGTTGGGAAATTTATGGGGACCCCAGCATCGACTTGACCCTGTTGAGGCCTTATTGTGACAGATGGCCCTCGGGGATATGCCTCAGGTTGGGTTTGTACGTGAGGTGGAGTGAAACCAGGAGGATGACCCTCATTCTCCTCTTCAGTGATTGCCATGGGAGCCTTTCCCTTGTCAGTGGCTCTAAGTAGTTGAGCCATCTCAGCCATCATGTTCCTTTGTGCCTCCATCATTTGCTCCCTCATATCATTTTGCATTTTTTCCAATTGCTCTTGCAATTGGTTCTGCATGTCTTTCTGTAGCTGCTCAAATCTTTGGTCCATATTCTTCGACTTAGCGCGTGTACCGTAAGGATGTGTTGTTTCTAGATTTTCTTTCTCCTACTCTCCTTCTCCCTAATAATTTTAACTAATTAGGGTCTTTCTATAAACTTGAATGCATATGATGTGATGAAATGCAAATGCATGAATGCAAAAAGATGTCGATTCTGGTTCAGTTTCATTTTAGAAAACGTTATTTAAGGAACAAAAATCTTTTCATAAAATAGATTACAAATACACTTTTGCCCGTAGGCCTAGAGTCGTAACCCTATCTAATAATAATGCTAACTCTCGTCCTTTGTCTGACGATGACTCATACATTATACTCAGCGTTCTAGCTTGTATTGCCAAATCCTGCAAGTATTCAGCAACCTCTCGAATCTGAACTAGGGCCTCTTCCATGACATGATCCTTATCTCTCACTTGATCCCGAAGATAGTGAAGTTCTCCCTTCCACTGTTCTTCTCTTGCCTCGAGCTGCTCAATCTATATCTCACAGTCCTGTAGTGCTGCTTCTAACCCTCCAATATTGTGCTTCATTTTCTCGATCTTATCCAAGCTTGCTTTTAGCTCGATCGCAGAGTTACGACTTCGGTAATGATGAAGAGATCGTCCAAGCTCTGTCCTCTTAACTTTTAACCCTTGATTTTCCTTTTCTAGGGCCTGATTACATGACTGCATCTCTTGGAACTTTTTCTCCCAATACTCGGTTTTGGCTCTTTCCTCTTGAATCTCATGCTGCCACTGCTCTGAAGATCTCCCTAATCCGACCCTTTTCAACGTTACTTGGGCTTTCTTGTAATGTGTCTTCAAGTCATCTCGATCTTCTTCGATCTTCCTCTTTTCCTTTTTCACCTTCTTGACTTCCATCTTTTGAACATCGACATCGAGACTCAAACACATTTTTTCCTCCTCAAGCTTCTCCATCCTCTTTTCAAGCTCTGAATTCTTTCTTTCAAACTCTTGTTTCATAACTTCAACCTCTGATGGAATTACTCGTAAGCTCTCCTCTAATGATCGAGCCACTCCCAAGGTTGGCCTAGGGACATTATCATTGACTCTCCTACTAAACCACCCTTTATACTTAAGGGTTGGCGTCGAGCCTTCAGTCAAGATCTTCATACAGAAAGGCTTCTTCCACGCCTCAGAAATCTCTCGCATCCTCTTCTTGTAGTGATCCCCTTTATAAGAGAGATCACTCTGAGCCAAACCCTGTGTAACTGGTGATGAACCGCCTTCGCTTTCGACATCGCTTTTAGAACAAACAAGCGACGGTATATATCCAACAGCTCCCCAAATTCCTGGCAAAGGGACCTAATCAAAATTGCCACAGCGATAAATGACTTCACTAGGAACCAACTAAGGAGCCTTCCACATAACATCTTCCTCTCAAAGATTCTGAAGAATATCTATCCACCTCTCTTCTGAAATGTCATCTCTCCTAGGCCTGTCCACTGCTTCCTTTAAAGGAGAATAACCCTCGAAGAACACTCGGCAAGGAACCTTGTCAAGCTTCCAGAAGTGGCTATGAAACTAAACCAACAGCAACTGTGCACATCCAATGAACCTTCCTTCACTAGCTCTTCGACATGCGTTCAAGGATCTTATCGTCTCAGCTAGGATTACGAGTACAGGTATATTCTGTTTTCCAAGTCGATCGAATAAATCTGCAACTGCCTCATCTATGTGCCCCAACGCCTTTGGGAAAATCACCATGCCGTAAATACTCAAAGCCAGGACGTCGACCCTTTTCTTCACGTCTGGATGCGTCGATATCAAATCCCTCAAAACGGCCCATGGAATGCAGTTACTATCACCCTTTTGCTGCACACGAGCTACAGCCCACTATTCACTCATCCCAGTAATCATTATCAACTTCTTTGTAAAAGTTGGAAGGCTAGCAGGCCTAACATAAGCCTTGTGACCCTGAATCCTCTGGCAACGCAGTAAAGTCGTATACTCCTCTAAAGTAAGTACAAGATCAACATCACCAAATGTCAAGCAACTATAAGCAGGGTTTCAGAACTATACCATACCTCTAAACAAGTGCCTATCTACCTTGACGTCTAGCAAATAGGGAAGGTCTCCATAATTCTGATAGAAAAGCAGCTTAGCCTCGTCATCCCATTGGGCCAAATGTCTCTTAGCTCCTGTAACTCATTCTGCGTCGAATTAACACGGGTGAAGTCCCATAACTCTGACGTATACCCTTCGGTGACACTATCTCCTTTCTCTAACTGGGTTTTCTCTGACCAAGTACAGACAGAAGCATTGTCCTCTACTTTATTAAGGTATTCGATCCTCATTACAAAACTTTCTAATCTAAAAATCGAGCCGTGAATCGACACCTTTAAATGCTAAATGACATGCAATGACAGCAAAATAAAAATAAGTCAGTATCATATATAAAAGAAAATGATAAACAAATACTTACAAGGGTAATTTTCTGAAGGTTATCACTATTTCCCTAGGGTAAGCACTTAAAGGTTCACTATATGAATTTTAGCTCTAAAGCAAAGGTACCTGAACCTGCAGATTCCTCGGTCCTCACCCATTATAGGCTCATATAGACCAAGTTCAGTTCAGGGGGACACATTTCCCTATGGCCATACGGAGATGAAAATCTCACAAAGACATAGGTACAGTATCCCGGAAGCAATCCACTAGCTCATACGAAGATGAAAACCTCACGAAAGCGTAGTTTATCACTCCCACTTAAGGGTGTGACCACAACGGCCATGCAAATGCAATGAACAGCAATAAGGTAACAAACATATGCAGCAAACGCATGTAAAAAGGATCAAATTTTAAAATTTTTAAACTTCTGACATTAAGACAGAAAATATTCAATTTCTTGGCTTGACTCTCTTTTCTCCCCAGTGGAGTCGGCAAGCTGTCGAAACCTCCTCGAAAATGGGTTTTTAAAAAAAAAACATGAAAACGGGAGTCGCCACCAATCTTTTAAAATGTGATTGGATCACTTTATAAAATGTTTTGGTCTATGAAATTATGAGAAAATAGGTTCGGGAGTCGGTTACGTATGAGGAAGGATTAGCACCCTCGTAACGCCCAAAATTAGTACCAAATTGAATAATTTTGTCTTAGCGTCAGAAGTTTGAAAGATTTTAGAAATGAGATTCCTTTAAAACCGTAATGTTAAAAATCAAGATTCCTTCGTTTCAAAAGAGTACAAATATCACATCCAGCATGATTGGACACGATATCTTTAAACCTTTAAAACTGAAATCATCTTGTGATTTGTAAAAATTTATTTAGAAGGATATTTTAGATATTTAGACAAACGAGAAGTCGCAACCCAGCATGTTAGGGCACTACTTCTCAAATTCCTCAATATCAAAACATTGCCTCACCTTTTTAAAAAAAAATCCTTTTGAAATGAGATATTTTTGTTTTGAAAATGATGATGTATTTTATAAGAAATTAACATTAAATAAGCCTAGCTACATAATGCATACTTTATCATTTTATGCAAATATAGTATAGAATAACAAATAATAACATAAATTACACAATACACATTATCACTTTATACATGGTTATATATGACATAAATATTCATGCATTATCGTTAAATGCAAAATACGAAAAAAATGGCAAAATATATCAATACAAATTAAACATACATAATAATATTTCATGCAAATGCATTCCTAAAATAACAATATAAAACAATCGATTAGAGATAAAACAAATGATATGTAAAATTTAACCTACTAAACAACAAAAGAAAACCAAAAACTAAGCAAATTAAAGTGTATAAAATATAGATCAAATAAAAATAAGCTATTTAGAAATGTATTAAATAATATAAGAATAATAATAGAGAACCCTTTTCCTTTTAAAATGATATATACATATATAGATTATACTATAAGATATAATAACTTAATATATAAGAAAAAAAATAATGTACTAAATATTGCTATTAAAAAATAAAGAATGTATATAATTGGTAAGTAATAAAATAATGTATATTTTATGATATAATAAAGGTAATGTAAGGAAATATGGTAAAATATAGTGTATAATATAGTTTACAAATAAATATATAATAATATAAATCATATGATAAATAATATATAATAAAATGTATATAATATAAAACATATATATAGGAAATATTATAAGGAATAATATATAATAAGATATAGTATGTAATAAGAATACATAAATAAATATAGCGAAATATAATATGATATTAAATAATAATAATAATAATGTAACAAATATTTTACATATAAAAATATAGTTAAATAAATAATATAACATATAATGAAATTTATAAACATATACGTAATGTTACAAATAATATAAATAAAATAATATATTATTATATATATAACTAATGTTTATTAAAAACATATATATAAGGTATTTTAAATAAATTAAATTAAAAGTATATAAGGATTAAAATTAAATTTAATTAAGGAATATAGGGTTAATTACAAATAAATAAAGAAAACTGGGTCAAATTGGAACATGGACTAAAGCCGAGGGACTCACTGGGAAATTTGCCCTAATCCCAAAACGACACCGTTTCTCCAAATATAGTTCTAAAGTCATTATGAGGATTAAATTGAAACAAAATTAGAACATTAGAGCTAAATTAAAAAAATAGATAAGATGAAATTATAGAAAATTAAAAAATACGAGAGGACCAATTGGGCAATTAACCCACTTTACGAAAACACGCGGATCCTCCCCGGGTAATCGGGTCAACACGCGGATCCTGAGCCTTGAAACGACGCCGTTTCATGCTTTTTGAATTAAACCAAAACGGCACCGTTTCATTTAGGCTATATAAGCCAAATTTAAAGCTTTGAAATCATTTTGTACTCTGTCTTAAAAAAAAACAAGGAAAAATCCTCTGAACGAGGGCCCGGGTGAGTTCTCGAAGTGCCATCGTGCCTCCGTCTAGTGGGCTCCACGCGCTCACGCGCCACTGTCAGCGCCGCCACCTACGACAACCGGAAGCTAGAAAAACCTCATCCTTTTCCCCGCATCGAGAGGTATTTCATTTTTATCTATTTTTACTATATTTTTTATGTATAAAATGCAAATATTTAAAAGAGAAGACTAAAAAAAAATCACCTTTGCTTTCTGGTAAAAGTATATAATCTGTGTATCCTTTTTATTCTGTGTAAAATCTAGTCCCTTTACATCGTTCTGATTCAGGCTTTTATAGCCACTGTTTCTATTACATATTTTTGGGAAGAAATCTTTTATTTCTTTCCATATTTGTTTTGCTGCTGTGTCTTTCTCTTTTTTCTTTTGCAGGTATTCGCGAGGACGGTAGACCACATTCATTGATTTGGTCGTAGACCATGGCCTGATTCGAAGCCTGCAATTTCAGCTCTGATGGTGGGTAACTGGAACGTCACAAGCCGAAGGGTCACGTTGCTTGGAATTGAAGAGAAGCGTTGATTTTGGTGCCTAAGGTTTCTGAAACCCTAGGCCTCTCTATCTCTTGTTTAGCAAATTGGGCCATTTGGGCCCCGTTCATTGTTGGGTTAAGGGTGTAATAAGTTAATTGGGTCTTGTACAGGTTATTGGGTAGTTTAGCTGGGCTATGGGTTAATAAGTTAGTGGGCTATAGTATTGGGTTGTAAATGAATTTTGGGCTTTGACATGGACTGTAATAAATAAACATTTATTTATTTATTTTTTATTCTTAGTTTTTAAAGCCCGGACAGATTTGGGTTATTACACTATCATACCTCATTTTTTAATATTTTCCATGCCTTGCTAAGTTCCAATGCTAATTGGTAACAATCCTGCAAAGACGAAGGGAAAAAATGTTCTTGTCTGGCATTGGATTCTCTTGGATAACCCGACGTTCTTATTGGGAAGACATAATAGAAACCACTAAACCACTCTAGGATCTAGAACTTAGAACATTATTTATCTTCGGCAATGCTTAAGTTACAGAAACAAAAAACTGCCAACACAATGGTTTTTCAAGTCATACCTCAATGGCCATACATCCCCCTTGACCCATATTTGGCTGCATTGCATGGATAAAATCGCCAAGCAAGGTTACGCGCCCCCTTCCCCAAGTTAGTGAGGGTATTCGGTCATATATGTAATGTCATGTTGAAGAATCATATCTTCATCAGTAGCAAGTAACAAATCACATTTTTGCACCGACCATTGAATATTTGAAGTAGCCTTTCCTTTTTACCTGAAGAAAAGATGAAATTGAGAAGCAAAAAACATTAGAAACAAAATTTGAAATCAACAATCAAACCCTGTAACATGTTGGGAACATTCAGCATGACCACTCTTAGCAATTGACAATTAAAGATGTCCGCATTTGGGAAAAAAATTATATTTAATTCTAAAAAATAAAACACGAGGTTATCTGCCATTGGTATCCACACCACCAGTAGTTCCTTGTGAAATGCATAATACTGCATCTTTCCAGCACCAATATCCGAGGAAACGAAGTACTCCTTGTGTCCCAAAAATACACTGTACCTTCACGGAGAAGTTTCAATGTAAGCAACTATATGAACCAAAGCCCCAAATACATTCTAATACATCCTAAGGTTTGAAAAAGAACACACACAATGTAAAGTGGTGAGGTCAATCATTTAATGCAAAACAAGATGGAACTTACCCAGCAGATTCAATACAAGCAGGCACAAAATTTGCAATACCGGTAGAGCAACTGTAGCCCGAGTATACAGCTTCTGTTAAGTTGGTCCTCATCTAAAAAGAAAATTCACAAACTATAAACACTTCTTCAACTTTTCAAGGTTGACCAACTAATCACAAGATAATCAGTGTCTCCATTAGTGAGAACTTGTTGCATTTAGATCTTGATTTGGTTCTACGACGAGCGATTAAATGAAAATAATACATGTAGCTGACCAAAGTTTAGAATTTAAGGATTAGTTTCTAAGTTTGTTTTCTGTTGGTACTAAGGGACTATACAGTCCATTCTAATTGCAGTCAGCTCTTGTTCCCTTATACCTGAGTTTTCTTAATAGAATTCAATTGTCCTAATTGTTTCAGCAACTGGTTCTGCTTCGACGCAACTTAAGGAAAAACTTCAATTTTTCAAGGATATGTTGTCAAACCAAGCTTTGGAATAGCCTGCTAAAAATCCAGTATCTAAACAAAGGTTACATTTTATGTGTACACTTTTTGGATAAATGAGCTCATACTTCTTTAAAAAATACAAGAGATTCAATCTCAACTTTTGTTAATGAGGTTTAATAAATCTTCCTTGAGAATAAGCAACATTTGATAAATGAAGCATCTTCAGGTCCTTTAGTAAAGATCCATGTAAATTCTCATCTTGTTGCATCATTGTTGATCAGGATAGTCTAACAGATCATACGAACTAATTAGTATATTTGGACTAGTAAACTTCCAATTTACTATTCACATGATTCAACAATACTAATGTATACTTTCGGTTTACCATCACATATGATTTAACCATACTAATATATGCATTGTACAAACTAGAGGCAAAGATGGTAATTTTTCGATATAAAATTCTTACCAAATATAATATTTTTAGCATTTAGAAATTAATTGTTTTCTCATCTATAGTCTCAATATGATATTCGTTATAATAGATATCTTTTTCAAAGATAATAATTTCTTTGAGAGTGGATAAAATATAATGCATTAATTATCACTTTCCTTCTTTAGATAACAATGTATTAGCTCTTTTAGAGCCTTGAATTAATTTTGTACTATGAAAGGTTAACATGTTTCATTACCACATTGAATATAAGGTAACAATATATTAGCTTTTCTAGAGCGTTAAATAATCTTGTACCACCAATGATTGGTTCATTCATTACCAAACAAGAAAAATGCTTCTTATCTCTACGGGTAATATGAATTGTTGTATTGTCTACATTATATATGTTTCCTTTCCTTTTAAGAAATATTGATTGAATAATTTTTTTTAAGTGTACGATAGGTATATAACCAACGACTTTTTATAAATTGTCTCTCTTATTTGAAGGGTTATATTAAGAACTATTGTTGTTCTATTATTTATCTCTATATCTCTATTTCTAATGGTGAGAATAATTATTGCTAGGAAGAAATCCAAGAATTAAGTAATTAGTGTCACAATGCACAAAAAGGATGCAATTCATACCTAATGTTTACATGTATGGCAAATACACAACCAATAACCTTTCATACAGTATTAATAACATAAGTTATCTCCACTCCTTATATTTTGAGAATTTTTGTTTTTCTCTTATTTATCTTTTTAAAAAATAAAGTTAATATATTTTGAATTTAGTTTTTTTTAAAATAAACTTAATATTGAAAATATTAAGTGATAAATTTAATTTTTTTTAAAAATAAATGATGTGAAACTTTATTATGGTCATTAAAACACATTTAAAATAATTTTTAAAAACATAATTTATTAAACACATATAAAAACACTTACCGATAAGCAAAAGATAGTTCAAACAGAGTCCAACAAAGAAAAAATTAGTTCTTCAGAAGGAAAAGAAATAACTCATCCAAACCATTTGACTTGGCTAGTTGATATATGAGATTCGATTTCTTAAGAACGTTTTGAGTCATTAATTTGCAAAATAAAAATTTTAAAGAGACTCTTAAAATTAAATCTTTCAGTTGGTGGATCAAGTGGATCTAAATCCAATCAATTTAAATTTTTTAAAAAATTATTATTTCATGTTAGATAAATAGAAAATAAATTTTAAATTATAATATATTTTAGATAATCATAAATATTCACATTATAATATATTAGGATTTTAATTTTATATATTAATTTAATTTCGAGGACTACGTTAAAAGAAAGGTGCTTTAATTTTCTATATATCTGATTGGTTTAGTTTAAATAAAGATAAGGATAATATATTGGGGAAAAAAATGTGGGGGGAGTGGAAGAGTTTTAAAAGAAGGTAAACTACTAAAATAGTCATATTTGTTTGTCTTAGGTTACATTTTAGTTACTTCTGTTTGAAATATTATGTTTTAGTCACTTACACTATCGTGTTGTAACATTTTAGTCACTGAATTATTAATTGTCATTAATGCTATAACGGTATGTTCACGTGACATGTTCAATAATAATTTCAAATAAAACTTTTAGGTTAAAATATACAATTGGTCACTATACTTTTTTTCATTTTGAGCAATTTTTTATGTTCTTTTAACTTTCATTTTTTTATTTTCCATTTGATAATTTTTTTTATGTTTATGAAAAAAGAAAAAGTGAAAGCTAAAACCAAAATAAAACTTGCTTTGCATATTCTCACCCTGCAATTACAAACCCTCATCGTCCATAATCTTTTTAAAGAATCAATTTGGATCTCTCAATGACCTAGTCTACAAGCTCGACTCACTCGAAGACCTCACCACTTGTGACTTATGGCAGTCCACCCTCAACAAAGTTTTCTGAACTCTTTCCCTCAACCTCCTAACCAACCCCCATGACCACCTTGTCTACCTTACCTACAACATTCTGGCCCTCTCGAAACTACGTTGTTTCACACATTCTTCAAACTAGCTCTACGCTCTCAATGTGTAAAATGACCACTATACGAAACTTACCCTCAACTTTACCAAAAACAGTTTGGTTCCATGCTTCCTTTCTCTTTTCGGTTCTTCCATGCTTGGCTTCCAATCAAGCTTGCTTCGGAATATCCAAGAAGGTTTAGATCAATTTATCGTTTGCTTAATTTTATTCGTCAATAAATAGAAGAAAAAGAAAGGAATAATCTACACGATTATGTAAAAATTTGGAAACAGAAAAAAATTATTTGGAATATAAAAAATTCAATTTATGTTTAGATTTGATTAATGATATGATTTTTTGTATTGATTAGTTAGATCCAATTTTAGTTTCAAAATTAGGTTATATTAAAATTGAGATTTGATTAAGAATGATTGATATGCAGTTTTCAGCGAAATTCAATTTAGGAATCATATGAAAGAAGGCAAGAACTTGGTTTATTTGGTGGACAAAGATTATGTTTCTACAGTGAAGAATATGAAAAGAGAGAAAATTTTTAAAAAAAGTATAGGAGCTAGTTTTAACAAATAGAAAACATAGAAAAACTATATTAAAATAAATGGAGAATGGAGGAAAACAGAGAGAGAAGCAGAAGGGAATGAAAAATAAAGAAAAAAAAGAGAAAGTTAAAAGAACATAAAAGAAAAAAATTAAATTTATCAAAATGAAAAAATATAGGGACCAATTGTATAATTTAACCTAAAATTTTTATTTGAAATGATGATTTAACGTGCCACATCAGCTTACTGTTACACCATTAACGAAAATTAATGGCTTGGTGACTAAAATGTTACAAACACGGTAACGTAAATGTAACACCCCAAATCCAGCCTAAACTTTATGGCCGAATCTCAGAAGTCACACTAAAATCATTGAAAACATTTATTTGTTAAAGTAGCAAGATTTCGATTGTTTTTACGAAAGTAAAAAAATTTCAAATATCAATAAATTTTTTTTGGAAAACAATTATTTAAAACGTGAATATTTGTGAAGTTTATTATAATGCTAAAAAATCTCATCATAAATCATTTAAGTAAATGTTTCGTAATATTCTTAATTATTTCCTTTAAAAATGATTTTGATAAAAAATTTTCGTAGTGGTCTGTTGAAAATATTTAGAAAATCACAAAGTAATAGACTTGTATAAAATCAAGTAAAATAAAATTAATATAAAAATGATTAAAAAGATATAAAATATTTGTAAATTCATTGAGGATGCATGCATGGCAATTTAAAATTGTAAAATAAATAAACAACCCAATTAAACAATCCAAAGCCCAAAATATCATCTAAAAATAGTTTGAAAACCCATTATTAAAATATCCATCTGAGGGGCTCCTCTGAATGACGAGTCCAAGCCCTAAGTTCGTGTATTACTTGAAAGGTTCAAAACTTGTAACACCCCTAACCCGAATTCGTCGCCGGAATAGGGTTACGGAGCATTACCAGATATTACAGATCAGATAACAAACATTTCACATTTATACAGTATTCATATCAGAAATCAATCATTAAGTCCCTTATAAGAGCCCTCGAGGCCCAAAATATGCATTACAAGTAAGTCAGGACTAAATCGGAAACTCAGAGAATTTTTTGCAACATTACAAAATTTTCCTAGGTACAGGGGACACACGCCCGTGTGGCCAGGCTGTGTGGCTCACATGGCCAAATGACACGCCCGTGTCCCTACCCGTGTAACTCTCTGACTTGGGTTATACAGCCAGCCACACGCCCGTGTGCTAGGTCGTGTGGACAATTTAATTTTCAATAATTTGGTGCAAGGGTCACACGGCCAAGACACATGCCCGTGTACTGGGCCGTGTGACACACACGGCTGAAACGCATGCCCGTGTGATAATACCTGAGTATTCTGTTTCTTAAGTTTTAAGATGCAAAGGACACATGGCCAAACCACACGCCTATGCGCATGGTCGTGTTTCCCACACGGTTGAGACACATGGCCGCGTCTCTGCCTGTATGGACAAAATAAAGCCATTTTTAAGCCTTATTTCTCACCCAAATATGTCTTCCACTTACACTGACATTTTAATACATTCCCAAGTCAATACAAAACGTTCAAATGAAGCCAAAACCGAGTCTTATGCATGACTTATCATTACCTATGTTCAAGTGTTTAAACTTATCAAATGCACACACACACACACATATATATATATATACATATAAGTATATTTTCTCATTTATGCTTACTTAAAGCCATTTATCATTAGGTTTATATGCTTTTCATCACATAACCATTTCAAACACATCAAACATAATAAGGCCTTATACAATTTCATAAAATATGTCTAATACTAGCCATTCCAATGGCTAGTTACAACCAAAGCATTATCAAGCCAACATTGGCCAAATTAACCTATACATGTCATTATAACTAGAATTAATTTTACCATTTGCACCGAATGGGTCGATGGATAGTGTGAAATATCTCTGCCAAGCTTCCAACCCAACGAGCTTCCAAATTCCTTTAAAATAGAGAAATTAAAACAGAGTAAGCTTTTAAGCTTAGTGAGTTCGTATAACCGGAAATTTAACTTACCACTATTTTATAAACATAAGGTAAACATACATTTCATTGCCAAGTCGTGTTGGCCAAGTGCCTAAACACATATCCTCATCAACATGTTAATCACTGTAATCCATATAATATTTCATAATCACAAATTTACATAATCATCAGGCAAATTTTATACACATGTACCATCCGTCTCACATTTCAACATGTTTTTTAATATCAGTTTCATGTATTTGAGGCATATACCGGATTATAGATGAACAAAGTTATTAAGCATGTTCCACATTTGTGCATCAAGCATAACATGCTTCAATATATCAAGTGATATCATTTATATGTTCAAATACTTCTCTCATCATGTGTTTATGTAGCATGTGCAAAGCATGTTAGTCATATATATTTCATATGAATATTAATAAACTTATATGAGCTTAACAATAATAATCCTTTTTCCATATGCTCATACTTTCCACATCAAGTATTCAAATATCAGGTATAATTCATGTCCATGTAATTCAAGTATGCACCCAAAATATTTTATCACAATTCAAATTGTTTCATGTCAAAATTTTACCTGTTGAACTATTTAAAATATCGATGAAAACACGGAAAGTATACTTGTACTCGAGATGTACAAATCTATAATCATAGATAGACATATTCATCAAACAATTTCCATGTTCACATATCATTATCTCATACTTCCATATATTATGTATCATCATTTTCATGTATTTCAGGCAGATACGTGTATTAATTCATTTCATGTTCAAATTTTCTCATGTTAGGATTTTGCCCGTTGAATTTATTTGAAATATCGATGGATATACAGGTAGTACACTCGAAGTGTACAAATCAGAAATCCGTCAATTCATGTTCAGGGGTACCCATAAGGGCACATAATCAGGAAGCACACTTTCGAGCTATATATCAGGATGCTCATATAAGCCATGTAACAGGAAGCTTATCCGGGCTATACCAGGAAACTCATAAGAGTCTATAACAGGAAGTCCACAAAGAAATTTTAATCAGGAAGCTCACGAAGAGCCTATCAGAAATGCTCACAAAGAGCCACGTAATAGGAGCTACGAATAGCTTAACAGGAAGTTCAAGCGAGTTATGTTAGGAAGCTCATAAGAGCCTATATCAAGACGCTCACAAAGAGCTGCGTCTATGTCTGCAATAAATGCTGGATCACAACAAATCGAATTGTGTAACAGGATGCTCACAAAGAGCTGCGGTAGTGCGCAACACATACAGGATCACTACCGATCAGGATGCTCGCAAGAACTATATAACAGGATGCTCGAGAGGGCTTATAACAAGATTGCTCATCTGAGCTATATTCTATCTGCAACATATGCAGGACCACATTCAATATGGGAAATCCATCGAATTTCATTATTTAAATGAAACTTAACATTTTCCAGACATTATTGATCATGTGATTATTTCTTACATTTTTAACATTTATATATTTCATATAAACACATACCACACTCAATTCAAGCATGAAAATAAACACAGTTTAGTTACACGAACTTACCTCAATAAATGTTCTTGTACGTAAAATCTACTAATTCGACACTTTCTCTTTTCCTCACTCTAACTCCGAATTTGGTCTATCCAGATCTATACGAGTAAATTTAACATCAATTTAATATAATTCATACTCAGTTCAGTCCAATTCACATCTTAGGCAAAATCACCATTTTTGCCCCTAAACTTTTAGTTAATGACAATTTCGTCCCTGGGCTTGGAAAATGAAATTCGTGCAATTTAATCCTTATTCCAAGCCTAGCCGAATTTTACATGTAACATTTACAGCCTATGTATTGCATAAAAATTCAGAATTTAGTCCTAAAATCATAATTTCATCAAAATTCACTTTACAAAAGTTGTTTATCTATCAACAACCTTTCATTTTCTACCTTAAATTTCAAAATTTCAGCATTTACATCCATGGAAAAATTTCTATACTTTAATATCTTTACAAATTAATCCCCAAAATAGATAGATTAAGCTACTCCGATCTCGAAAATATAAAAATTACTAAAAACAGGACAAGATTACTTACCCAATTAAGCCAAGAAACTTCCTTTCTCTTTCTTAGGGTTTCCATGTATTTTTGGGGAAGAAGATGATAAATTAATGATATTTTCATTGTTTTTATCATTTATCATCTTTATTTTTTTTCACTTTCCAATTTCATCCTTTTCTTTATTTTATTTCCCATGGATAAATCATCATCCTTAACAACTAAGCATTTTTAATGGTCTATTTACCATTTAAGGACCTCAAATTTTGAATTCCATAACTATTTAATCCCTTTAGCTATTAGAACTCCACTTTTGCACTTTGTGCAATTTGGTCCTTTATCAAATTAAACATATAATCGGTAAAATTTCTTTATGAAATTTTCATACGACATTATTATCATACTGTAAATCATTAAATAATATTAAAATAACTTTCTTTTTCGAAATCAGATTTGTGGTCCCGAAACCACTATTTTGATTTTACCGAAAATAGGCTGTTACAAAACTAATAGGGTGAGCTTTTAAAGTACAGTGTGGGTCTTATATCAAATTAAATAACAATAAGTTAAATAAAAAATAAACACATATTCATCATCTAACATAATCAAGTTTAATGTACATAGTCATGGCAGTGCAATTTTTGTAAAACAATTATGCAAGTTTTTATAAAACATCTACCCATCACCGCTACAGTCCAAAAAGTGTTCCCCAGAACTCATCCATCCAAACACTCCAATGTGGACGAAGCCACCAATATTTGCAGACAAGCTGTCATGTAGGTTGTTTTCGCGTTTGAATATGATATGCAAATTGTACAAGTATACACTTCGAATCGAGTAATAAAGTGATAAGTGAGATCGTCTCCACAAGGATCGAATTAAATCTACAAATGGTCAAGTTATTATAATAAAGTTAGATTAATGTTATAGCAAAATAATTATAAGAATGCAGTGCTAAACAAAAGGAATATTAATGTGAACAAAATGTGTAATTGATGAATAATTGAAACTTTTATAGCAATGCACAGTAAAAATGTAATGGCAATTACGAAAATGATTATATGAATAATATGTAACTAAACAAATAATCAATTAAGGATGTAGTGGCAAAGATACTACGGCAAGGGATAAGGGATATACGATATTGATATGGAAGGTTGGAATTACTAAGAATCTACCCTTACTGTCAGAAATGTCTCGTCAAAATCGTAATCAATCTACTACACAAAAGAGTTCTAAAGTGATCTACTTCTTTCGAGAGAAAAAACCTCAAGTTACCTTGCCCGAAAAAACCTCAAGTTACCTTGCCCATGTCTATAGGCCTTTAATACGGTACCCACACTATTACCTTCTATATGAACACTACTCTATGTCTAGAGTCTACTACAAGTATCCGTCGAATACTTGCTCATATCATTCAATTTCGGTCCAACTAATCCAACCTTTTAGAATGAAAATAGTTTATGGGCATGCTGCACAATCGTCTATGTCTAGGGATTGCACGCATACAATTTAGAAATAAAAAAAGTTGAATGAAATAGTAAATTAATTTAGATATATGCTTCAACCATTAAAGAAAATAAAGGTTTCATCATATAATCCCAATCCTATGAGATTTAGCTCATGGGTTTGCAAATAAAATTCAAAACCAAACTATCATCCAGCATCATTTTCATCAAATCAATTCACAGAAAAATAGTTAAGAAATAACAAAATATTGACGAGAAGACAACTTTCACGTGTCCAGTTCACACTCCAGCGGCACAGTGTCCTGTGGTGTTTGAGAGGGGCTGCTTTCGTCTTCCTCTTTTCATCTCTCCTTAATTGCTACCCTCTAGTTTCGTCTATGGATCTCCACCTTTGTTCACCATTAAGGGTTCCTCTAGCTTTTTATAAGTTTTTTCCTTAGGGTAAATCTAAGAACCTAAGATATCTTCTCCTCTTTTTTAGATATATATATATTTTTGGTTTAAAATCCCTTCCTTTAGGGCAGGCGGTTACCAGCCCATGATCTCATGATCTTTTTCATCTTTTTAGGTAGATTTTCTGGTATAAGTAGAGTTGGACTAAAACTGTTATGCGTTGAGTGTTGACTCGGTCTTCTTGGAATTACCACATCATTCGTGTTCGCAAACTGTCCAACTTTTTGCCACGACAAACTTTCATTTCTTTATTTATTTCTCCTCATCTTGCACCTGCCAATTACTGCAAAACAAATCTTTCCCGTAAACAAGTAAAAGTAACATATAATAACATTTAATCACAGTCCAATCTTCTTAATGTAATGTAATGAAAATTACGAATGAAATGTCCTAAAATGCAACTAAATTTACTTAAATACAGGCAATTAGCTAGGTCTTAAGGCATGAAATATAACTCTTTTCAAGAGTTATCACACCCCCAAACCTGAGTTATTGCTTGTCCTCAAGCAAGATATGCAAGAATGCATGAATGTAAGAATTGCCATAGCAACATAATCACCTTTGCATTGTGAGACCCTTAAGAGAGCACTTTGTACTTCAATTCTCAGCAATCTTCTATGTCTTAAAATTTGATCAAGTTTCATAAGCTTATTTAGTAAAGGCAGTGTAGAAAATATTGTCCTAAAAGAAAGAAAAATCCTACGTATTCATGCAATTTTCACAATAGCAAGTACCTCCTAATTTACTTAGTTCATCTTTTAACTAACTCGGTTTTCCTTTTTTTTTCTCTGGCCTTATACATACGCAAATACATACATATCCATTTATTATGCCTATTTATTTTCACTAGGGGATCCAGCTTGTAGCATGATTATTTCACTCGACAATTACAATGAAGTATACTAAATTGTTGAATACTCAATCATGTTACGATTTGAATACTCACTCATGAAGTTAAGGCTTTTGACTAAAAGATAGATGGAGCAAACAACTACCCCCTTAGCTACTCAGCCTATTACTACATGGAATACCTCTATACTACTTTTTTTTTACACACTCTTACTCACTTACTTTTCTAATCAACAACACAATAGAGCAAAAAAATTTTTGCTAACTTACTCAGCAGTTCTAAGCATTGGAGTATTTATGGCATTTTTTAGATTATTTTGTTCCTTGAATTTTTTTAAACATTTCCACTTTATTCATTGTTGAGGATTGCCATTGTATTGAATTTAACTTCAAGAATCTCTAAGTTTATCAAAAGAAACTTACTATAGATCAATTGGAATTGGAATTAGGACATCCTAATTTTAGGGGTCAATTTGTAAGCAAACTATCCTCAGTTAACGTCACCTATTCCACTGTTAGAACTTTTTAAGTTTATAGAAGAATTAAGTTCCTCATTGAACATCATAGACAAAAATACACTCATCACAGTCTAAACCAATTTTTTTTGGCAGTTATGTGTGCTATGGCACAATGAATGGCAAATGAACAAAAATACTAAAACATGCATGCTTAACTAAATATCTAATGCAGTGTAGATGCACAATATACCCTCAAACCTAAGGGATGTATTGTCCTCAATGCATGTATGTATATGAATCATGAATGTAAGAACATATATATGTACATAATTAGATGTAATAAAAGGAGAAAAACTTCCTGAACTTGGAACTAAATGGTGGTACTTTAATTGCAGCGAGTGGTCTTTCGTTCACTCATCTTATAACGTATCAGCCTTTTAAGTAAATTGAGTGGCACATCATCCACTTCATTATCAAATTTGGAGAGTTCATCAATAATCTGATCGATCTCACGATCTTGTTCAGTCATTAGTCTGGTGGAAAAGCCCAGTGCTATACACTGGTGGTGCAACTGAGGGATTTGCTTCCTTTTTGTCCTCAGAGTCAGTCTCAATGTTGATAGACTCCGTTTTCTTTGGTTCTTCCTATGGTGCTTTGGGTGTATTCTCTTCACTGGCAGGATTTGTCTCAACGGGCTCTTCATCACTGACCCTTTCCCCTTCTACAGCTTATTAAACAAAGGAAATGACATAACTAAGAGAAATTTAAATCGACAAAATGAAATAAAAAGAATTTTCAAGATGTTGAAGTTAAACATCTTGAATATCAATGGACAGTTTGTCTCACTCTACATGAGCACACCAATAGTGTTTCAAGCATTGTCCATTAACTTTAAATGTGTCTCTCATTTCCATGTCCTTGACATCAACAACTCTATTTGGATATACATGAGCTACCAAGCATTGTGCACAGCAAAGTGCACAAGGGTTTCTGATTAAATGAATCTTCATCACTATCAAAATTGTTGTGGCAAAATCTCATGAACTCTTCCTCTATTATTTTCCTATCAAGTCGATGGCTCGACATTCTTCATTTTCATCAGCACATTTCAGCGCATTAAATACATTGAATGTGACTTTCTGATCACTCATCCTCATGGTGGGTTCATCTTTCTGCATATCGATTAAAGTTCTACCTGTAGTAAGAAAAAGTATTCCAAGGATAATCGGTACATCTTTGATAGCTTCACATTCTAAAATAATGGAAACGACTAGAAAAATAAACTTATCTACTCTTACCAACACGTATTCAATTTTACCTTCCGGTTGTGTAAGACCGATCAACTGACTGCAGCGTGAATGTTATGGGTCTTGCCTTTCCAATTCCCAACTTCTTGAAAATAGACAGAGGCCTTCAATTTATACTTGCTCCTAAATCACATAACGCCTTACCAACATAATTATTTCCAATTAAACATGCGATAGTGAAACTCTCTGGGTCCTTCAACTTTGGAGTTAGTTTATTTATCAACATTATTGTGCAACCTTCAATGAGAGCAATAGTCTCAAATTCTCCCAATCTACGCTTCTTTGACAGTATATCTTTCAAAAATCTCACATAATTAGGCATTAGCTCCAAAGTTTCTACTAGCGGTATGTTGATATAGAGTTGCTTCAAAATATCTAAAAATCTTTTGAACTGAACATCCTGTTTAGAATTATGGAATCATTGAAGAAAAGGTAGAGGTGGTCTTCCTTCAGGTTGTTGATATTGTTTTGCTGTGGCATTCTTGTTGGTAACACGATATGATTTTGCTACAACATTCTATTGTTTACCCTTTCAGGTATAGTGTGCTTTTCAAATGGCTCTAGGGTCTTTACATGGTTGTTATTTAAGTTATCCTCTCCCGCTGTGGCATCTTGAGCTAAGTCATCAAGTTAAATTTTGCTTCTAAGAGTGATGGCCTTGCATTGCTCCTTCCCTTGTAATTTTGAATTCTTAGTATCACTTGGCAAAGCTCATTGTGGCCTTGAATTCAAAGCATTTGCTATCTGCCCCACTTGATTCTCAAGAGCTCGAAGGGAAGTAGCTTGACTCTAAATTAAGACATCATTCTTTGCCATATATTCTTTCAACAAATCTTCAATAGATGATGATGCCTAACATTGTTGTACATTTTGCCTCGGCATAGGATGATTATAACCAGACGGTTCACTATTCTCATTATGCCTTGCAGCATTGTTAACATTCCCCTCTTTTTGATTATTCAAACTAAAGTTTGGATGTTGCCTCCACACTAGAATATAGATGTTGGAATAGGGGTTATTGCTCCGATTAAAATTACCCATGATGGGTATTCATCAAACACATGGTTTTCACCACAATAAATGCACGATAGTTAAGCTGATTTTATCTCCTAAACTGCAGTGGGATTTTTCATTATTTTAATCATATTAGTTAAAGATGATACCTGGGCTATCAATGAAGTGATTACATTGAGCTCCATGGTGCTAGCAACTTTCTCACTCGTCCAAACACTCATGGTCGAATATTGATAACCATTATTGGCAATCTTTTCCAAAATCTCATATGCTTCATTATAATATTTATCCAATAAGGTACCATTCGTAGAGGCATCAACTACCATCCTCGTATGTGTATTAAACCCATTATAGAATATCTCCATTTGAGTCTAGTGTTGAAATCCATGCATGGGACATTTTCGAATCGTTCCCAAGCTATATATAGCACTTCATCCTCTAATTACCGAAAAGATTTGATGTCATTTTTAAGCTTGGCATTCATATTTGGAGGATTATACCATAGTAAAAATCAATGGCAAAGATAATTCCATGATGCCACTATTCTCGACGGCAAAACATCCAATCATGCTCTTCCACTTTCTCTTAAAGAATATGGAAATAGTTTAAGTCTCATGGCGTCTTCAGGCATACCCTATTGTCTAAATGAGTCACAAAATTCTAGAAAAAGTCTTAAATGCAATCTTAGATCTTCAGTTGGTAGTCCACCAAACTGTCCTACTGTTTGCAACATCTAAAAAATTACTGGTTTCAGTTCAAACTGCTAAGCATGTATTTGTGGTTTTGTGAATCGAAGTAAGTTCATATGTTAATAATCATTTATATAATTGTGTTTTAAATACTTTATTATTGAATTTAATTGTGAATACGACCTTACAGATATGTTCGACGAAGATTCGACAATGTGAAATCCCAGTTAAGCCTTAGGAATTGATTAGGATACAAATGACATGTCATTAGGGTTTATATGTTTGGGTGCTAGTCTGTACGTCCTATCGGTGGCTGATTTATCTGGCATGTGTTGTGGATTCCCATCAGCTTGTATAAGTAGCACCATGTAGCTATAACATGACCGTCAGCTTGTGTGAGCAGACCCGTTGATAGCTCGAGAGTGAGCATTATATGAGATATGAGATTGAGATAACTTCGGCTATGTATTGACACTTAAGGTGCGAGATTCCCGAGTATCCGATAGTATTCCAAATGGTTTAATGGGTATATCAATGATATGGATGAGTATGAGATTGATACAAGTTGATACAGGTATGTATATGAACCGTACAAGCATTGAATCGAAGAAACTTGTGAATTTCATATCTAACCTTGTGAATGAACATGTGATAGGTTTGTGAATCAATATGAGTTATATTATGATATGTTAATTGCTTAACTTGTGTATATATTGTAAGTTTTACTTTAAGCATATGAACTTACTAAGCTTTATAGCTTACTTTGTTTACTTTTCCATGTTTTATAGTGATTATCGAAGCCTGCTCGAATTGGGAGTCATCGGAGATCTCACTACACTATCAAGCTATCATTTTGGTACTTTTGGACTTATGTATTTGGTTGTATGACATGTATAGAAGTTATGGTCATTTTGGTATATATGTTAAATTTGGCTTGTAAAAGGCGAATGTTTGGTTATGTGTATAGCCACGTGATTTGACTTATTTTGGTATATTTTGTGATGTATATATGTGTACAAATGGCCTTTTGTTATGTGGTTGATAATTGCCATGTGATGTTTGTTGTGAATTGGTAATTTGAATACCATATGGTTGAAATTTGAAAATTTGTATGCATGTGATTTTAGGCATGAAAGTGCATATATGAGGTTAATTAGTTAAGTGATTTGTGAATGTGAATTTGGTATGATTTGAATTGGAAAAATATGATGTGATGAGTCATATAGTTCTTAGTATGGAAATAGCATCAATTAGGCTTGGGTGAGATTGGTTTGGATGCCTATTTATGCCATGTTATATGCCTTTTGGTTTGGTCTAGGTGAATGAAATTTTGGGTGAGAAAGATGGCTTGTTAAATAGCCTTTTTTTGTCCACACAGGTAGAGACACAGGCATATGTCTCAGCCGTGTGTGACACACGGTCAGGCGACATGGCCGTGTGTCCCTTGGTGTTTAATTAGAAATCAAGTGTGGCCATTTTAAAGGGTTAGGGTTAAGAGGTATGACTGATCGAACACAACTTTCACATACAATTATACATTCATTATCAAACTCCATTCAAAACATTCACCTTGTCCCTTATAAGGCTCTACGAGACCTTATAACATGCTTAAAAGAGGTTCGGGACTAATCCAATAACATTTGCAAACTTAGGGAAACTTAAAAAATTTTATAAGGGTCACACGCCCGTGTGAACAGGCCGTGTGCCTCACACGGTCACCAAACATGCCCATATCACAGGCCGTATGAAAATAGGGCATACATACTGACTTGCACCACACGGCTGAGGACACACCCGTGTGCCATGGCCGTGGGAAAATTAGGGAGGTTACTGACTTGGGTCACACGGCTAGCCACAGGCCTATGTGCCAGCCCGTGTGCTATACACGGCCAGTAGACACACCCGTGTGTCTAGGCCGTGTCAAAACTGTAAGGTATATTGACTTAATTTGAAAGGGTAGCCCAGAGGGCACACAGTTGTGTAACATGATCGTGTGTCACACACGACTAAGTCACACGCCCGTGTCTCTGGCCGTTTATAAAACCAATTTGCCACCCTTCACTCATGCATACATAGCAACCAATATAGAACCATTTCAATACATCTTTAAGCAACCAAAAACATGCCAATTCATATTCATATCATACCATATATTCACAACCATATCAACCACTCAATTCCATATTTAAAACATACCAAATCATTATGCCAAAACCATCACAATTTACCTAATTTCCAAATGCATTAACTCATCAACTTATCCCCTATTTCAAGTCACTTAATACACCATATCATCATCTCAAATCAAACCACAATATGCCAACTTTCAAGCATTAGTACACCAATTAACAACTATCCAAAATAGCCAACACATAACCACACCAATTAAGCCAACATAGAAGGTATTATATACATCACATATATAACACTTACCAAACACAATTCAAGCCAACTTAAATGGCAATACATACCAACATTTACAAGCCAAATCTCATGGATAAAATTATAACTCAAAACATACCAATATGACACTAGCCTGTACATGCCATATACCACATATACAAAGCTTCAAAAGTATCAACAAAATGATCGATAGTGTGATGACGCTTCCTGACTATCCCCGAGTCTGAGTAAGCTTTGATTCTCTATAAAACATAGACGAATAACACACAATAAGCTTCATAGCTTAGTAAGTTCGTACTAAATATACTCAACAGTTCATAAAATAAAAATCATCAATTAATAAACACTTAATAAGTCTCATATCATCACTCAATTCTAACCCATAACCATTTATCAAATATATACAAATCCATTAAGCTTCATAAACATAGTATCACCTACCACATAAGTATCGTACGTACCTGTACTCTCCCATATTTATTTATTACATTTTCACCTCTTTGTTTAGTACGTTAATCCATTCAGAAATCTTTCAATACTCAAGGAACTCACACACTTAGTGCAAAAAATGATTAGCCGAAGCTACAACAATATCGCACACTTAGTTCCATCACATTAAACCAAAGTTATCTCAGTATCGTACACTTAGTGCCACATATAGCCGAAGCTATTCCAATTCGCACACTAAGTGCTATATATATAGCTGAAGCCATCTCGAAACGTACACTAAGTGCCAACATAGTTGATTCTTCGTCGTACACAACCATCGTCTTGTTTATATAATTTATGCAATATTAAAGGATTAAAACATAATTGTAACAATGTCTATCACATACGAACTTACCTTGTAACACTCTTAACCCGTAACCGTCACTGGAATAGGTTAAAAGGCATTACCGGACTTGTAACACAATTCAAAACAATCATTTATCAAATAATTCTCTCATTTTAGTCAATATCATTCATCCACATTCCATATGTACTCAAAACAAGCATACAAAGCTTTAATCATACATTCGGGACTAATTCGGTAACATATAAAAATTTCGAGTACTTAGAAAATTTTCAAAGTTACAATGGCCACACGGCCGTGTGCCTCACATGGTTACCAAACACGCCCGTGTCATAGACCGTATGAAAACAAAGCTTACATACTGACTTGCACCACATGGTCATAAGACACGCCTGTGTGCCTTGGACGTGGTCGAAACTGACTTGGGTCACACAGTTGTGTGTCTAGACCGTGCTCGAGATTGAATTTAAATTGTAGGACTACCTAGGGGACACACGACCATGTAACATGACCGTGTGTTGCACACGACTGAGACACACGCCCGTGTCTCTACTCGTGTAGACAAAAATAAGCTATTTGTAAAGAAATTTTTCCACCCTATATACATAAGCTTTTAAGACCACATTTCATAACCCAATATGCAACCAAAACATTACCAAATTAAGCATCATTCATACTTCAATATCATTAATCATTTCCATACATAATTCCAACTCAATCATACTAATTCCATGTACCTAATTCATACCATGAACATATGATTCATATCACATTTATAACCATTTCAAGATCATAACAACCTTACCAAATTAATCATGAATCATACCATTTCAACCATACAACTAACTTACCAAAAAGACCATTTCACTAGGCTATATATATACACCAAATCTACCATTTTTGCATCACATATCATATACCAAAATCAAACCATAAGTTCAATCATAATCAAGCCATAACTCATAGCATGATATACCCATCTCAAAACATACCACATTAGTCCTAGCCTATACATGCCAAATTTTGATATATACATTTTCAAAAGGTACCAAAATAAAGTTCGATAGTGTGATGATGATCCTCGATGATCCCCGAGCTTCCAGTAGCTTAGATATCTAAAAAAAAATGCAAACACACACAAAGTAAGCTTTCAAAAGCTTAGTAAGTCATATACAAATAAACTTATCACATAACACATTTATAATCAAATTCATTCTAGTAGCTTATGGCTATACACAATCACAAGTCTATATTTCTCACATAACATCATTTGATCATAATTCTCTAGC
This sequence comes from Gossypium anomalum, assembly GCA_025698475.1. Taxonomy (NCBI): domain Eukaryota; kingdom Viridiplantae; phylum Streptophyta; class Magnoliopsida; order Malvales; family Malvaceae; genus Gossypium; species Gossypium anomalum. Next base: position 64,674,407 of record CM046967.1, read on the forward strand.
AATAAGTATATCTTATTATCATATAACTTATACCTACATCACAAATACACATATACACATCTACTACCTTTTATTCACAAATTTGGTATACCTTTCATACATACTAGAATTCGGATGAATATTTCACTTAATCATTCATTCCTTAGAGTGCCCGTTGAACCGTTTGAAATCAATAAGGACACTCGGATAGCTCGAAAAGCTCATACAATGCCAACGTCCCAGACGTGGTCTTACATGTGATCAAATATCGATGCCACTGTCCCAGGCAGGGTCTTACACGAAATCATATACGATGCTGATATCCCAAACATGGTCTTACACGTAAATCTCAAATCGATGCCAACGTCCCAGACGTGGACTTACACGAAATCTCATATCGGAATCCTATGTCATGACATATGTATCCCAACTATTTCTATGGTTCGTACGGGGCTTTTCAAACTTTGTCACACCATCGAAACTTTCTCGGATTTCACATATTTAACTCTCATATCCATTTACCATAATTCAAATATCATATAAACAAAAATAATTCAATTTAACACATTTATTTGTATATGAACTTACCTCGTACGAGAATGAATGGAAACGAATGGCTATTCAACTACTTTCGTTTTCCCCTGATCTAATTTCATTTTCTTTGGTTCTTAATCTAAACACATTCAAATTTGAGTTATTCAATCTCACATCCATTCAAATCAATCCATAAACACATATTTAGGGCATTTTATAGATTAGCCCTCATATTTTCACATTTTAACACTTTAGTCCTTAATCACAAAAATCACAAAATATACAAAATTTCTATATACACATGCTTAGCTGAATGTTCCCTTAGCTCATATAAGCCCACATATTTCATTTATTTCACATTTTATCCCCTCAATTTCTCATTTTCACAAATTAGCCCAAAATACTCAATTTCATCAAAAATCCTAATACAAAACATATTAATCCAACACATATCTTTCATTTTCTATTATCAAACTTCATAAAACTCACATTATCAACAATGACACATCTTAAAATCATAATCAAATTCAGAAATTGAGACATGGGCTTGATAGGTTACTAAGCAACAATCTCAAAAACGTAAAAATTATTGAAAACCAATCAAAAACACATATCTAATTGATGTTTGAGCTTGCCGAACCCTAAATGGCTCTTTTTCTTTTCTTTTTCTTCTATTTTCGGTTGATGAACAAATATTAATGCATATTATGGCTTTTTTTTTCTTTAATTCATAATAATACATCAATTACCATTTTATCTATGATTAATAAACATGTAAGACATTAACATTAAGGCCATTATTATCCACTTACCATGTAAATGGCATAGCAACAACATAAGGACCTCTCATTTAAAGAGACATAGCAATTCGACACTTATTCATGTAGCACACAACTTTTACATTTTCTGCGATTTAGTCCTTTTATCAAATTAAGCACACAAATGATCAAATTTTCATACGAAACTTTCACACATGTCAATTCACATACTATAAGCATGAAAAATAATATTTAAATATTTTTTGACTCAGATTTGTGATCCTAAAACCACTATTCTGACTAGGGTCTAAATCAGGTTATTGCATACCTCGTACTCGAGATTGATGAATCGGATCAATTACTCGATAGCCTTCGATTTTCCCCGATCTAAATCTGAATTCTTTCGTTCTTGATCTATATGCATTCAAAATGAACTCTTTTATTCATCAACACATTCAATTTAATCCACAAACACATATTTGGACTTTTTTCACTTTAGCCCCTAAAGTTACACATTTTAACAATTTAGTCCCTATTTTATAAAAACACAAATTACTCAAAATTCAATATAACCCATGCTTAGCCAAATTTTCTATAGGTCCTTAGCAGCCCGTATTTTTCATTTATTTCATAATTTTACCCCTTAATTTACACTTTTCTCAATTTAATACCTAATATGCATTTTTACTCAAAATCACTTTACAAAACATGTATATCAAACACTAAACATCCAAAAACACATGAATTCATCAATGGCAACTTTCAAAATCATCAACACTTTCAAAAATTGAGGCATGGGCTAGCTAGTACTCAAAGCAACAATCACAAAAACATAAAAATCATTAAAAACGGATTAAAATTGTACCTTAGTCAAGCTTAACAATGACCGAACCCTAAAAACATGAAAAATGGCTTCTTCCTTCTTTGATACTCGGCCAAGAGAAAGATGATAATATGAACTTCCTTTTTGTTTTATGATAATATATCATTTAATAGCTAAATACCCATTTTAACCTTAATTAAAACATTAACAAAACATTTAATGGTTGGCCATTTATGTCAAATTCCACTAATCATGGTCTAATTACATGATAAGGACATCACATTTAATAATCCATGACAATTTAGCACTTTTAACTTATAGCATGCTACTTTTGCATTTTATGTGATTAAGTCTTTTTTATCAAAATGAGATATTAAACGATAAAATTAGCTCACAAAATTTTCACACACATATATTCATATACTATAAACACTAAAAATAATATTAAAATAATTTTATGACCTCAAATTTGTGGTCCCGAAATCACTATTTTGATTTAGCTAAAACTGGGCTGTTACAATATCACTCTTCGTCAAAGTCACAGGATTCATATAACCACTCGACTGCTTCAATGGGGTATTCTAATAGAGATCGTAGAAAGTAATACATAAGTCCTAAAACTCAAGCACTTTAGTATCGAGTGTTAGCAATGTTAGAACCAACAAACCTGAGTGTCAACAGTGTGGAAGACAGTATTTTGGAGACTGCTGGATGAATAATAAAGCTTGTTTCAAATGTGGCTCATTAGATCACTTTATTCAGGATTGTCCTGAGTTAACCGAGAAAGATAAATTTTAGAATACAAGATCGAGCAATGCAACTGCTAGAGGGAGACCACCTCGAAATATGAGAAAAGACTCTATTATGAGATCTGAGGCTCGAGCGCCAGCTAGAGCTTACACTATTCGTGCTCGTGAAGATGCATCATCACTAGATGTTATCACCAGTACATTTTCTCTTTATGACATTGATGTAATTGCCTAGATTTATCTTGGATAGACTCATTCGTATATTTTTATGAATTTAGTGTCTAGTAAGAGTTTGCCCATTGAGTCTACCAAATTTTTTATTAAAGTATCAAACCCCTTAGGCAAGTATGTCCTAGTTGATAAAGTTTGGAAGAATTGTCCTTTGATGACTCGGGGTTATTTTTTTTGGCTGATTTGATGCTTTTACCGTTTGATGAATTTGACATGATTTTGGGTATGGATTGGTTGACTTTGCATGATGCTGTTGTGAATTATAGACGAAAGACTATTGGATTGAAATGTTAGAATAGTGAAATTCTTTGAATTGAATCTGATGATTCGAGTGGGTTGCCTATAATGATATCATCGATGTTAGTACAGAAACATGTGAGAAAGGGTTACAATGCTTATCTTGCGTATGTACTGGATACAAAAGTTTTTGAATCGAAGATTGATTCAGTACCAGTGGTTTGTGAATATTCGAATATGTTTCCAGAAGAGTTACCTGGGTTGCCACTGATTAGAGAAGTCAAATTTGCTATTGAATTAGTACCGGGAACATCAGCAATATCGATAGCTCCGTACAGAATGGCTCTGACAGAATTGAAAGAATTGAAAGCTCAATTGCAAGAGTTAACCGATAAAGGTTTTGCAAGACCTGGATTTTTGCCCTGGGGTGCACCAGTTCTGTTCGTAAAGAAGAAAGATGGATCGATGAGATTGTGTATTGACTATCTTCAGCTCAATAAGGTTACGATATAGAATAAGTATCCTTTACCAAGAATTGATGATTTGTTCGATCAGTTGAAAGGAGCAACAGTATTTTTGAAGATTAATCTGAGATCTGGCTATTATCAGTTGCGAGTTAAAGATTCAGATGTACCGAAGACTACATTCAGAACAAGGTACAAAATTATGAGTTTCTTGTTATGCCATTTGGATTAACTAATGCTCCTACGGTATTTATGGATTTGATTAATCGAATCTTTAGACCGTATTTGGAAAAATTTGTTGTTGTATTTATTGACGGCATTCTGATTTATTCCCGAGATGAATCTGAGCATGCTGAACATTTGAGGATTGTATTACAAACCTTGAGAGATAAGCAATTGTTTGCTAAATTTAGCAAATATGAGTTTTGGCTTTGAGAGGTTGGATTTTTAGGGCATATTGTTTCAGTGGAAAGCATACAAGTTGATCTGAGTAAGATTTCAGTAGTTGTTGACTGGAAACCACCAAGAAATGTGTCTGAAGTCAAACGCTTTCTAGGATTAGCTGGCTATTATCAACGTTTTGTAAAAGGATTCTCGATGATTGCTATACCGATGACTTGATTATTACAGAATGATGTAAAGTTTGAATGGTCTGTGAAATGCCAATTGAGTTTTGAAAAGTTGAAAGCACTATTAACTGAAGCACCAGTTTTAGTTCAACTGGAGTTGGGTAAAGAGTTTGTGATATTTAATGACGCGTTATTGAATGGTTTGGGATGTGTTTTGATGCAAGAAGACAAAGTGGTAGCTTATGCTTCTGATGGTCGTGAAACTAACTAAAAATTTGACTAAGGCAAGCGCACCTATCGAATAGTAGTATAGTTCTGGTGAGACCGGAAATATCGTATCCACAAGGACTAAAAGTACTAGTAATTACTATATTTTTATTATCTAGCCTAAAAAATAAAAGGTTTTTTTAAACTAAAACTAATTATCTAATATTATGACAGAGATGAAAATTGGAAAATACTTTAGGAAAATCGATGGAGAAGACAATACCCAAGAAAGAATCCACCTTGACTTTCCCTATTACCTTTGAATTAGACGATTTATTCACTTGACTTATTCCGTAGAAATCCCTGATTTATGTTAATATCTCTCTCGAGACTACGAACAACTGACTCCAGGTTGATTAATTGAAATCTCTTTCTAGTTAAAACCCATATTGTCGCGTTAACTGGATTTATGGATTCCCTTATTAGATTTGACTCTAATCAGGTAGATTTATGTCATCCTATCTCTAGGATTGCATGCAACTTCGCTTAATTATGAATGATCTACTCTTAAAAAGGGACTTTTGCTCTACTGAATAAGCACATCAAAATCTGAATTAATACCCTGGAATATTAAAACAAGAATTTAGAACTCACAATTAAGAATAAGAATAAGTATTTATCATATAACTCAAATAGTAATAAGATCCGTCTTAGGTTTCATCTCCCTTAGGTATTTAGGGAATTTAGTTCATAACCATGGAAAACATCTCAAAGTATGGAAAATAATAAATCATACAGAACCCAAAGAACTTCTAGGAAATTGGATGGAAATCTTCAGTCTTGATGTAGATCCTTGCTTCTGAGATGATTCTGATGGTTGTCCTTAGGTATATTCTTCCTTCTACTCTGCGTGTCCCCCTAATCCTCTTCTAGGGTGTTTATACAGACTTTGGAATGCCCAAAATTAGCCTTTTCTGAATAGAATTAGACTTGGGTCTAACAGGGACACGGCCGTGTGCCACGCCCGTGTGAAGGTGCTCAGGCCGTGTGCAATTCTGACTTAGATTAATGTCGACACGGCCATGAAACACGGGCGTGTGACCTACCCATGTGTCACACACTGGCGTGTGACCTACCCGTGTGAAAGTGCTTAGGCCGTGTGAAACACTAATTGAGGCCCAAGTTGTCCATTTTTGGACCGTCTCTCGCTCTTTTTGCTATCCTAAGCTTTCCTGATTATAAAACATAAATTTAAAGGATTAGGAGCATCGAATTCAATAAAACCAAGGAGAAATCATCCATAACTATGCCAAGCATAGGGTAAAAATATGTATATATTACGGTTTATCAAATATCCCCACACTTAAGCATTTGCTTGTCCTCAAGCAAAATCCTCAATTCATAGTTAAAATAAATCCTTCTTAACTTATAATTCTCATCAATAATGTTCGAAATAATCCACAAGTAATCATATTTTAAAAGCTTAACCAAAAGAACATTAAAGTTTCAAACAATCCAAGTTGAGCATTTTAATCATATAATCATAGGTATCCCTTCTTTATCTAAGTAATTACCTTTAATTCCAAATTGAAAAGGTTGACATCCTCACTAATGATTCACTCAAATCACTCAAAGTATTTAAGGTTTAAAAATTAAGCACTCAATAGCCAAACATGAAAAGTTATTACCATAGGCTTGCATGAAAATCAAATCTCCACCACTATAAATTAGATGATACACAAATCAAAAGGTCTTTAACAGGGTTGTAATGGGGCTTGGGTTAAAGGTGTGAAAAAAGGCTGAAAAAGAGGGTTAGAATTGAGATGAACTCAATAAATTACCAAACTTAGAAAAATAAAGCTAATTATTGAATTACAAGCAAGTGCCAGAAGTCAAACTATCCAAAACAAATGAAGTGAGTTGTTTCTCTCAATATTATGACTTTAATTTATCCAAGCTCTTTAGAACGATATGTAATTGAATGAATATGAATATACATTTTTTTTTAAGAATAAAAACATTGAATGGGGAGTACATAATGAGAAATAATTTAGCAACTGAAATGAACGATCATAGTTAGGTAACTAATCAAATCAAATGTCGATAAAAAGGAGTCAATGAAAAGGGAAAAACTCTTAACGAATAAAAAAGGGTTTAGTTGTAGGTTATCATTACGGGTAAAATCAAGAAAAAATGGTTAAGGCACAATAGGGCTTCACTAAGGGTCGATTACGTGGGTAGGCTTTTTATGGGGTAAATGGGTTAAAACTTAAGTGCCTTTATCATTTTAGTATATCAAATCAAATGTGTGATCTCGACATGTATAATCGATGCAAGGTCTAGAATAACAATTCAATGTTGATATACTCATAAAAGAAAATCAGTGAGCAAGAAAGACATATGCTCTAAAAGGCTCAAAATCTCATGAAAATTATGGGTTTTTTATATCAATCCTGTAAATTCAAGGCTTCAAGATAATACCTCGATTCAGGGAAACAACCTAACAATTTTAATTCTCAAAAGTCAACTTATCATGCTTGATTCTCTAATGTCTTTAAAGTTTAAACAATTAATGCACAATTACCTATGATTTAATTCAAAACATATCAGTACAAATCATAAATCAATCAGAATTCACTCTAATAATGATATGAGAAAATTATTTGAGAACGAGATAAAAATATAGGGATTTTCTGATAATCACATAAATAACCTCCCCACACTTAAGATGTACATTATCCTCAATGTACGAAGATAGATAATAAAAATTCAAGTATAATACCAGAAGAGAGGGTGAGAAGCGAAACTGCCCTAAATTTTTAGATGAAATCCTTGGAAGAGCGAAAGTAAGAATTGTAGAGAAAGCCGAATGAAAGGCATGATTCTTGAGCTACTAATAAGAAAATAAATAACACTATGGAAGAGAATTAAGGGATCACTTAAAAATAATTAAAAAAGATAAATATAGTTCAAAATATAAAACATAAGTCTTCAAAAATAAATAAAGGAAAATAATAATAATAATAAAATAAAAGGACTCAAAGGTCCTCATCATCGGATGCCTCGTGGGTTGACGGTGCCGAAAGGAAGATGTGGAAGTGGTGGCAAATCTATCGAAGAGTGGCATCGATGCTGTCGAACTGCTCAAAATACTGCTGCTCAAATCGAGTGAATTGCGCGGATAAATCTATCAATGTGGCAGTAGGAGGGCGGTGACTCGGTGGTGATGGTGGGGGTGCGAGAGGGGGGTTGAGGGAGAGGGGAGTTGGTTTGTGAGGCGAGAGGTGGTGGCATTCGGTGGGAGGGCTAGTGACAGTCAGCACCTAGGGTTGGGAGAGTTTGGGGAAGAAGACAAAATGAAAAATTTAGGGTTTGAGGTTAAAAAGGGGGCACGATCTTGTGAGGCCTGTGTTGGGCCACATGGCCGTGTCACACGCTCGTGTGGCTCAAGTTTAGCCCGTTTTTGTCACGAAATTTTATTTCCCAATCGTTATACGGCTTGAGGACATGCCCGTGTATCCAGGTCGATGGTTCACGCGATCGTATCGCACGACCGTATGCGATGTTGTTCGTTTCTCCCACGCCCGTGTGTCTGAACACACTACTGTGTGCCATGCCCATATGGCTCCCTGACTTATTTAAAATTTGAAAATTTAGCTCCAGTTTTCACACGGCCGTATGGCTCGATACTTAGGGATTTTTTAACCCTATTTTCACACGACCAAGGACACGCACGTGTGTCCAGGCTGTGTGGGTCACTGTACCTACACAAAAACATTAAAAATAGCTAAAATAAACTAGTTAGTGGTGTTAGTGCTCGGGTTGCCTCCCGAGAAGCTCTTATTTAAAGCCTAAGCTCGACTTACCTCATATTTTCACAGTCATGATGGTTCGAGGAGTTGAAACTCCTTACTTCCGCTATCAATTTTATCAAAATAAGGTCTGAGTCGAGTATTATTTACCTTGAAAGTTTCGAATTCAGTATGTGTTACCTCAACTGTACCATGTGGAAAGATTTTCATTATCGTGAAGAGAATCGTTCTGTCTGTATTATGTTCTAAAGTAGAAATTTGGGGGTCCTTTTCATCGAACAATACTTTTTCCCCGACCTTAAAGTGCTTTGTTTCATCCCTACACTTATCGTGGTGTCGCTTTGATTCATCGTGTGCTTTTGGTTTCTCCTTGACATATGTTCGCCATTTGTCTAGTTCATCAATATAAAGCCTTTATTCTTCGTGGGTCGCTCTGTTTTTGTTGCATCGATTAGAATGAGACTCCATTACGTTCGTCTGAGGAGATTCCTGCAAAGAAGTTTGAGTTGCAGCATTACTCAAGTTAACAGGATTTAGACAATCATCTCGATTACTAGATATATTAGCAGAATCACAAGTTTTGAAGTTTAATCGTGTCATCTCCTACACGAAGTATCAATTCACCTGTGCCAACATCAATGATAGTTCTAGTAGTTACTAAAAAGGGCCGTCCTAAAATCAAAGGCACGTCACTATCCTCTTCCATGTCTAGAACAACAAAATCAATTGGGAACATAAATTTATCAATTTTGACCAACATGTCTTCAATAATACATCTAGGAAATCTAATTGTCTTATCTGCCAACTGAATGCTCATCCTAGTTTGTTTGGGTTTCCCAAGACCTAGTTGTTTAAACATTTTATAAGGCATGACATTAATACTTGCTCCTAAATCAGCCAAAACAATGTTAACATTTAAACTACCAATTAAGTAAGGAATCGTAAAACTCCCTGGATCTTTCAACTTGTTGGGTAGCTTATTCTGTAGAATGGCTGAGCAAACTGTGTTCAGCTCCACATGTGACACATCATCCAACTTCTGCTTATTTTCTAAAAGCTACTTTAAAATTTTCACTACGTTTGGCATCTGCGAAAGAGCTTTTATAAACGGTAAGTTAATATGTAATTTTTTTAATAATTTAAGGAATTTACCAAATTGTTCGTTTGTGTGGTATTTCTTTGTCACATTGGGGTATGGCTCTTGAGGTTTATACTCTTTACTTACCAGCTTCTGTGTACCATTACTTGCATCAATCTTACTTTTATCTTCCACATTGTCTTGCCTCAGTTTCAGTTCAGCTTCAACTAACCCTCATCATTGTGCACATTAATGGCATGAAGTTGCTACTTTGGGTTAGTTTCAGTGTTACTTGGTAGGCCATCTTGTGATCGTTCAGAGATCAACTTAGCGAGCTGTCCTATTTGAGTTTCGAGCCCTTGAATCGATGCTTTTTGATTCTTAAGTACTGTTTCGGTATTCTGAAAATAAGTTTTCGATACTGAGATAAATTTTGTAAGCATCTCTTCAAGGTTCGGTTTCTTCTCTTGTTGGTAAGGTGGTTGTTGAAAGCCTGGGGGATGTTGTGGCCTTTGATTTCTTTGACCACCCCACGAGAAATTGGGATGGTTCCTCCAACCTGCATTGTAAGTGTTACTATATGGGTTATTTTGAGGTCTAGAATTATAACCCATATCGTGGGCTTGTTCCTCCTTGGTGCCAGGGTTGAAGGATGGATAATCTGTGTTGTGCACTCCTCCTCCATTGGAATCACACCTCATCACTGGATGTACCTGAGTAGAACCATACAAACCATCAATCTTTTTATTCAAAAGTTCTACGTGGTTAGATAACATAGTGACCGCGTCAAGGTTGAAAACACCAGTTGCTTTTGTCGGCTTCGTTCTCATGACTTGCCACTGATAGTTATTCAGTGACATCTCTGCAATAAATTCGTAAGCCTCTTCAGGTATTTTATTGTTTAAATTTCCATCGACAGCTGTGTCTATAAGTTGCCTTGTTGAGGGGTTCACACCATTGTAAAAAGTCTGAACCTGTAGCCACAACGGTAACCCATAGTGAGGGAACCTTCTTAATAAGTCCTTGTATCTCTCCCATTCATCATAAAGAGTTTCTAAATCTATCTACACAAAATAAGATATATCATTCCTCAATTTAGCCGTTTTAGCCGGCGAAAAATATTTAAGTAAAATTTTTTCGGTCATTGGTTCCCAAGTGGTGATCGACCCTCGTGGTAACGAGTTCAATCACTATTTAGCTTTATTCCTCAATGAAAAGGGAAATAACCGAAGGTGAATGGAATCGTCAGAAATGCCATTAATCTTAAAGGTGTCGCAGAGATCCAAAAAATTCGCTAAATGAGTGGTTGGATCCTCGCCCTGCAAACCATCAAACTAAACAAACTGTTGTATCATTTGAATCGTGTTAGGTTTCAGTTCAAAATTATTTGCAGCAATAGCAGGCCTAACTATACTCGATTCAGTTCCTGTTAATATAGGTTTAGCATAATCATACATAGTACGAGGAGCAAGATTCTGATCTACTGGATTTGCAGCAACCACAGGAGGTAATGGATTGTTCTGATTATCAGCCATCTCTTCGGTTGTAGTACGAATATTGTCCTCTTGCCCTTCCTCTATGTATTGTAGGCTTCGCCTTATCTCTCTTCCGTTTCTGCAAGCTATGCTTTCAATTTCACTATCGAAAAGTAGGGGTCCTGATGGGTTTCTTCTAATCATAAACTATAAAAACATGTCAGAAGTGAATAAAAGAAAATTTAGTAATTAAAAATGAAAAACAAAATTAAATAAAAATAAAAATAAAAATAATGGCTAAAGTAATAAAAATTAAGTGTTCCTAATATCTTAGTCCCCAGCAACGGCGCCAAAAACTTGATGGTCGTGAAACTAACTAAAAATTTGACTAAGGCAAGCACACCTATCGAACAGTAGTATAGTTCTGGTGAGACCGAAAATATCGTATCCACGAGGACTAAAAGCACGAGTAATTACTATCTTTTTATTATCTAGCCTAAGAATTAAAGGGTCTTTTTAAACTAAAACTAATTATCTAAGATTATGACAAAGATGCAAATTGGAAAATACTTTAGGAAAACCGATAGAGAAGACAATACCCCAGAAAGAATCCACCTTGACTTTACTTATTACCTTTGAATTAGATGATTTATTCACTTGACTTATTCTGTAGTAATCCCTGATTTATGTTAATATCTCTCTCGAGACTAAGAACAACTGACTCTAGGTTGATTAATTGAAATATCTTTCTAATTAAAACCCCTATTATCGCATTAACTGGATCTATGGATTCCCTTATTAGATTTGACTCTAATCTGGCAGATTTATGTCGTCCTATCTCTAGGATTGCATGCCACTCCGCTTAATTATGAATGATCTACTCTTAAACAGGGACTTTTGCTCCACTGAATAAGCACATCAAAACCTAAATTAATACCTTGGAATATTAAAACAAGAATTTAGAACTCAAAATTAAGAATAAGAATAAGTATTTATCATATAACTCAAATAGTAATAAGATCCGTCTTTGGTTTCATCTTCCTTAGGTATTTAGGGAATTTATTTCATAACCATGGAAAACACCTCAAAGTATGGAAAATAATAAAACATAAAGAAACCCAAAGAATTCTAGGAAATTGGATGGAAATCTTCAGTCTTGATGTAGATCCTTGCTTTTGAGATGATTCTGATGGCTGTCCTTAGGTATATTCTGCCTTCTACTTTATGTGTCCCCCTAATCTTCTTCTAGGGTGTTTATATAGACTTTGGAATGCCCAAAATAGCCAAAATTAGCCTTTTCTGAATAGAATTAGACTTGGATCTAACAGGGACACGGCCGTGTGCCACGCCCGTGTGAAGGTGCTCAGGCCGTGTACAATTCTGACTTAGATTAATGTCGACACGGCCATGACACACGGGCGTGTGATCTACCCATGTGTCACACACTGGCGTGTGACCTATCCGTGTGAAAGTGCTTAGGTCGTTTGAAACACTAATTTAGGCCCAAGTTGTCCGTTTTTGGCCCGTGTCTCGCTCTTTTTGCTATCCTAAGCTTTCCTGAGTATAAAACATGAATTTAAAGGATTAGGAGCATCGAATTCAATAAAACCAAGGAGAAATCATCCATAAATATGCCAAGAATGGGGTAAGAATATGTATATATTACGGTTTATCAGCTTTCAGACAATTAAAGCATATGAAAACAATTATCCAACGCACGACTTAGAGTTGGCTGCTATTGTGTTTGCATTGAAAATTTGGCGACATCATTTATATGGTGAAAAATGTCATATTTTTACTGATCAAAAGAGCTTGAAGTACCTAATGTCTCAGAAAGATTTGAATTTACGACAACGAAGATGACTCGAGTTGTTGAAAGACTATGAATTAGTGATTGATTATCATCCGGGGAAAGCAAATGTAGTCGTGGATGCTCTGAGTAGAAAATCTTTATTTGCTTTGCGAGCGATGAACACACAGTTAACCTTGTCTGATGATGGTTCAATTTTAGCTGAGTTAAAAGCTAAACCATTATTTCTTCAGCAAATTTGTGAAGCTCAGAAATGTGATAATGAATTGCAAGCTAAAAGAGTACAATGCGAATGGACTGTTGATTCGGACTATCAGATCGGATCAGATGATTGTTTAATGTTTCGAGGTAGAATTTATGTACCGAGAAACTCTGATATTATTCAAATATTCTACACGAAGCACACAGTGGTTGTTTATCTGTTCATCCAAGGAGTACTAAGATTTACAATGATTTGAAACAGTTGTACTGGTGGTCAAGTATGAAGCAAGATATTGCAAAATTTGTGTTGAGATGCTTAGTTTGTCAACAAGTTAAAGCGGAACATCAAGTTCCTTAGGGAATACTGCAGCAAGTGATGTTACCAGAATGGAAATGGGATAGAGTTATAATGGATTTCGTATCAGGATTACCCTTGTCTCCGAAAAGGAAAGATGTTATCTAGGTTGTTGTTGATCATTTGACGAAATCCACACATTTCATTCCAGTACGTACAAACTTTTTGCTTGATAAATTAGCTGAATTATACATTTCTGAGATTGTTAGATTGCACGGGGTGCCAGATTCTATTATTTCGGATAGAGATCCGAGGTTTACATTACAATTTTGAAAGAAATTGCAAGAAGCTTTGGGTACGCGATTGCACTTTAATACTGCATTTCATCTGCAAACCGACGGTTAGTCTAAGAGGGTAATTCAGATTCTCGAAGATATGCTTCGTTGTTGTCTTTTAGAGTTTGAATGCAACATGGAAAAATATTTACCGTTGGTTGAACTAGTATATAACAACAGTTTTCAATTAAGTATAAAGATAGCACCGCATGAAGCTTTATATGGTCGTAAATGCCGAACTCCATTGTACTGGACCAAGCTTAGTAAGAAAAAGGTTCATGGGGTTGATTTGATCAAAGAGACCAAATAGAAAGTGAAAGTAATCCGTGACAGTTTGAAAGCAGCTTCAAATCAATAGATATCCTATGCGGATTTGAAACGTAAAGACATTGAATTTCAAATTGGCAACAAAGTATTTTTGAAAGTATCTCCGTGGAAGTAGATTCTTCGTTTTGGTCGTAAAGAAAAATTGAGTCCGCGATTTATCGGGCCGTATGAAATTATTGAAAAAATAGGGCCGGTGGCATATCGACTAGCTTTACCGTCAGAGTTAGAAAAGATTCACAATGTATTTCATGTGTCAATGTTATTTCATTATAGATCAGATCCATCACACGTAATTTCTCCGACAGAGATTGAAATTTAGCCTGATATGACGTATAATGAAGAACCGATCAGAATTCTGGCTCGAGAGATTAAAGTGTTAAGAAAAAAGAGCATAGTTTTAGTGAATGGTCTATGGCAACAGCACGATGTCGAAGAAGCCACATGGGAACTCGAGGAAGCTATGAGAAAATAGTACCCTAACCTATTTTCTGGTAAGATTTTCGGGACGAAAATTCCTAAAAGGAGAGAGTTATAACAACACGTTTTTAGTCAAATTGGAATAGTGGTTTGGGACCACAAATTTGAGGTTGAAAAATTTATTTTATTATTATTTTAATGTCTACAGCATGTTAGTATGATTGTGTGAAAATTTCGTTAAAAAATTTTATTGTTTGAATGCTCAATTTGATATAAAAGACTAAATCGTGTAAATTGCAAAACTTGAGTTCTATTAACTAAAGATACTAAATGGCTATGAAATTAAATAATTGAGGGATTTATGTGGTAATTAGACCAGTGGTTGCTTAAGTGGACATTTATGGATATTATTTATGTATGTTTTAATGTTTAAGTAAAGGGTAAATATGTAATTGATAAAATAAATCAAAACTAAAGAAAGAAAAAGAAAACTATCATTTTTCTTCTTCATTTCTTCAACCAAATTTAGAAGGAAGAAAAGCCATTGATAGGGTTTTGAAGGTTCGACCAAGTCTCCTTGTGCATGTAAGTGTGATTTCATTTCGTTTTTAATGATTTCTATGTTTTCGGAGTCGTTGTAACTTAATCTAGCTAGCCCAGGGACTAATTTGAAAAATATTTAAAGGTTTAAGGTTTTTCCATTAATGAATGTATGTGTATTTTGATGTTTGATGATGGAAAATGTATGGTTGTTGTTAGATAAACAATATTTGTAAAGTGATTTTTGGTAAAATTGTCAATTAGGGATTTATTTGTGAAATGTGGAAATTTTGATGTAAAAATGTGAAATAAATGAAAAATATGGGCTGCTTTGGTAATAAGGAAAATTCAGGTAGGAATTTAATTTCATGAATTTGTATTTTTTTCGAGTTAAAGACTAAATTGTAAAGATGCTAAACTATTAGGGGCTAAAGTGTAGTTTTGTCATAATGTGATTTTTAGGCTAAATTGAATAGAATGATAATTAACTAAGCTAAATTTGATTACATATTGATAAAGAAAAATGAAGTTCGGATCTAGATTGAGGGAAAAACAAAGTATTGGACTAGTCGATCCATTTCGTCGTTTTGTGAATCCGGGTAAGTTCGTATGTTAATAAGCATTTATATAATTGTGTTTTAAATACTTTATTATTAAATTTAATTGTGAATACAACCTTACAAATATGTTCGCTGAAGATTCGAAAATGTGAAATCCCGGTTGAACCTTAGGAATTGATTAGGATACAAATGACATGTCATTAGGGGTTATGTGTTTGGGGGTGGCTGAGTTATTTGGCATGTGTTGCAGATTCTCGTCAGCTTGTGTGAGCAGCACTATGTAGCTATGACATGACCATCAGCTTGTGTGAGCAAACCTGTTGATAGCTTAAGAGTGAGCATTATAAGAGATATGAGATTGAGATAGCTTCGACTATGTACTGGCACTTAAGGTGCAAGATTCTTGAGTATCCGATAGTATTCCAAATGGTTCAATGGATATATCAAGGATATGGATGAGTATGAGATTGATACGAGTTTATACAGGTATGTACATGAACCGTACAAGCATTGAATCGAAGAAACTTGTGAATTTCATATCTAACCTTGTGAATGAACATGTGATAGGTTTGTGAATCAATATGAGTTATATTATGTATGTTAATTGCTTAAATTGTGTATATATGGTAAGTTTTACTTTAAGCATACGAGCTTACTAAGCTTTATAGCTTACTTTGACTACTTTTCTGTGTTTTATAGTGATTATTGAAGTCTGCTTGGATTTGGAGTCGTCGGAGATCTCATCACACTATCAAGCTATCATTTTGGTACTTTTGAACTTATGTATTTGGTTATATGGCATGTATAGGAGTTATGGTCATTTTGGTATATATGTTAATAATGGATTTAGCCATTTGATTTGGCTTGTAAATGGTGAATGTTTGGTTATGTGTATAGCCATGTGATTTGACTTATTTTGGTATATTTGGTGATGTATATATATGTACAAATGGCCTTTTGTTATGTGGTTGATAATTGCTATGTGATGTTTGTTGTGAATTGGTAATTTGAGTACCATATGGTTGAAATTTGAAGATTTGGTATGCATGTGATTTTAGGGAAGAAAGTGTATATATGAGGTTAATTAGTTAAGTGATTTGTGAATGTGAATTTGGTATAATTTGAATTGGCAAAATGTGATGTGATGAGTCATATAGCTCTTAGTATGGAAATAGCATTTATTAGGCTTGGTTGAGATTTGTTTGAATGCCTGTTTATGCCATGTTACATGTCTTTTTGTTTGATGTAGGTGAATGAAATTTTGGGTGAGAAAGATGGCTTAGTAAATAGCCTATTTTTGTCCATACGGGTAGAGACACGGACGTGTGTCTCAGTTGTGTATGACACATGGTCAAGCGACATAGCCGTGTATCCCCTGGTGTTTAATTAGAAACCAAGTCAGTATGCTCCATACGACCCAGCACACGGGCATGTGACTTGGCCGTGTGGCATAAGTCAGTATACCCTACAGGTTTGGCACGGCCTAGCAGACGGCCTGGCACACGGGCATGTGTGACCATTTCAAAGGGCACACGGGCTAGTCACACAAGCGTGTGTGTTGGCCATGTCACCTAAGTCAGAGAGTTACACGGGATAGGACGCGGGCTAGGACATGGCCTTGTGATCCCATTTCGAATGTCCACACGACCTATGACACGGGCGTGTCTTTGGCTGTGTGAGACACACGTGCGTGTGTCCCCTATATTTTGTAAAAATTTTCTAAGTATTCCAAAAATTTCCTAAGTTATCGGTTTAGTTTCTAACCACTTCTAATGCATGTTTTCGGCCTCGTAGGCTAGTATTAGGGACATTGTGATTGATTGTGAATGCACTTAATGGATATGAAAAGTGTACGAGAAATGTATGATTGTTTGACTTTTAAGTTCGGTAGTGCTCTGTAACCCTATTCCGATGATGGATACAGGTTAGGGGTGTTACAAGTAAAAATATAATGGCAATTACGAAAATGATTATATGAATTATATGTAACTGAACTAGAGGTGCATGGCATAGTAGTCGGGTGGTTCGGGCGGGCCCATAAAAATTTTCGCCCGTTTTCAAGGCGGGCCCCATACCAAATATGGGCCTAGAATTTTGTCCAAGCTCGCCCCGAAAAAATGATAGGCTTGAGCCTACCTACCCATATTAAAAAACAAATTTTACTTTTTTATTAAATAAAAACTTTAAAATATAATAAATCAAATGCATTTAAAACATTAAAAAATATTAAAAAAATGGGACTAAAATAATTCTTAAAATAATATATAAATTAAAAATATAATAAAAATAATTATATTAAAATTAAAAATTGAAATAAATTAGAACTAAATTAAGAACTAAATTATATTAATAACAAAAATTTTACAATATCAAAATAACATTAAAAACAATAAAAAAAACCTAAAGTAAAAAAACTAAAGTTACTTAAAATTTAAAATAAAAAAATAAAAAATAATTTAATATTAAAATCGGTCGAATGGTGTGCGCCCGCCCAAAAAATCTTGCTCGAGGCCCGCCCGCTTTCTAAACGAGCCTCTTTTTTTGCCCAAGCCCATTTTTCGCCTATATTTTTACCCAAACCCTCCCATTTTTCTAAGGCGGGCCTTGGTAGTCGTCGCCGCCTACCATGCACACCTCTAAACCGAACAAATAAACAATTAATGATGCGGGGGAAAAAATACTACGGCAAGGGATAAGGGATATACGATGTTGATATGGAAGGTTGGAATTACTAAGAATCTACCCTTACTGTCAGAAATGCCTCAGTAAAGTCGTAATCAATCTATTGCTCAAAAGAGTTCTAAAGTGGTCTACTTCTTTCGAGAGCAAAAACATCAAGTTACCTTGCCCGTGTCTATAGCCCTTTAATATGGTACCTTGCACTGTTCCATTTTATATCAACGCTGCTCTATGTCTAGAGTCTACCACAAGTATCTGTTGAGTACTTGCTCATATAATTCAATTTCTGTCCAACTACTCCAACCTTTTTAGAATTAAATTATTTTATGTACATGCTGCACAGTTGTCTATGTCTAGGGATTGCACGCATACAATTTAAAAATAAAAACAATTGTATGAAATAGTAAATTAATTCAAATCAATGCTTCAACCATTAAAGAAAATAAAGGTTTCATCATATAATCCCAACCGTATGAAATTTAGATCATGGGTTGGCAAATAAAATTCAAAACTAAAATATCATTCAACATCATTTTCATCAAATTAATTTACGAAGAAATAGTTAAGAAATAACATAAGAACGACAGAAAGATAGCTTTCGCGTATCCAGGTTACACTCTAGCAACATAGTGTCTTGTGGTGGCTAAGAGGGATTGCCTTCGTCTTCCTCTTTCCATCTCTACTCAATCGGTACCCTCTAGTTTCGCTTATGGATCTTCACCCTTGTTCATCGTTAAAGGTTTCTCCTTTAGCTTTTTCTAAGCTTTTTACCTAGGGTAAATCCAACAACCCAAAATATCTTCTTCTCTTTTTTTTATTTTCTTTTTGGTTTAAAATCCCTTTCTTTAAGGTAGGTGGTTATCAGCCCATGATTTCATGATCTTTTTTCCTCTTTTTTAGGCAGATTTTCATGTACAAGTAAAGTTGGGCTAAAACTATTATGCGTTGAGTGTTGACTCAATCTTCCTGGAATTACCACGACATTCGTCTTGGCAAACTGTTCAATCTTTTTCCACGATAAACCTTCATTCCTTTATTTCTTTCTCAGCATCCTACACCTGCTAATTACTACCAAATAAATCCTTCTCGTAAACAAGTAAAAGTAACATATAATAACATTTAAGTATAGTCCAATCTTCTTAATGTAATGCAATGAAAATTATGAATGGAATGTCATAAAGTGCAACTAAATTTACTTAAGTACATGCAATTAGCTAGGTTTAAAGCCATGAAATATGACTCTTTTCAAGAGTTATCATTTGTGGACGAAGCCACTAATTCTTCCTCCTTACAAGATCCTACCCCATCATAATGAACAGAAATAAACATTTTACTCATTTCAAGATATCACTTGTCATATTGGGTATGTTAAACATGAAAATTGGATAATATCATGTAGGGCATGTTTAACATGCAATCAAGTCTCAATTTCAATATCAGTGACATGATTCATATATTAGGCCTATTATATAATGTCATCATATCACAAGTCATGAGAAATGGAAATATGCACATAATTTATAAATATTTATCAAATCACATCAAGGTTATTAGTGATCAGTTAGAGATACTTACTTGAGTATTAACATTTTTATGATTTTAACATCCCTTTTCGAATACATAGTGTATTCTCAACTTCTCATGTTATAGATATTTTTAACAAGGTTTTGATTATCAATAATTATATTTTATCTATCAAAAAATATTATATATATTTCAAGTAAGTTAACCCACACTTGTTTGTAGATCCAAAGCAAAACACCACTCTACAACTCTCACACTTGGATCTACTAAATAAGTTACCTACTTATCAATAAAAATGATCTCTCAATTAGGGAGGTCATTTTAACAGTTTATGGCATAAATACATTTAATAACACTCCGATCAATACACACCCTTATAAAATTCAATTGTAATATGATCTCATTCCCAATGTTAGTAACTATTCGGGTTGGTACCGATCGGCCCTTCAACAAAAAGTAGTATACGATATGTTAACATTTGAAGGAAAACAATATAACATAGCCTCTAAATACATTCGGTCTCAAGGAAAAGGAGAGAGGAAGGAGTGGGTTTTCATTCCACTACCATACTCACCCTAAGTCAATTGAACCAGAAGGGATGTTGGATTACCAGAGTCTTGAGTTGAAGAGAAGAGATTGAGTAACGAAAAATCACTTGAAAGAGTGAGTCAAGGTACAACATCTAAATGAAATAATTTAAAACTAAAGTAAAATATGGATAAAGGATTTTGATTATTGATTGGCTATTGAACGTCACAACAATAATGTGCAAGTGTACACTATCGATGCAAGTATAGTAGACAGATATGAGTTTGTCGGATATTAATCCCACGAGGATGGTTGTCTTTTGTTTATCAATGTCAGTGCAATAAATGGATAGAAACAAGATAAATTGTGAGAGTAGGTGTCGAAGAAATAACTTGAAAACAACAAGATAAAATATGATAATGATAAACTGGAATCCCCAACATGAATATTCAACATAATGCAAAGTGCTCATAAGGTATAAAAGGATAGGTGATTGTAGATGCAATAAGTTGCAATGAATATCTTACCAAGCTTAAATTCTATATTTAATCAAAGACTTAAACATGCACATTAGCCACACCTTCCGATGATGGCTATGGAACACTATTAAGAACAGGTGGATTAAATTCTTCTAATCCTCAAGCAACTTCCGTTGTCATGCTTGTTAGCTTGAACTATCGCCACACCTTCTAATGTCAGTGACCGCAATAACACTTCCGTGCTAAAAACTTTCAAACCCAAAGATTAAACAGTAGAAGCAAGACTAAATAAAATAACATTTAACCTAGAAATCATGTGTACTTCCATACTTATAGGAAATAGAAAGTAATCACTAGCGTTTAGAAAAGAAAAATAAAATAAACAAGTAGAGAATACTATTCCTAGACAACTTAACTTGAACCTATCTATTCCCTCTTATGTACTTGTCAAGAGCTAAGCTGCATCCTTTTCACGCCGGTTCACTCGTCGGAGCTTAAGACGCCATAGCCAAAAGCTTCAAGGGATAGGTTGAAGAAGATGATCCCAAAAAGCTCTCCCCTCCCTTTTCTTTTTCTTTTTTATGTGAATAATTATATTTTTTTTCAAATAGCCCAAGTGTCCTTTCATCAAAATCAAGCTACCTCAGTATGTATAAGTTAATTGTACCAGATTGGACAGCTTACGCGTTTTTGTTCCTATTCGAACAGTTGTCAGGTGCGACGACAATTTTGGGCGCAATCTGAAATTACTCATGCAGCGACATCAGTACCAAAATATGACAAAATTAAGGGTAAATAAAGTAAGATCCACAGAGTCATAAAATTTAAATTACTAAACTGAAAATGCTAAAATATGTGCTAAAGATAACTAAATGGAGACAAATTAACCAATAAGTAGGGAGAAAACATGTGTTCTTTCTATTACTATCACACTCCCAAACTTGAGTTTTTACTAGTCCTCAAGTAAAACAAAAACTAGCAAGGCTACACAAGAATTCACTAAGGCAAATGATCATTCTAGCAACTTGAATCACCTAAAATCCCAATGAATGAGTCATATTTAGATGACAGAATGTTGCATCAAAAATACATAAGTATGAATGAATAAGATTGAAACTTCATCAAAACCAGCATCATGCTTTAAATACTAAATTCTATCTACCAATATATCATTTATTCTACAATATATGTCTTCTTCTTCTTCTTTGTGCACAAGGGATATCGTTGAATTACTATACCCTTGTTCTTGAGAAGTAACGATGGAATGCAACAAACCCCTACGGAGTATGTAATTATGCCGACATGCACTCGTATAACGATAACCTTTGGCCAAATTCATTTTTCTAACGTTTGCATTGAAGTGTTCCCTCTTTAACATTTCACAATACTTCCACTTTGAAGTGTCTCTTATTCATAACTATATATATATATATATGAGTAGCTGTAAAAGGCAGATTCATTCAAGATTCAAGGAATGGTACTAGTCATCCATTACTAATGCAACCTAAATCATTCATCAAAGAATTGAAGATACAACATTCAGTCAAATTTATTCGACTCATTCATTGATAGTTCAGATGATTCAAGAATTAAGCATTGAATGTAACAAAAAATTTTAACACATTTGCATCAACCACAAATAAACCTTGCATGTTTTATTAAAAAATTAAAATATGGGTGTATTTCCAAACCCCATATGCATTTCCCCAAACTTAAAGTTTGTATTGTCCCCAATGCAATAACATTAAAATGAGTAACAATAAAAATGCAATGACAATGTTCACTAACAAGATGAAAATTACAACTACATGCAATACATGAATACTTCAACCAAAACTTAAAATAAACTAACTCAGTTGTCCTCGACCAACAACGTGGCTGCACGATGTTTCTTCTTCCTCCTCTTTTTCTCCTCCTTCTTGCTTTTTTATCTTTGGAGCACTTTTTCTTCTTTTCATTGGGCTTCACACGGTCCTCAGATCGCTCCTCAGTTTCCAGCGCTACCCCTGCATCATCGGTTGCTTCTTGTGCAGGAAGGATCACCTTAGGTGGTCCAGTATAGACCACTATAGCCAATGAATTGTGGTGCTCCTCATTTGTTACCTCTGTAGCTTCTGCCAGTCTAGCTCTATCTTGCTCTAGGTTATCATTAGTTACATCCACAAACTCGGATGCATAGATGATGTCCTCAACAGATTTTTTTTAGCAGCTTCTGTCGCAGTATTTTCTTCTTTAGCCTTCTCATTCACAACTTCAACATAGACGTATTCCTTTTCCACAACAATGTCCTCCTCAAAAGTAGACGCCTCTTGACCAGCAATGATGTCACCTTCGATCAAGCTATCAATCCTTTGCATACACTCCTCAACGTTCCTTGAGTCCTCTTCTTTCTCAACATCAGAGACATGCAGAATGGGATGGGATTCCACTGATCTATCTCAATCCCCTAGGTCATCTTCCTTGGAGGAAGGTTCGTACTCTCGGATGATCAGTGGGAACACTAGAAATTTGAGAGTGTGGTCGGGCTTAACTGACATAATATGGCTACAATAGAGTTGTTATAGGCACTGGTATAAGCGTAGAAAAAAATTTGTGATCTATACATATCCTCTATTGTAACGACAAGCCTGATATGCTTATTGCTAATAGAATTTTCCAACTTCTCGATATCTTTCATTTTGCACAGCAATGATGTCTCTGCAGTTAAGTTTGTACCCTTGCTTTCTACTTTGGTTTTGCCCTTCCTTGTCTTGCTGGTCTCTGCCTCATTCATTGTCGACGTATCTTTTCCGCGAGTCATTCTTTCAATTAACGCTTCATTAATCGAGCCTTTATTTTCCAAGTGCTCTTCATCATCACGGGACACGATCCCTTTCTGCTGGCACAGTAGCATCACTAACGATAGGAAAACCAAAATTCTAATTTGCCTTGCGATATAGTTAGCAATTTCTTGGTGGAGTATTGCGCCGACATCAATCTTTCTGCCCTTAACAATTGAATGTATCGGGCACATTCTATCAAGGTTGATTGTGGTGCTGTGAGTAGAAGGCAGTAGCCTACAGTTGACAAAATGAAACCAGATTTTGCTTTACAGTGTCAGAAAGCGACGGTGTATCGTATAATTCTTTTGATGTGAACCCATCCATAATTCTCCTTCGACACATAAATCCTTCACCAATTGGTCATTTTTTTGTTTGTGATAACCTCAATAAACTTGGAGTGTTCATCGACATCCACTTTGGTATTATACAGATCATTGATTTTTGTAGCATCCCATGGGATTAAGCCTTCTCGAACAAAGATAAACTCCAACTCATGGTCATAAAGGTTAGCGTAAAACTCACGTACCAATGAAGGAGAATAGCTTCCAGGATGCGTGCAGAAAGTCTCTCACTTCAACTTAGAGATGGTTCTAGAGACTTGTTTGCCCAAGTCCTGCTGTTACGAAAGGAGAATGCCCTATTTTGGGTAGAAGTTTCGCTTTAACAAGTTGTTTTGAAATCGCTCTTTGGCCATTTTTGTTAAAAAGATTACCAGTTCTTTTTTCTCCATTGGCATGAAGGATTCTTGTAACACCTCATACCCGAGCCCTACACTGGGACGAAATACGAAGCGTTACTACACTTAAACAAATGCATACAATCAATTTCGAGTTATAAGAACTAGGTCCAATTTAAAAATTTTCCTTTTTAATCTAAAAGCTCTTAATATGGGCCTATGAGGCCCAAATCACGCTTTGGAAATAACCCGGGATTAATCCCAACATCTTTGAAAACTTTTGAAAAATACCACTTGAAGCAGGGCACAAGGCCATGTGGAAGGGCAACACACCCGTGTGGCCATTATCATATGGCCGTGCTAAAGGCCCATGTGGTTTACACGGCCTAAACTGTAACGCCCCAAAAATCTTGAACTTTCTTTCTTTTTTGGTTTTTGATAAAAGGTGTGCTTAATATTCCTAGTCAAGTGTTATTTATGTGATAATAGGCCTGGTTAAGTTTTGAGTTCGAACTTTGGGGTGAAGGAAATTATAGTTTAATAATTAAAAGAACCTTGATGGCAAGTAGTTTGGTTTTTAAATAAATAAAGGAGGAATTGGACACAAGGAGCCTTGTGTTGGAGTGGCAAGTAGTGTCACATGTAGGGCTTAGAGATGGCGTCACATGCATGGCAAGGAGGTTTGGGGTTCAAATCCCTCCTTGCTCAAAAGAAGGATTTATTTTTTATCAATAAATGGCCAGTAGTGGCATTGGATGTGAACTCTAAAGAGAGTGATCAGAGGAGAAATTTAAGGAAGGGATTAAGGAGTTATCAGGGAGAAAAGTTAGGAGATGGGAGGTGTAGAGAAGTGAAGTCGAATAGGGAATTTGGGGATAGGTAAATTCAGCTATAGTATATATAGGTGTCGATTTTAGGGATTCTAGGTAATGTTGAAATTGCTTCTCTTCCTTTAGCCGAATTTCTCTTTTTTTTTGTGTTGCCGAAACATTTTTCTCTCTATGTGCTCAAAAGCCGAATTCATTGTTCCTTGCTTGTCGATTTTCCATTCTTTCTTTTCTCAAATTCTCTTTTGATTCACCTTTGGTTTTAGCCGATTCCTTCTTCTCTTCTTCTTATTTGTGCCAAATAACCCCTTTCACCGTACAAATCTCAAAAGTCGAACACCTCTTTGGCTGAAGACACTTTATGCCGTCGCTACTCCCTCTACTTTAGCCGATTCTTGTGGGATTAGTATCGAATCTCAAATTTTAGATCTGTGTCAAATTGTTCCTTAAGAATTTTAGGGTTTTAGATTTAAGGAATACTCGTGATTGGTGATCAAGGAAAGGCTGTTAAGGCTTGTCGTTCAAGGTAAGGCAAAGGTGAGATTTTTGGCTTTTGGTGATCGTATTTGATAAGTGTGTGATTAATCGTTGAGTGACATCGTTTGTAGGTTCATGACTGAGGAGATCATAGCACGTTTTAGTATCAAGTGTGTACATACACTGCACACACACAGTAGATCGGCAAATCCTGAAATGCTGAAAAGCCGAAATGTCGAAATGCCGAAAAGCCAAAGGTTTGGCTACAATAGACTTGCGAGTGCGTGAACACTCGTAAGTGGAAACCTATAGGTTACCAGAGGCCCCATGAGCGATTCCGTGGACCTGGGCCATGTATTGGCCAATCGGGCCAAAATGGGCTAAATGGGCTAAATGGGCCCGATAGGCTATAGGGCCCATAATAGGCAAAATTGGCAATTTGTTACTAAGTGATGAAAAATCATATGATTGCATGAATATGAATGTGATTGGGCCTGACGGGCCATATGAATGTGATTTGGGCCCAATGGACCATATGAATGAGATTAGGCCTAGTAGGCCATATGCATGTATGTAGACTCGTTTGGGCTTTGTAAAGGGTTTTAAGCCTAGTATCTGATAACTACTTAAAAAAACATAAAACTTAAATAATTAATTAATTATGACCGTGGACAAGGCATAAGGTTAAGGTGTGGCAATGGGTATATGCATGTCTAGGATTGGATTTAGGGAGAGCTTGGTACTTAAGCGGTCTTATTGACCCACCTCCTCTTTTCTGGATCCCTACCTGGTGCATAGTATCTGTTCACTTTAGCCAACGAGGACTTGTTAACGGGCCAAGGTAAGTAATAACCCATAATAAAGAGAAATTACCGAAAAGCCTCTAAGGGTAAAAATGACTAAAATACCCCTATGTGTTGAATGTAAGATTTATGGATGTTACATGTACACCTGTTGTATTCATATGATATTCTGTTTAGGTTGCATATGGGTTGGGAATTATGGAACGGAGGAAGTATATGAGGATCGCATGGTTGCTTGACGACCATGGATCCACCGATGGCTTTTTAAGCCCAATATATGATTAGCAGCTTTGCTGCAACGTTAGGTAGTACCGCAACCGGGCTACCATTAGAGTGTATCGAATGGGTGGGTCAATATTTATATCCCCACATGGTGTGTATCAGGGGATGGAGATGGTGTGTAGCGGTTGGATAGGTGGGATCCGTGCATATTTGATTGCCTTACATCTGTTCTGATATTGAACTGGGCTCAGGCCCGAAAAGACTTGCTATTGCATGCTTTTCTATTTGCCGAGGGTTGTACACACTGAGTTTTCAAAAACTCACCCCCTCTTTTATTTTTCTTAGGTGATCCTCAGTAGGTGGTTCGACGGTTAGAGGGACTCCGAGGTGGCCAGCTAGCAAGACTGCTTGGACTGGTTTTCTTAAGCCTATAATTTCTAGTATTTTAAGTTATTTCAGTCCGGATTGTAATAAGGCCTTTCCTCTGGTTATTATTTCAAATTAGGATTATTATTATTTTCATGCTTTATATTTTTTAGAAGTAGAACATGGTTTTCCTAATCCATAACTATTTTTAAATACTACGTTTCTGTAACTCAATTTTTAAATGACAAGTTTTCATAGATCATCTGTTTTAAATAAAGCTTCTGCAACTGAAAAGAGATTTTACAAAGTAATTATTATCATACAAGAAGGAATAGTTTTCTTTAAATACACCTTGCTTTGAAAGCAACAAAAACAAACTGAATGTTACTTAATTTTCTCCTTTGAAGGGTTTCCAATGAAAATAAGGTTTTTGATAAAACACTTTAATGTGACATGCTGGATCTGGCCATAACGTCCGGGCTGGGTTTGGGGTGTTACATAAGCACGAGGGGACACGTCCGTGCCCTAAGCTCGTGTGAATTAAATTCTAAATTTGAACCTACAGGGTTTTTCACACAGCCTGACACACACCCGTGTCCCTCACACGGCCATGACACGCCCGTGTTTAAAAACCTTGACATTCTGTTTCTAACGTTAACATCCAAATAGGGGCCCACGGCCAAGGCACACGCTCGTGGCCAGAGGCCGTGTCCTCCACACGGTTGAGATACACAGTAATGTCTCTGCCCATGTGTTTACTACCATGCATACTGACTTGTAAAATTAATGTGCAAGGGACACACGGTCGAACAACACGCCCGTGGGGCTGACCATGTGTCTACCCATGTGGATGATATAAGGCTATCTACCTAGCCTTTTGCCACCCTGAAACATGATTTAACTCCATCCAACATACCAAAATCTTATATAACGTGATTTTTAAATCAAGCAACCATGCCAACAACTTCAGATTCATGAAAGATCTTCTTGTATTAATATAGAAACATTCGATGTTAGCCATTATTCATGGCCTCATACAAAATGAGTCAAAGACTAAAGTAAGCCAACACATTCGGCCAATTAACAATGACACAAAACTCAAAATTCAAGATCCTATACATGCCATAATCAAAATAAAATATCTAACTATATCAAGTGCTTCGGATGATAATGTGACTGGCTTCTCCGACGTAAGCAATTATCCTCGAGCTACTTTGGCGACACTATAAGAAAATGGAAAGGAAATAGGGTAAGCATAAAGCTTAGTAAGTTGCATGAAAATAAACATCAACTAATCACCATAAAACAATATGCTCATAACCTTTCATAGCTTATTCATGGATACCATAAATAGATGTAAGTACAACTTACTCATCATCATCCATTACAATTTATATTGCATATATTGAGCCCACATCTCATACATTTGAAATAGGTACTTGTACCACTCATCACATGATCATAACTTTTCTCGTTTCGGTATAAATCATAAATCTTTTGTTGAACCATTTGGAATACTACCGGATACTCAATAGCCTTAACATGGTTTAAGATGCTGACGCCATTTCTCAGACATGGTCTTACAATGGCTTTCATATAGCGAGGTCGATGCCATATCCCAGACAGGTCTTACACTGGCTCTCATCTATCGGTGTCGATGCCATGTCCCAGATAGGTCTTACACTAGCTTGTATATCGCGAGGCTGATACATGTCCCAAACATGTCTTACACTAGCTCTAGTCTTAATGCCGATGCATGTCCTAGACATGTCTTACACTGGCTTAAATATCTCGAGGTCGATGTATGTTCCAAACATGTCTTACACTGGCTCTCATATTGTAGCTAATGCATGTCCCAGACATGTCTTACACTAGCACACATATCACCCAATATCACGGTAAAAATATCTAGGTCTATTCCAAATATTCAATGAAAGTCTTTACCACGTTAATTTCTCAACATGCATTCTCATATTCACAATCAAAATAATTTATGCAATATCAATTCAATCGCACATCATAAAAATATGTAGTCGCATTATTAACATACAACTTACCTCGGTATTCAAAATGTGGCAACTAGTTCATTTAATCTACTTACTTGGCCTTCCCCCAGTCTAGGTTCGGATTTTGTATTTCTTGATCTAAAATGACAACATTTAGTCATTTAATCATCAATTAAATCTAAACACTCAATAATTTATAATTTGGGCAAAATGACCATTTTTCCCCTAGACTTTTACAAAATAACCATTTTACCCCTAGGCTGGAAATCGATTTCTATCGAGTTTCCTTATTAGTCAAGCCTAACCGACCATTTTAGGCCTAGTCAGAATGGTGGTTTCGGGACCACTGACTTGAGGTTAGAGAAATTATTTTTGATATTACTTTATTTGTTGTAGCATCATTATATGAGTGCATGAAAAATTTGGTGAAGTAATTTTAGCGTTTGTGAGCTTAATTGTGAAAAAGGACTAAATCGCATAAAGTTCAAAAGTCTTAAATTGATAGCTAAAGGTGTTAAATTACCATGAAACTTAAATTGGGGGTCTTTAAAGGGCAAATATACCCTAAAAAGAGTGCTAAGTCGGCCATGGGGACAAGAATGGTCAAAAAAGTCAAGTTAGGTGAGTCTGGCAGCTTATCTGACTAGAAAGAAAATAAAATAAACAAAGGATGATATCATCCCTTTCCCATCTTCTCTAGTGCCAAAAATATTAGCCATAAGAGGGTTTGAAATCTAGAAAAACTTTAGCCACTTAATCTTTCTTCAAGTAAGTGATCTTAATGACTTTTCTTGATAAATTTTCTATCTTTGGAAACCTTGTAGCATGAGCTTTCAAATGAGGGGACTATTTTGCAAAATGGTTGAAAGTCTAGGGCTTTACCATGAGTGTGTTCATGTTTTTTTCTAAAAATTTTTGGAAAAATATGAGTTATGGTAGTGTAATAAATAATTTTTCTAAAGAGATTTTTCATGAAAACCCTAAAAATGACCATTTTGCATAAGTTGTAAAAATAGGTGATAACTGTGTGAAATATTGAGAATCTTGGACTACTCCTAGTGCAAAAAGTGATCAATTAGGCTTAAGATATGAAGAACTTTAATAAAAATCGATTTTTAGACATAGGGGTAAAATGGTCATTTTACAAAAAGTGTAGGGGCAAAATGGTTCGATGGTGAGGATTATAGTTTAAGCTAAATAAGGAAAGTATAACCATGTCGTGAGTGATACAAGTACCTAAATAAAATGCATGAGATATGAGTTCAGTATATGCTATGTGAATTATGTTGGATAGTGACGAGTAAGTTGTGCTTATGCCTATTTTAATGTTATGAGCATGATGACGAATGGTAAATTGTTGTTATATTTATTTGCATGCAACTTGCTAAACTTTATAATTACTCCATTTTCGTTCCATTTTCTTATAATGCCGCCAAAGTAGCTTAAGGATCATCGCCTACGTTGGATAAGCCAGTCACACTATCATCTGAAGCCTTTGGTATAGTTAGATCTTTTATTTTGATTATGGCATGTATAGGACTCTAACTTTTGAGTTTTGTGTAATTTTTATTTGGCCAAATGTGTTGGCTTACTCTAGCATTTGGTTCATTTTGTATAAAGCCATGAAAAATGGCTAATATTGAAAGTTATTATTTGAATGCAAAGTAGTCTTTCATGAATGTGAAATTGGTGTTTATGGTTGAATACATAGAATGTATATAGGCCTTAGCCATGGTCGTTTAGTTGCGAAATCATATTAGTTTAGACTTTGATGTGTTAGATTATGTATCAGGGAGGCAATGGCTTGGTAGATAGCCTTAGACTGTCCACACGGGTGTGTGTCTAGGCTGTGTGTGACACACGGCTAACCCCATTGGCGTGTTGTCCAGTCGCGTGTCCCCTACACTAGAAATTTCAAGTCCGTATGCATGGTAGTAAACACACGAGCAGAGACACGGCCGTGTGTCTCAGCCGTGTGAAGGGCACGGCCTAGCACATGGGCGTGTGCCTTGGCCGTGTGACCCTTAAGAATTGCTGACGTCAGAAACAGAATGTCAAGGTTTTTAGACACAGGCTATGACACGGGCGTGTCATGGCCGTGTGAGGGACACGAGCCATAGACACGGGCATGTGGCAGGCCGTGTGAAAACCCCTGTAGGTTCAAATTTAGAATTTTATTCGCACAGGCGTGGGACACGGGCGTGCCCCTAGAGGCTTAGGCCGTGTGTGTCACACGGGCCATCAGTACGACCATGTCCTAAGGACCACACGGGCGTGTTGCCTTTCCACACGGATGTGTGCCCTGTTTCAAGGATTATTTTTTATAAAGTTTGATAAGGATCCGAGGTGGTCCCAATTGGTTTCCAATGGACATTTGAGGTCTTATAGGTCCAAGTTAAGTAGTATAGACAAAGTTTGAAAAAGTTTTAAATTTGGTCAAGTCTTGATGACTTTAAAAATGTTAGAATGCATGTGTTCAAGTAAGGTGACACCTTGTACCCCGTCCCGACGTAGGAATCGGGTGTGGAGTATTACATTTAATGGTATCAGAGCATGGTTTAGTCGGTTCTAGGACTAACCTAGCGTGAATACGAGTCTAACTATACATTCCATAACTGTATATTGATAGTGTGACGACTCCTAATGATTATAAATCTTGTTTTTCATATAGTAAATAGATCCTGACGTAGTTATGGCGAATGATGTGGAAAGAAATACACCGGCTCTCACTGAAGAGACCACGCCAGTAGATAGTAGGCCCGTGACACTGAATCAGGGTAGAGGGGCTAGAAAAGCTTACCTCCACATGATGGATGCCTGGTACTTGGAGTTTATTCGAGCGAATCCGAAAACTCCACCTCCCCTACCTCCTCCGATTCCTCAGTTTGCCCCTGTAGCTCCACAAGAAGTGGATTTGGTTAGGAGAAAGAAACCCCCAGTAGATAAGATACGAAAGCAAGGGGCTGAGGAATTTCGGGCTAAGATTGATGACGACCTGGAGAGATCAGAATTTTGGTTAGAAAATACTATTAAGGTATTTGATGAATTATAGTGCACGCTCGAGGAGTGCGTGAAGTGCGCAGTGTCCCTCCTACGAGACTCAACCTACCAATGGTGGAATTCCCTTGTGTCAGTTGTACCAAGGGAAAGGATTACATGGGAGTTATTCCAAGAGGAGTTCCGAAAGAAGTACATTAGTCAGAGGTTCATAGACCAGAAAATAAGAGTTTTTAAAGCTAAAGCAAGGCCGTAGGATGGTGACTGAGTACGAATGTGAGTTTGTGAGACTCAGCAAATATGCACGGGAGTGCGTATCTATAAAAGCCATTATGTGCAAGAGGTTTGAAGATGGTTTGAATGAAGACATTCGTCTATTAGTTGGCATCTTAGAGATAAATGAATTTGTGGTGCTCGTGGAGAGAGCATATAAGGCCGTGGAATTGGCCAAAGAGAAGAGAAGAGCTAACATCGAATCCCGAGGCTCAAGAAAAAGACAAATGAGAAAGTCACAGCAGACTTCCTTTAAGAGACCGAGAGAGCATTCCACCCGATCGAACGCGTCAGTGGGGTTCTCAAGTAGAAACAAGAACAAGCAAAACATAGTTTCCAAAGCTCAGACCACTTCTGTCGTGAGTGTTGGTAGTGCTTGGCTAAATAGGCTGGAGTGTTCATAGTGTGGTAGGTGTCATTTTGGCAAGTGTTGAGTGAATGAAAGAGGTTGCCTCAAATGTGGATCTTTGGACCACTTCATCCGAGACTGCTCGAAATTAAATGTGAAACAGAAAAAGCAAGATGTGAGGGTGAGTAGCGCTCCTACGAGGGGTAGACCACAGAAGAACCCAGTCAGTAGGGCTAGCAGTAGAGGTGCCCCTGGAGATTCAGGTGTGAGGTTCGAGGGCCGTGCGCCTGCAAGGACCTATGCCATTCGTGTTCGCGAAAAAGGCATCTTCACCAAATGTTATTACGAGTACTTTTTCTCTTCATGATATTTCTGTTATTGATTTGATTGATCTGGGTGTACTCATTCCTATGTGTGCATAAAATTAGTACCCAGTATGAATAGCCTGTTGAGTCTACCAAATTTGTGATAAAGGTGTCAAACCCGTTAGGCAGGCATGTGATAGTTGATAAAGTGTGTAGAGACTGTCCTTTAATGATTAAAGGTCATTATTTTTCGGCTAACCTCATGCTACTACGGTTTGATGAATTTGACCTAATTCTTGGCATGGATTGGTTAGTTTCTCATAAGGTGATAATGAATTGTGGTAGCAAGTTCATTCAAATGAAATGTGGGAATGGGGATATTATTCGGGTTGAATCGGGTGAACTGGATAACTCACCAGTACTGATTTTGTCTTTGACTACTGAGAAATATTTGAGAAAAGGATATGAGTCCTACCTAGCATTTGTATTGAATACCAAAGAGTCAGAATTGAAAATTGAGACAGTGCCGGTGGTATGTGAGTATCTAGATGTTTTTCTGGAAGAGTTGCCCGGATTGCTTCTAACCAGAGAGGTTGAATTTGGCATCGAGTTGGTCCCTGGTACGACACCTATCTCGATTTCTTCATATAGAATGGCTCCAATGGAGTTAAAGGAGTTAAAGGCTCAGTTACAAGAGTTAGCGGATAAAGGTTTTGTAAGACCAAGTTGTTCACCGTGGGGTGCTCCGGTACTTTTTGTGAAAAAGAAAGATGGGTCAATGAGATTGTGTACAGACTACCGACAGCTCAACAAGGTAACCGTGAAGAATAAGTATCCATTTCCAAGGATCGATGATCTGTTCGATCAATTGAGGGGAGCCACAGTGTTTTCTAAGATTGACTTAAGCTCGGGCTACTATCAGTTAAGGGTTAAGGAGTAAAATGTACCGAAAACTGTGTTTAGGACGAGGTATGGACATTATGAGTTCCTTGTTATGCCCTTCGATTTAAGAAATGCTCCTGCAGTGTTTATGGATTTGATGAACCGTATTTTTCAGCCGTATTTGGATAAGTTTTTAGTGGTTTTTATCGACGACATATTGGTTTATTCGCATGATGAGGGTGAGCACGCGGAGCATCTGAGGACTGTTTTACAAACCTTGAGAGATAAAAAATTATATGCCAAGTTCAGTAAGAGTGAATTTTGGCAGCAAGAAGTTGGATTCCTAGGACACATCGTGTCAGGAGATGGAATCAGAGTTGATCCAAGCAAGATCTTTCCTATTGTTGAGTGAAACCGCCGAGGAATGTGACAGATGTTCGAAGCTTTCTGGGTTCGGCTGGTTACTACAGAAGGTTTGTGAATGGATTCTCTATGATAGCCACTCTAATGACAAGGTTGTTACAAAAGGACATCAAGTTCGAGTGGACAGAGAAGTGCCAGCAGAGTTTTGAGAAATTAAAGGCTTTGTTGACCGAAGCTCTAGTTTTAGTGCAACTGGAACCGGGAAAGGAGTTTGTAGTGTATAGTGATGCATCCTTGAATGGATTAGGGTGTGTGCTCATGCAAGAAGGCAAAGTTATATCCTATGCCTTGAGACAGCTAAAGCCACACGAGAGAAATTACCCGACCCACGATTTGGAGCTAGCAACTATAGTGTTAGCATTAAAGATTTGGAGACACCATTTGTATGGTGAGAGATGTCGGATATTCACCAACCATAAAAGTCTAAAGTATTTGATGGCTCAGAAGGAGTTGAACTTACGACAACGACGATGGTTGTAGTTGATAAAAGACTACGAGTTGGTGATTGACTACCACCCCGGAAAGGCTAATGTGGTAGCCGATGCATTGAGTAGGAAATCATTGTTTACCTTGAGGGCTATAAATGCTCAGTTATTAGTGATTGATGATGGTTCAGTTTAAGCAGAGTTGAAAGCTAGACTGATGTTCCTATAAGAGATTTACGAAGCGCAGAATAACGACAGTGAATTGCAAGCCAAGAGAACTCAGTGTGAGTTGGGTGTCAAATCAGAGTTTAATATTGGTACTGATGGGTGTATGATGTACCAAGGCATGACAAGCTCTCTATTTAGTAATTGAACTTGAACCAACACCCTTTTATGATGAAATGCCATGCAATCACAAGCAAAACAACACAAGTCAGTACAATTTATATGAAATTAAAGCAAGCAAGAAATAACAAGCAGAACACCTATTTAGACAACCGCTAATGGTTTGGTGTGGCTCTACCTAGGGTAGGCTCCTATAGGTCACTACATGTGGTTCGATTCTAAAGACAGGGTACTTGAACCAGCAGACTCCTCGATCCTCACCCATTATAGGCTCATATAGATCGAGTTTGGTTCAAGGGAATACATTTCCCTATGGCTATACGGAGATGAAAATCTCACGAAGACATAGGTACGGATGTATCCCGGAAGCAATCCACTATTCTATACGGAGGTGAAAACCTCACGAAGGACTAGTTTTTCACTCCCACTTAAAGGGTAAGACCGAGCGGTCATGCAATGCAATATGCAAAAATACTTAAAGACTCGAACCAACAAAGCAGGTATTATGACCAAGATCACGAGGATAACAGATGAATTGAAATGAAAGGATCGTATTTTAAATTGAGTTTCCAATTTTCAACGAAAAGACAATAATTAATCAAATCGCAGCTCGACTCTCTTATTGGTCCCCAGTGGAGTGGCCAAGCTATCGAAACTATTTTTTTTTTGAAAAGCAAGGTCGACTTTCTATTTAAAAACGAAAGTGGAAAGTCGCCACCAATCCTTTTATAAGGTGGGATCGGGTCACCTCATGATTGATTGTTTTAATAAAACATTTTGATTTATTAAAATGTCGATTTAGGTCTACGAAATTTGAGAAAATAGGTTCGGGATTCGGTTACGTACGAGGAAGGGTTAGCACCCTTGTAACGCCCAAAATTGATACCTAATTGATTAATTAATGTCTTAATGCTGAAAGTTGAAAACTCGTAAAGAATTTAAAATACGATCACTTTCTAAGAAAAATGCTTGAATAAATTAAAACGAACGTCAAAGACCCTCTCGTCACGAGATGACAAAATGTAACGCCCCGTAAGTTAGGACACGACATCGGACCCTCGAGAATAAGCTTGCCTTCATTTTTTATTTTAAAATTGTACTTTGATTTTAAAAGGATATTTGACCATTTGGGTCCCACGAGAAAGATCGCAACCCCGTAAGTTAGGGCACGGCCTGTTCGAGTTTCTAAACGCAGAACATTGCTTTTATTTCTATTTTTAAAAAATCGTGTATTTTGAAATTTGGAAAGATATTCGGCCATCTTGGCTTAACAAGAAAATCGAAACCCCGTAAGTTAGGGTATAATTTCTTTAATTTCTAAAATGCGAAATATTATTTTATTATTATTTTTAAAACAGAAAAAAATGTTTTGAACAACAATAGTCGTAATGCTTAAACAATACGTGTTTATTTTATTTAAAACGAGAATATGCGAATAAGGTTATTATGTTAATAAATAATAAGAACATGAATATACTAATAAAAAAACGATTCAATAATCACATAATTTTTACTACTTAACTATCAATATGAATAATCGAATAAGAAGTAACTAACATAAGATAATGACACAAAAAAAATAATAACAATAATGAGAATAACAATGATAACAAAACAAGATAATGAAGGTGGTAATAATAATAGGAATGATATTTAAAAAAAATAGAACAATGTATAAGCAACTGAGCATGAAAAGAAAATATAACAATAATAATATTAACAAGCATGAACAAAAACAAGAATGGTGATAAAAATGATAATCTAGGAAACAATGATGATAATAATACTAATAATATGAGCAACAACCATAATAATGATAATAATTTTGAAATATATTGAAAGTAGTAAACAAGTAGAATAAAACAAACTAAATAAAATAAATAAACACAATAAATAATGAATAATGAATAAAAATAATAAATAAAAATGCAAAAACGAAATAAAGGAAATATTAAGTAAATAAAATAAATAAATAAGGCATTTGATAAAAAAAAGACTAAATGAATAAAAGGAATAAAAAAATGACAAACAAAACAGTTTGTAAAAAAGAATTTGAAGTTAAATGAACCCTGGATCGAATTGAAATTAAAATAAAATTAAAGGGCAGAATTTAAACAAAAAAGAAAGATAGAGCCTGAACTAAACGCGCACGAAGATGCAAGGGCTGAATAGGAAATTATCCCTCGCCCCTAAAACGGTGCCATTCCTTCGGAGACCAAAGTGAAATAAAACAACATTCTGGGCAAAATTTGAAAAGGAAAGAAAAAAGAAATAGGACTGAATTAAACAGGCCAGAAAAATGGAAGGGCTAGCGCGCAAATAGCCCATTCACCGCAAAAACACGTGGATCCTGAGGGTAACAGGTCGGGTCGCGCGGACATGGCTTAAAACAACGCCGTTTTGAGGCCATTGAAACAGGCCCTAAACGACGTCGTATCAATCGTTTTATAAAAGTAAAAAAAAAATTTAAAAATTTCAATCTGCTACCTCCCTAAAAAAAACCTATTCTTCTAAAAATCTCTCAAGCCCCCCTCTTGGCCTACTTGTGGGTTTCATCAGCGCCTCCGCCTCCGCCTCTGCCGTGGCCCATGGCCAAATCCAGGTAAGCTTCCTTTTCCTTTCCCAGTTTCTTATTAACAAAAGCGAAAATGAAACTAAAACAAAAAGAAAAAAAGAATACGAATAGAAGAACAACCTTAAAAAACTTCTGTTTTTGATTCTTTGTTCTTGTATTTTTTATTTCTGTATATGTGTGTTCGTAAAAAAAGTTACAAGGGTATACTGTGGCCGTTTATAGCCGAATACAGGGCTTTGTTACAAAATTTTTGTTTCTTTCTTCCTATTGTTTTCTGTTGTTGCTTTTTGTTGTCCATTTCTGCAGGGACGGAGGTGACGTGGTGGTGTACGGAAGCGTTAACATGGCGGGTGTAGCTGGCGCATAGGAGGTGGGGGCAGCGATGCAAAAGAGAAGTTAGGGTTCTAATTTTTTTTTATTTTGGGCCAATTTGGGTTAAGGTTTGTTTGGGTTTAGGGTTAATTTGGGCCTGGTTTAGTTGTTAGGCTGCTGTAAATGGACTGAAGTGTTAATTATTATTCTTTGTATTTTGTTTTTGCTTATTTTGTTTTGTCTCGGGCCCGGGCTAAATTGGCCCATTACAGCTGTCCCTCTTTGCTCATTATTGTATGACGAGAATGGATCAAAGACTATAAAAGGGCCAATTTTTCCTAGACCCATTAAGTCTCGAAGCGTCTTTTCTTCTTCTTCAAGTAACCTCATTCCAATCCACTGTATCTTCAGGGGTATAAGAATTGGTGCTTTGACCCGCTTCAATGTAATTTCAGGAAGAAGAGATTTGTAGCTTCGATCTACTCCGCTGGAACTTCAAGGAGGTGAGAATTGGTAATTTCAACCTGCTCCACTGCAACTTCAGGGAGATAAGGTTTGTGTATTTTTATCCTGCTCTACTGCAACTTTAGAGAGATAAGGATTGTGGCTTCGATCTGCTCCAATGTAATTTCAGGGAGAAGAGATTTGTAGCTTTGATCTACTCTGCTGGAACTTCAAGGAGATAAGAATTGGTAATTTCAACCTACTCTACTGCAACTTCATGGAGATAAGGCTGGTGGCTTCAATCTACTTCACTGCAACTTCAGGAAGATAAGATCCACCATGATTTGTAGCTTCAATCTATTCCACGGCGACGTCAGGGAAATAAGATTTGCTACCTTCAGTTTGCTCCACTGCAACTTCAGGGAGATAAGGCTGGTGGCTTCAATCTGCTTCACTGCAACTTTAGGAAGATAAGATCCGCCATAATTTGTAGCTTCAATCTGTTCCACTGCAACTCCAGGGAAATAAGATTCGCTTTCTTCAGTCTGCTCCGCTGCAACTTCAAGGAGATAAGGTTGGTGGCTTTAATCCACTTCACTGCAACTTCAGAAAGATAAGATCTGGCATAATTTGTAGCTTCAATCTGTTCAACTGCAACTCCAGGGAAATGAGATTCACTTTCTTCAGTCTACTTATCTGCAACTTCAAGGAGATAAGGCTAGTGGCTTCATTCCGCTTCACTACAACTTCAGAAAGATAAGATCTACCGTGGTGATTTAATCCGACCTACTACGACTTCAAAGGTATAGAATTTATGGTTTCACTGATCTGTTACACCGCTCTCTGGGGTATACGACCTGTCGAATCCATTTGATGGGCCTATTATGCCAAATGATTAGGATGCTATATCAGAATGAATCAAATGCTGTTATTTTGATATGTACTAATGATATTTCCATGAATGCAGAATGTCATTTTTCGAGAGTGATCCCTTTTTAATGCTTAGGTTGTCATTTTTCGTTGTTCATCAAGGTTCTATCACTAATGTGCTACCGTGCCTTCTTGTTTAGCCGGTATTTTTGATAGAAAATCTGAAGAAATAGTTACAATTTGGACTATTCTTTTTCCAATGTTTCCAACTTTTAAATCTGGTTAGTTCTGACTAGTGGTCCTGTTTCAAGTCCTTGTACTATTTAGAAACTTTCCAGAGTAATATGTACAACTTCTTTTATGTGAATATTATAAGTCCAAAAATCGTTGTTTCAATGAAAAATGCTTGAAAGAGATTATCATAATGGACAAGATGGAATTTTATTAACAGCAAAGCTCGAAGTGAATAAATTAATCAAGATAGCAAATTTGCTAAGGTACAAAATGAATCAGATGAGAAAAAAGGTGCCCCAAATATTGCAGCACGAGCTTCTCTGTTCAAACTTCTCGAAGATCATTTCGAGCTAGATATGTGTTCAGGAGATCTCAAGTATTTTGTTGATGGCCTAAGATGTAATGTTCCTCCTTCTTGTTAATTCTGAGAGGGGAAGACTACCACATGCCCCATATTCAAAATTTGAGCCGCCCATTTTTGGGTTTTCAACTCAAAAACCCCTTTGGTCTCAAAGCGCCCTTTGAGGGTTTTTGCCTTGGCCTCTTCATTTTCTTCTTCTTTCTTTTTTTTTTTTTTTGAAGCTCTCAAAGCGTCTTTGCGGGTTTTCGCCTTGGCCTTTCCATCTTTAGGTGAAATACTTCTTGACGGAATCCAAATTCACAGGATTGGGCAAGTTTTTACCATCCATCTCTACTAGAATCAATGCTCCTCCGGAAAAGGCTTTCTATACCACATAAGGTCCTTCCCAGTTTGACATCCATTTCCCTCTGAAATCTTTTTGTATGGGAAGGATCTTTTACAAAACCAGGTCCCCCTCATGGAATTCTCTAGGGTGAACCTTTTTGTCATAGGCTCGTATGATTCGTTTTTGGTACATCTGACCATGACGGATAGCCCTTAGCCTCTTTTCTTCGATCAAATTCAACTGATTATATCAAGACTGGATCCATTCTGCTTCATCTAACTTCACCTCTGAAAAAACTCAGAGAGAAGGAATCTCGACTTCGATAGGCAGAATCGACTCTATTCCGTAGACCAAAGAGAAAAGCATTGCCCCGGTAGAGGCCTTGACAGATGTTTGATAAGCAAAGAGGCAAATGGTAACTTCTCGTGTCAATCTTTATAAGTCCCAGCCATTTTCCCCATGATCTTCTTAATGTTTTTATTGGCTGCCTCCACTGCCCCATTCATTTTCGGGTGATATGGTGACGAGTTGTGGTGTCTGATCTTGAATTGACTGCAAACCTCCGCTATTGTGCTATTGTTCAAGTCCAATGCATTGTCAAATATGATCCTCTCCGGCATTCCATATCGACATATGACCTCCTTCTTTATGAATTCACTTACTGTCAATTTTGTAACATTGGCATATGAAACGGCCTCTGCCCACTTGGTGAAGTAGTCAATAACCACAAAGATGAATCGATGCCCATTGGAAGCTTTTGACTATATTGGTCCAATCACATTCATGCCCCACATAGAGAAAGGTCATGGGGAAGTCATGACATACAGAGGTGAAGGAGGCAAATGAATTTTGTCTCCATAGATTTGGCACTTATGACATCTCTTGGTGTAATTGATACAGTCTCCTTCCATGGTGGACCAATAATACCCGAATCTTATAATTTGCCTGGCCATTGTAAAACCATTAGCATGTGTCCTACAGATGCCCTCATGGACTTCTTCCAAGATTTTCTTGGCCTCAACGACGTCCACACATCTTAATAGTACCTGATCCTTCCTTCTTTTGTATAGAACCTCCCCATCTAAGACATAGTTGCAAGCTAGTCTTCTTAACATCCTTTTATCATTCTCAGTTGCTTGGTCAGGGTATTTACGATTTTTCACATATCGCAGTATATGTGGTACCAGGGGTGATCGTCTTTTTCTTCATCTTCTTCAATATTGTAACAGTGAGCCAGAATTTCATAAATGCTCATCTGGATGGGTTTTACATCTTCTTATTTGTTCACCTTAATCATTGAAGCTAAGGTAGCCAAAGAATCGACCATCTGATTTTCGTCCCATGGAAGGTAGCAGAAGGTGATGTCATCGAACTCTTTAGTCAATTCAAGGACCAGTTTTCAATAATCGATCAACTTAGGATCTCTTGTCTTCCATTCTCCCTTGAGTTGATAAATCACTAGCGCAGAATCTCCATACACCTCTAGCACTTTGATCTTGCATTCTATGGCTGCACGGATACCCATGATGCACGCTTCGTATTGTACCATGTTATTCATAGAATCGAAATCTAATTTACTAGTAAATGGATAATGATCTCCCTTTGGGGATACCAAGACTGCTCTGATTCCATTACCCATAGCATTTGAGGCCCCATCGAAGTTTAGTTTCCAGGGAAGTTCTTCTGGAGCACCTTCTTCAGTGGTTACAACACACATCAGATCTTCATTCGAGAAATTAAAGTTCAAAGGCTCGTAATCTTCTAAATCTCTACTGGCTAGAAAATCTGCTATTGTACTCCCTTTTACTGCTTTCTGGTTCACATAAACTATGTCAATTCAGAAAGCAGAATTTGCCATCAGGCCATCCTTCTATTCAAAGATGTTGACTCTATCATGTACTTCAGAGGGTCCAGTTTTGAGATGAGCCAAGTGGTGTGATACAACATATACTGCCTTAACCTTCAGGTTGTCCAGATCAAGGCACAATACAACTTTTTGATTGGTAAGTACCTTGTCTCACACTCAGTGAACTTTTTACTAAGGTAATACATTGCTCTTTCTTTCCTTCTTGACTCATCATGTTGGCCGAGCACACATCCCATGGAGTTCTCAAATACCTCCAAGTATAGTATCAGTGGCTTATCTGGGTTGGGTGGAACTGGCACTAGGGCATTGGACAAGTAATGTTTGACCTTGTTGAAAGTCTTTTGGCATTCCTCATCCCATACACCTGGATTGTATTTCTTAAAGAGATGGAATATGGGGCTGTACTTCTCTGTTAATTGTGAAATAAAACGGGCAATGTAATTTAATATTCCTAAGAAACCTTGAACTTCTTTTTGAGTACGCGAGGGAGGCAGCTCTTGTATGGCTTTGACTTTGTCTGGGTCGATCTCAATCCCTTTTTCACTGACTACAAATCCTGGCAGCTTTTCGGACCTGGCTCCAAAAATACATTTTGCTGGATTAAGCTTTAGTTGGAATTTTCTCAACACTAAGAACAATTTTCTCAAGACTTGAAAGTGCTCCTTCTCTGTTCGGGATTTTTCGATCATATCATCGACATAAACTTCAACTTCTTTGTGCATCATATCATGGAACAGGGTTACCATAGCTCTTTGATATGTTGCTCTGACATTTTTTAGTCCAAATGGCATCACTTTATAGCAGAAAGTTCCCCACGTGGTTACGAATATGGTTTTCTCCATATCTTCATGATACATCTTGATCTAGTTATATCTGGAGAAACCGTCCATGAAGGAGAACAGTAAATGCCCTACCGTGTAGTCCACCAAGGCATCGATGTGAGGCAGTGGAAAATTATCTTTTGGCCTAGCTCTATTCAGATCCCTGTAGTCTACACACATTTGGACTTTTCCATCTTTTTTAGAGACAGGGACTATGTTGGCTACTCATTTTGAGTATTTAACCACTTTTAAGAATCCCGCGTCGAGCTGATTCTTAACCTCTTCTTCTATTTTTCAGCAAAACATCGGGCATCATCCTTCGGAGCTTCTGTTGAACTGGCTTACATTCTTCTTTTATGGGGAGGCGATGCACCACAATATTGGTACTTAGCCCAGGCATGTCTTGATATGACCATGCGAAAACATCATTGAATTCTTGGAGTAATTCAATGAGGTCTCGCTTTATCTCCACGGTGATGCAAGTTTCGATCTTCACCTTTTTTTCCTCTCCTAAGCTCACAATTTCCACTGACTCTTTGTGAGGTAGGATTTGATTTGTTTTTCATCTTGCTCTATCATCCTCAACAAATTAGGAGACAGGTCACAGCCTCGGTCATCTTCAAAATCCTGAGAGTCCTCCATACACATATCTCGCTCAAAAGGAGACTCTAAGTCGTTAGCAGCGTCGCTTGTATCATTGATATCTAGAGACCTGTTATGAGGATGAAGAAAGATACAAAGAATCAAAAGAATCTAAGAATACTTATTTGTATTGGTATGATTATGAACGTAGAATAAAATAATATCTAGAACAATGTCCAAAGGACAAAAGAATCTGAGAGCAATTATTTGTATAATATGATTATGAATGAAATGGAAAGAATAAAAGAATATTTACTCGAAAGGTGCATTTTATTGAAATAACATTTTTGAACATAAGCCTATTTCACAAAAGATTCTTATTACTCCTAGGCCTAGAGCA
This sequence comes from Gossypium anomalum, assembly GCA_025698475.1. Classification (NCBI taxonomy): domain Eukaryota; kingdom Viridiplantae; phylum Streptophyta; class Magnoliopsida; order Malvales; family Malvaceae; genus Gossypium; species Gossypium anomalum. The sequence goes on from CM046967.1 coordinate 64,718,007, forward strand.
ATAAGTGTGTTTTAGACATTACTCTGAATTAGCTCTAAAAACTACAGGAATCTCTTCCACAGTCCAGTTGTCCAGAACACTTCCAGGTATGTAGGGACAAATGCCCAACAGATTCTCTTCTCCAGTTCTTTCTTCGGATATGGCATTGATTTCCAACTTTCTCAACATTCCTTCTATCATTTCCTTTCTCGATACTTTCTATTCGGAGTGAATAATCCGTTCTGACACAAAAGTCCTGGAGATGTGGGGGAATGTCATTGGCTCCCATTTAATTTCCTCTCCGCTCAAACGTTCTCTCCTTCTCTCTTGTTTCTTCTCTAGCTCCTTCTTTCTTTACCTCGCATCCGACTTGAATCATAAGCCGAAGCGGTCTCTTTTGTCTTTTAGCATCGGAGGCTCAACTCTTCCTTAGAGGTGTCTCCTGAGTCCTCTTCCCGGTAAGGCTCGTTTCCCAACAGTTAATTATAGGCCCATTCTTGTAGTCTTAGATATCCTGGGGATTGGGATCCTGTTCCCTTCAGTAATGAATGTCGCATTCACAAATTCCAAAGACCAAAAAGAACATTCGATTGTTTTATCGTTTGCCTCTAAATACGGTGCGTCACTGGCCACTGCTGCGATGATGTCTTCTTTAGCATTTATCATTACCAGCTGGCCTTCCGTTACCAATTTCAACTTTTGGTGTAGCGACGAAGGCACTGCCCCTGCTGCATGTATCCAGGGCCTCCCCAATAAGCAGTTGTATGAAGGCTTAATATCCATTACCAAGAAGTCCACCTCGTATGTGTTTAGACCGATCAGAAAAGGTATTTCAATCTGCCCATTGCCCTTCTCTCTGTGCCATCGAATACCCTCACTATGTTCTGGCACGCTTTCATGTGAGAACTGTCTACAGGCAATCTATTTAGTGTGCATAATGGTAGGACGCTCAAGACCGATCCGTTGTCAATCAACACCCGCGGTAGCGTATACCCCTTACAGCATGTGGTGATATGTAAAGCCTTAGTCGACCCCATGCCACTGGGTGGTATCTCGTTATCATTGAAGAAGATAAAGTTATCGGCACTTATGTTGCTAACCAAGCGGTCTAGGTTGTTGACGGAGATATCATTAGCGACATATGTTTCGTTTAAAACTTTCATCAACACGCTATGATAGACCTCCAAACTTAGGAGTAAGGCCAGCACCGGGATACAAGCTGGTTGTTTACGCAGCTGTTCCACAACACTGTACTCGCTGTTCTTTAGAAATTTTAAAAATTCTTTAGCCTCCTCTTCATTAACCCGGTTGTTAATAGGAGGTTCAAGTCTAGCCATTATTTTTTTCTTCTGTTTGACCGCTGTAGCTTTTCCTTTTGTAGGTTTCGCTCTTATGTTTGTTGAATCGTAACGCCTCCCGCTATGCGTATAGTAACCCACACTTGGTCCTCCTTTGAAGCGTCAGTCGAGTTCTCCTTTCCCGGGATTGTCACGTTACAGTCAAATTTCATAGGACCCTCTTGCTGTTTTTATAAGAGAAGATTGCAGGCTTTTAGATTATGACTTTCGGTGGCATTCACACTCCCGCTTCATTATTTTTGGGTCGTGATATGATGACCACGGGGTAGTTGACTTTTTGGATCTGCGCCATCGATTCTCCTTCTAACGCGCATATATTTCCCTCTTCAAGGTTTTTGGCTTCTTCATAAAACTCCATTTCTTTGTTGTTCATCATGTTTTGTACTAGGGCCCTGAACTCCCCGCACTCTTAGATTTCATGCCCCACTTCATTATGGAACTCACAGTAGTTCCTTTTTTCTTTAAGTCTCTTCTCTAAATTCAATACGATTAATCCTCTCTTTACCATCTCCTTCCAAACCTGTCTCAACGGGTTTTGACTTTTGCAACCTCATATTTGACCTTCTTGCTCCCACCTTCGTTTATTCTGTTTACCCCTTGATCAGTATGATTAGGTAAAGGGTTTTCTGCTACATTTGGTGCAGATGGGTCGTCAAACTTTACGATTACCATTTTTATAAACCTTTCAACTAACTTCTTGAACACGGTGTAATTTTCGATCGAATGCCTGGTGATTCCCGCGTGATATTTGCATTGAGCGTTTGCTTCATACCACTTGGGAAATGGGGGTTGCAGCGGCTTTAAATAGAAAGGGGACACCACATGTGCATCAAATAGGTTCTGATACAGCTCCCTATACGTCATGGTTATAGGCGTAAACTATAGTCTTTCTGTATTCGTCCTTGTATTAGATTCTTATCTCGGGGTGCTCTAGTGGTTGGCGGTTACTGTCTTTGGTTGATTTACAGTGAGTGACTTAGAATGACCTTTTCTATATGTGCTCGTGTTGTTTACCTCATTCTCTATTTTCCTTAGGGCTGACCTCTTGGTACTATCCCCTGCATCTATTTTGCTGCTTCTTATCACGTTCTCGATCATTTTGCCAGTCATCACTATATCTGAAAAGCTTTTAGTGGAGCTACCCAACATATGGGTGATGAATGGAGCCTTTAAGGTATTGATGAATAGCATGGTGGTTTCTTTTTCTAAGAGAGGTGGCTAGACTTGTATAGCAACCACCCTCCACCTTTGGGCTTATTGTCGGAAACTCTCATTTGGTTTCTTTTCCATGTTCTGCAAAGTGATCCTATCAGGGGTCATGTCCGTCACGTGACTATACTGTTTCATGAAAGCTTGAGCTAGGTCCTTCTATGAGTTGATCTTGGTACGGCTCAATTGGTTGTACCATTTGGATGCTGCCCCAACTAGACTGTCTTGAAAGTAATGAATCAATAGCTAATCATTGTTGACGTACCCAATCATTCTCCTACAAAACATGGTAATATGAGCCTCAGGGCAGCTAGTCCCGTTATACTTCTCAAACTCTGGAGTTTTGAACTTAGGGGGAAGCACCAGGTCCAGAACTAAGCTCAAATCTTTAGCGTCGATCCCACAGTGATAATCAGCACTTTTCATCGCTTTGAACTTCTCCTCTAACCACCTGCATCGGTCTTCCAATTCTTTCAAAAGCTCTACTCTCGCTCTTTCAGCTTCTACCATGTTATCCAGATCAGGGACTACAGGATTAATTGGGTTATCCCCTGGATTAGAGCCTGAGCCTATTTGATAGTTGATTTGTATTGAGGCATCGGCCTGAAATTGTTGGGGCCTGATTGTAATGGATGGCCTTCACGTGTGCATCTCGGGTTACGTTTGAGCATTTGTCAGGGTAAAACCAGGGGGTATAGAGAATCTTCATTGTCATTCCTAGTATTGACCATAGTACCCTTTCCTTTGTCTGGCCTACTGGTCAGTAGTTGTGTTAGCTGGTCCATCATGTTTCTTTGTGATTCTAACATTTGGTCCCTCATATCCTGTTGGATTTTAGCTAATTGCTCTTGTATTTGTGCTTGCATTTGCTCTTGCATCTCCTTCTGCATTTGTTCCAACCTTTCTATTTTTTTATCCATCGCTTTAGGTTTTCTTCTTGTACCGTAAGGATGCGTACTTGGTAGATTTTCGTCGGTTTGCAGATTACTGAAATGATTTTTTTTAATTAGGGTATTTTGTGAAAATTAATGCATATGATGCGATGAAATGCAAATGCATGAATGCAGAAAGAAGGCATCGACTTTAATTCAATTCCATTTAGAACAACTTTACTAGAAAATAAAATTCTTTACATAGAAATGGATTACAGATACAGCCTAGCCCTAATGCTCAAAGTTTTAACTTTCCTAAGCAACCAAGCCAATTCCCAGTCCCAGTATGATTCTAATTCATATTTCACACTCAATACATCTGCTTGAGCCGCTAAAGTCTGTAGATGGTCGGCCACCTCTCGAATCTGGGCCACAGCCTCACCCATAATGTAGTCTCTGCCCCTAATTTGACCCTGAGATCGATGGAGTTGCTCATTACACTGCTCATTACTTGCTTCAAGAAGCTCAACCCGGAGCTCGCTGTTTTATAACTCAATCTCGAGTTCTTTGACATTTCTTTTCAGCTCTTCAATCTTATCCAAGCTCGCTTTCAGCTCTATTACAGAGTTACGGCTACGATGCTGATGAAGCAATTTTTCTAGTTCGGCTATTTTAGCTTTTAACCTGACCTTCCCATTTTAGGCTTCCAATAGACTCCTTTCTAAGGCTTCTTTTGACCCTAAGCGTCTTGATATTTTCTTTCCCATCGATCGGCTTTGGCCTTCTCTTTTTGGATCTCATGTCACCATTGTTCAGATGTTTTTCCCAACCCGGCGGTTCTCATTAATAGGCATAATTCCTTATAATCCATTTTTAGACTATCCAAACCTTCCTCGGCCTTATTCTTTCGTTTTCTCCATTTCTCAGTCTCCAATTTCTGAACATTAACATCAAGTCTCAAATGCATCTTTTCCTCTTCAAGTTGCTCTATCTTCTTTCCGAGTTCTGCATTTCTTCTCTCCAAGTCCTGCCTTATAATTTCTAACTCGGATGGGACCACTTGTAGATATTCTTCCATTGACTGTGCCCCTCTTGATTTAGCTCAGGAATATTATCATTGATCCTCTTACTCCGCCACCCATTTTACTCAGGAGTCCTTATCGGACCTACTGCCAATCTCTTCATCCAGCGAGTCTGGTTCTAAGCGTTGGATATCTCTCATACCTTGTTCTTATAATTATCCCCCTTATACAGAAACTCACACTGAGCTAGGCCATGGGTCACTGGTATGAACTGTCTTGATCAGTACTGCCTCAACACGAGCAAAAGGGCATATCCTATGGCTCCTCAAATCCCAAGTAGGGGGACCCAGTCAAAATCCCCACATCAATACAATATCTTATTGAGAACCAACCAAGGGGCTCTCCACTTGACCTCCTCTTCTTGGAGATTTTGGCAGATCGCCAACCATCTTTCCTCTGATATGTCATCCCATCTTGATGTAGCCACTATTTCCTTTAATGGTGAGTAGTTCTTAGAGAATACCCAATATGACACCTTGTCTACCTTCCAGAAATGGCTATGGAACCAAGCTAGTAGCAGTTGCGCACATCCTATGAATCGACCCTCACTAGCTCTTCGGCACGTATTCAAGGACCTGAATGTTTCAGCTAAAATCCCGAGAACCGGCATAACTCTCTTATCCAGTCGGTTAAACAAATCAGAAACTGCCTCATCTACATGCCCTAGTGCCTTAGAGAAAACCACTAACCCGTAGATACTTAAAGAAAAACATCCACTCTCTTCTTTATGTCTGGGTGTGCCAAAATCAGATCTCGCAAACTTTTCCAGGGAATACATTTACTTTCTCCTTTCTGTTTGATCCTAGCCGTAACCTACTGTTCACTCATTCCAGTGATATTCATCAATTTCTTCACGAAGGTCGAAACATTAGCAGCTCTAGAATAGGCCTTGTCATCTTGAACCCTTGGACATCGAATTAGGGCAGCATATTCTTTCACTGTGGGCACCAAATCTACGTTCCTGAAGGTGAAACAACTGTAGGCCGGATTCCAGAATTGGGCCAAAGTCTGAAATAGATGCTTATCTATCTTGATGTCGAGTAAGTAGGGTAGATCACCGTAATTGTCGTAAAATAGCTGTTTGACTTCATCACCCCATTGGGCCTACATTTTCTTCAATTTTCAAAGATCATTCTGTGTCATGCTGATACGAGTGAAGTCCCATAACTCTGATGTATACCCCACTGTCAAGCTATTTCTCTTTTCCAATTGCATTTTATCCGACCATATACGGACAGCCGTATTATCCTCCACCATATCAAAAAATCCGTTCTCCGTGACAAGCTCTCTATTTAGTAATTGAACTTGAACCGACACCCTTTTTATGATGAAATGCCATGCAATCACAAGCAAAACAAAACAAGTCAGTACAATTCATATGAAATTAACGCAAGCAAGAAATAACAAGCAGAACACCTATTTAGACAATCGTTAATGGTTTGGTGTGGCTCTACCTAGGGTAGGCTCCTATAGGTCACTACATGTAGCTCGGTTCTAAAGACAGGGTACTTGAACCAGCAGATTCCTCGATCCTCACCCATTATAAGCTCATATAGATCGAGTTTAGTTCAAGGGAATACATTTCCCTATGGCTATACGGAGATGAAAATCTCACGAAAACATAGATACGGATGTATCCTGGAAGCAATCCACTATTCTATACGGAGGTGAAAACCTCACGAAGGACTAGTTTCTCACTCCCACTTAAAGGGTAAGACCGAGCGGTCATGCAATGCAATATGCAAAAATACTTAAAGACTCGAACCAACAAAGCAAGTATTATGACCAAGATCATGAGGATAACAGATGAAATGCAATGAAAGGATCGTATTTTAAATCGAGTTTTCAATTTTCAACGAAAAGACAATAATTAATGAAATCATAGCTCGACTCTCTTATTGGTCCACAGTGGAGTCGCCAAGCTGTCGAAACTATTTTTTTTGAAAAGCAAGGTCGACTTTCTATTTAAAAACGAAAGTGGGGAGTCGCCACCAATCCTTTTATAAGGTGGGATCGGGTCACCTCATGATTGATTGTTTTAATAAAACATTTTGATTTATTAAAATGTCGATTTAGGTCTACGAACTTCGAGAAAACAGGTTCAGGAGTCGGTTACGTACGAGCAAGGGTTAGCGTCCTCGTAACGCCCAAAATTGATACCTAATTGATTAATTAATGTCTTAATACCAAAAGTTAAAAACTAGTAAAGAATTTAAAATACGATCCCTTTTCTAAAAAAAATGCTTGAATAAATTAAAACGAACGTCAAAGACCCTCTTGTCACGAGATGACAAAATGTAACGCCCCGTAAGTTAGGACATGACATCGGACCCTCGAGAATAAGCTTGCCTTCATTTTTTATTTTAAAATTGTACTTTGATTTTAAAAGGATATTTGGCCAGTTGGGTCCCACGAGAAAGATCGCAACCCCGTAAGTTAGGGCACGGCCTACTCGAGTTTCTAAACGTAGAACATCGCTTTTATTTCTATTTTTAAAAAATCGTGTATTTTGAAATTTGGAAAGATATTCGGCCATCTTGGCTTAACAAGAAAATCGAAACCCCGTAAGTTAGGGTACAATTTCTCGAATTTTCAAAATGCGAAATATTATTTTATTATTATTTTTAAAACAAAAAAAATGTTTTGAACAACAATAGTCGTAATGCTTAAACAATACGTGTTTATTTTATTTAAAACGGGAATATGCGAATAAGGTTATTATGTTAATAAATACTAAGAACATGAATATACTAATAAAAAAACAATTCAATAATCACATAATTTGTACTACTTAACTACTAATATGAACAATCGAATAAGAAGTAACTAACATAAGATAATGACACAAAAATAATAGTAATAAGAAGAAGAAGAAGAATAACAACAATAACATAAAAAGATAATAAAGGTGGTAATAATAATAGGAATGATATTTTAAAAAAATAGAACAATGCATAAGCAAGTGAGCATGAAAAGAAAATATAACAATAATAATATTAACAAGTATGAACAAAAACAAGAATGGTGATAAAAATGATAATCTAAGAAACAATGATGATAATAATACTAATAATATGAGCAACAACCATAATAATGATAATAATTTTGAAATATATTGAAAGTAGTAAATAAGTAGAATAAAAAAAACTAAATAAAATAAATAAACACAATAAATAATGAATAATGAATGAAAAATAAAAAATAAAAAATGCGAAAACAAAATAAAGGAAATATTAAGTAAATAAAATAAATAAACAAGGAATTTGATAAAAAAAAGACTAAATAAATAAAAGGAATAAAAAAATGACAAACAAAACAGTTTGTAAAAAAGAATATGAAGTTAAATAAACCCTAGATCGAATTGAAATTAAAATAAAATTAAAGGGCGGAATTTAAACAAAAAAGAAAGACAGAGCCTGAACGAAACGCGCACGAAGATACGATGGCTGAATAGGAAATTATCCCTCGCCCCTAAAACGGCGCCATTCCTTCAAAAACCAAAGTGAAATAAAACAACATTCTGGGCAAAATTTGAAAAGGAAAGAAAAAAGAAATAGGACTGAATTGAATAAGCCAGAAAAACAGAAGGGGCCAACGCGCAAATAGCCCATTCACCGCAAAAACACACGGATCCTGAGGGCAACGGGTCGGCTCTCGCAGATGTGGCTTAAAACGGCACCATTTTGAGGCCATTGAAATAGGCCCTAAATGACATCGTTTCAATCGTTTTATAAAAGTAAAAAACACATTAAAAATTCAATCTGCTTCCTCCCTAAAAAAAAAACTATTCTTCTAAAAATCTCTCAAGCCCCCCCTCTTGGCCGGCTTGTGGGTTTCACCGGCGCCTCCGCCTCCTCCGTGGCCCATGGCCGAATCCATGTATGCTTCCTTTTCCTTTCCCAGTTTCTTATTAACAAAAGCGAAAATGAAACTAAAACAAAAAGAAAAAAAAAGAAAACGAATAGAAGAACAACCTTAAAAAATTTCTATTTTTGATTCTCTGTTCTTGAATTTTTTATTTTTGTATATGTGTGTTCGTAAAAAAAATTACAAGGGTATACTGTGGCCTTTTATAGCCGAATACAGGGCTTTGTTACAAAATTTTTGTTTCTTTCTTCCTATTGTTTTCTGTTGTTGTTTTTTGTTGTCCATTTTCGCAGGTACGGAGGCGACGTGGTGGTGTATGGAGGCGTTGATGTGGCGGGGGTAGCTAGCGCATACGGAGGTGAGGGCAGCGGCGCAAAGGAGAAGTTAGGGTTCTGATATTTTTTTTATTTTGGGCCAATTTGGGTTAGGGTTTGTTTGGGTTTAAGGTTAATTTGGGCCTAGTTTAGTTGTTGGGCTGCTATAAATAGACTGAACTGTTAATTATTATTTTTTGTATTTTGTTTCTGCTTATTTTGTTTTGTCTCGGGCCTGGGCTAAATTGGCCCATTACACTAATTACCAATCATTTACCATTTAACAAATCTCTAAACTACTACCATGCTCATTCTCAGAAATCTCTGGACTTGACTTCTCAAAATGACTCAGTTTAAGAAATTCGATTAAACCAATTTTTTTATACTAACAAAGAATTTGTGACATTACATGAATTATTTCAAATTTAAGTTATTTTGAGTTGAAATTTGATGAATTGAAGTTAATTTTTTACTTATTACAGATCTTTTAGTTTGAGTAAAATTTGAGGTCTACTTAGAATATATATATATATATATATATATATATATATATATATTATAATGGTAGAGAATATTTGAGTTTTGCCTAAGCCTATATTTATATTGGACTAAAATAAAGGAAGACAAAGCAAAGAAAGAAACACATTTTGTTTTGTATTTAATTAAGGGAAAGTAAATGGAATTGAATATGCCTTATTTTTTTTCAAATTTTTGTTTACTATAATTTGAGTGAAAGCCATGGGAAATGAAAGTAATTTTTCTTTCAATATATGAAAAATCATTTTTATCCTGTTAATATTTTACCTAAATTATTCTATAAAATATGATATAACTAAAAGATCATTATAATTAATTATTTCATTTCTTTTCCACGGTTTAATGGAACAAAATTCGTAAAAGTTTCTTTATTTTACTAATTATCCCAACAAAATTCACATATATCATTTATTTTTCTTAACCTTTCTTTTCATTTTATTTCCTATGCATTACATTCATTTCTCTTATAATAATTTACAAAACTCACTTAATAAAGTAATAATTTTCCCAACTAATCCATATAAATGTGAAAAAGAAAAGAAAATTAAACTGATGAATCATTATAAGCAATGCCATTTTAGAAAAATTAATTATTAATTGATATTATAATCTAATTCAATTTAATTCGATTTAATCATAACCCAACAACTAAAATTTGTTTAACAAGAACTTGAACTGAACCAAATTCGAAATTATTTGAACCTAAACAATCTAAATTTGAAATGATCCAAACTCAAATTATTCAAACAAATAAATTAAAATTACACAAACCTGATCTAAAACCTTACAAATTCAAACAGCATTATCCCAAAACTACTCTATCCAAAACAAATCAAACCAAAAATAGTTCAAATCCAAAATAATCCAGCTTAAATTTTTAAAACTTGAATAACTCGTTTTACCCCAATCTAATATAAATTTTAAAATTCAAACTCTGCAACTATTACTGACGTACTTTCTAAGGTCCAACAGCTTTGGGTAACATTAAATCCTCTCTAAACACACAAAAGATATAGAAAATATTTAAACTGATGACATTTAAAGATGAAGAAATTCAAGATCGTGGTAGCTAAAAATCATCTAATGTTGTATAAATTTAGTGAATAATTTGACTACAAAATCATTTTCATGGACAAAAATCTCTAGGAAATGGGACCCAAAAAGTACATCTTAAATATATATTTATATAATCTGTACATGAATCCGTCGATCTATGTTTCATTTCAATGTTTCCTATGGGAAAACACATTATATTGTTCCTGTCGGATTATTATTGTTTATTTGATGCTGATTCGATGAACCATTCACTGTCGCAAGTTGAGTTGAGTACTTTAAGGACATTGGTCAAATACCAATTAGTTTAATTTGCCTTTCAGATTTTCATTTAATTGCTATTAGACCAACTGATTAATATTTTATAAAATAAGAAATACAAAATTTTTATTGCTTGCTTCGAAATTTTTTTAAATTTGTAGATTCTTACTTAAAAATTAATTTATTGTAAATTAATAAAAATAAGATATGATTTAAATTTAACTCACTCTCTAAGTTGCAATATCAATCTTATACTTCAATTTAGATCACTTTCTCATTCAGCCTTTCTCCCTAAAAACGTAATTATAAACTGATAAAAAATAGTTTACTTACACAAATATGCACTGAAAATCAATTCATCATTGATCAAGTTAAGTGCTCTCCTTTTCATGTATTAGACCTAAACAACCCGTCTTATATATAAGCATAACGTGGCCCGTTAAGATACAATCAATGTGAATATCTAATTCTTCAAAAGTAACTTTCAAATATGTCTTCAATAAAGAATATATTGACACAAATATTCTTGAACATCAAATTCCATGAATATCAAACTATTATTTATGAAAGCTTCGATCACATTGAAAGTCTTGACACAATCCTTACTTTGCTTGATTCTTATACAATATGTTTTCAATAATAGGCTATTAAAAGTCTTCAAAGATAAACATTTAAAAGTTCCAAACAATTTTTTGTGAAAATATATCAACTAAATAAGAAGTTATAATAGTAAAATAGATGTTACTTAAGTTGCAATCAGTGTTGCATTTGGCTTTTGTAACTATCATTGACAATTTCCCCTTTGACATTTTTTTGAACAAAAAGAAACCAGCACATCAAGCAAAGAAATTTAACCAATATCATCTTTATACTCCCCTTAATCCAAATAATCAACCATGAATTAAAACCATGAGATTAACTATTAATGTGAGATCGTCGCATGTTCTCTTGTTGGGATTTTGGCAATCGACTTAAATGATGACTTGAAGCAATGACGTTTCAAAACTATGGAAGTGACCTTAATCGATATTAAAACGCTTAATGCTGCCATAATATTTCATCACCAACTTTCTACAATCGATTTAAGAAGAAAAATTAATGCATGGTCTCCTTTGAGTATGCTGCCCCTCACATTTAGAATTGTGGTTTGAATAAAACTTGTGTTAGGCTGTCGAGATAATTAAAAAAAAAAAACCTTGTATGAGATTAGTAGAAAGCAATAAGGAATGTCGTATCCACATACATCAATAATAATTTTATTTTTTTGAGAAAAGAAAGTTAAAAGAAAAAAAAAACATGAGGCTTTTTTTTTTATAAAATCAAAAAACTATATTCTAATTAAATATTAAAACGAAAAAAATAATAATTAAAAGTTTTAGGAAAATAAATGGTAAAAAAGCTCTAGCTTAAGGTAATATCTCCATTTAATTCATATTTTTGATCATCATGTTAGAAAATATGGACATCATGTATATAATAAGGGTTCTAGTTACTGCGGCTTTAGGATAAATAGAATATTTTATTTTATTTTAAAAGTTTTGTTAATGGCATGTTTAAGGTTTTATTTGTTTTTGGCTTGGTTGTAGGAATAATATTAGTCCATTGATATTTATTATTGAGTTTATATGCTTATTTTTTTCATCATATTTATTTTAAGCATATATTTTGGATTTGGATTTACTTGAGATATTCAAGATAAGTCAATCAGGGTTATATTTTTATGGTTTAATTGTGATGAAATTAGGTTTTGATGTAAATTGATGTTAATCATGATATATGTTTAAAGTATTTGGTTTTAAGTTTGGTTCTACAATATTTGGTTAGATTATGATGATATGATCTATAGTTTGAATTGTGGGATATACCAATTATTATGATTTTATTTTTGAGATTTATTTACTTGAAAATATTTTTAAAGTATTCATGTTAATCTCTGTTTAATCACAAATACAACTTTTGGATTTACACAGTATATTCAGGGTAAGTTTTTCTATTTGATTATGAATACATTTATATATGTGAATTGCTTTGGTGTTTTTGTCTATGCCAAAATTATAAATACATATGCTTGTTAATTATTTGGCTTTGAACCACTACATTATTTCTGATTGATTTTGATATATATGGTTTTAGAACAAAAAAAAAGTCAAAGATTAAGGTTTTCGGTTTTTTATTGCATTATTAAGACAACCTTATTTTAGGTTATTTCGGAGTCTATAAAGTAATTAAAAAATAGTTTTGACATTTGACTATTGGAGAAATTTTAAATTTGAATATTGGTATGTTTATATATATACTTTAAAATAACTTAATTGAAGTAATAAGTCACCAAAGTGATTTTTTTTTGTATAAATTATTTTGTTTTAAAATATAAAAGGTTGCGTGCATGTAACATAAACTATGTTAATATTAATCAGCCCAAATGAAGGTTAATAATATTACATGTGCAACTATGGTAATAAACATGTGACAATTATTCGATTTTACATATGAGAAATAAATTGGCCTAAAGAAAGATTTATGGTTCGATATGTTCCTATTGTCAATGTTTGATTATTACACCAATATATCACTTACAAGTTAATATTTTGTCCAAAGATGAAATATTAATGGATTGTCTGATATCTTGATATGAGGTTTACATTTATTCAAACTATTTTGGTTTAAATTTGAACTCTTGTGTGAAGTTTTATGATTTATTCAACTATTATATTTGCCAACATCATTATATGTTATTTTGGGATAAATATATATACATATATATAATATAATTTTTTTAATTTGATTGAAAGGTGAAATTAGGATAAATATTTTGAAACAAGTAAATTTAGATTTTGGCTTTAGGTTTTAATTAAGGATGTTTAATAGTTTAAATAGATTAATTGAAACAAAGCTGCCAAAGTGACCTCTTTTGTGTAGATTAGTTTATTTAAAATATCAAGATGATTATATGTTTTTGTAATTCATGCGTTTATTAATTGACCCGAAGGTAAGTTAGTATTTGGCAGAATTTCAATGGCATTTGTGGTGATAAATGTGTGACAATTATAAGGTAATTTATATAGACAATAAGTTAGTCCAAAAGATTAATTCATTATTTGACATAATTTATTGTCAATGTTTGATTGCTGCAACAAGAGTATCGTTTATTGTTAATATTACTATCCAAAGACTTGATATTAATGTTGCGTTTGGTATCTTGAAATGGGATTAGTCATTACCTTGAATTTATTGTTTACTAATGAATATTGATGTGAGTTTGTTTTTTATTTGTTTTTGTTCTATATCCAGCTAGTTTATCTTCTGCTGCCACAATATCTGCTAATATAAATTCTATACCCATGCTTGATGGGACTAATTTTAAGGAATGGAAAAGACGCTTAGTTATAGTGTTTGGTTGTATGGACATAGACCTTACACTAAGGGAAGAACAACCTGCACCTCTCACTACGGAAAGCACCCCTGATATTAACAGGGATTCTGAGAGGTGGGATCATTCAAATCGCATGAATCTAATGATCATGAAACATAGCATTCCAAAAGGCTTTAGGGGCACAAAATCTAAAAAGATTACTCATGCCAAGTGTTTCTGTAACATCCCGAAATAGGGCCTAAACGGAACAGTGGTTGCGAAACCACAAATCTGAGGTAGAAAAATTTATTTTATTATTATTTTGAGGTCTATGATATGTTTGCATGATTGTGTGAAAACTTCGTGAAGAAATTCTATGCATAAAATACTTAATTTGAAATTAGGGACTAAATTGAATAAATTGCAAAACTTGTGTTCTAGAAGTATTTTGCATAAAATTGAATTAGAATATTAATTAGGAGGTCTTAAATAGCAATTTTACCAATTTTAAGTTCATGGAAAAAATTAGGACATGGAAGGAATTTTTGAAAGTTTAGTAGTAAGGGCATTTTGGTCATTTAGGGGTAAAATGAATTAAAAACAAAATTAAAAGCCAATTTTTGTCCATCTTCTTCATTAGGACGAAATTTCAAGGGTTCTCCATAGCTAGGGTTTGTTTCAAGCTTTCAAGCTCCATGGTAAGTGATTCCAAGCCCCGTTTTTAATGTTCTTTACGTTTTTGGAATCCCGGTAGCTCGATTAAGCTTATGCTAGTAATAATTCAACCTAGGGTTCATATTTGGAAAAATACCCATAGGTGAAATATATTTATTTTGATGTTTTATGATAGAATATGAGGTTTTAAATTATGTTAGACAACTTGTACTACTCGGTTTTAAGCAAAAACGAGTAAAAGGACTTAATCGGTAAAAATACCTAATAGTCATAAGTGCTTGTTAGAGTATGAATTTGATGCTGCCATAGAAGGGAAAAATGACCAGCATGTCATGAAACATAAGAAAATAGGATGAAGTTAAATTTACGAGCTTTGGGGCAAAAGTGTAAATATGCAAAAGTTTAGGGGCAAAATTGTAATTTTGCCAAAATATGATTTTGGGTCAATTTCAATAATTTGAGTCCTAATTAGACTATATTTTAAATGATAGAGCAAGGAAAACTGAAATTCAAGCTAAAATGGAGAAAATACCAAGTTGTGGACGAAATGGTAAAAGTAGCTATTTTTGCATACGAGGTAAGTTTACAGTAAATAAATGCAATATTCTTTTATTTTACATTATTATTGTAAATTTCCAGCATTTATATACTTATTTTATGAGAATATTTGAAGTCAAATTAAAGGCGAAGTGACAGAGAAAAAGCATTAGGAAGCCCCGTTTGAACCTTAGGAATGTTAGGATATTGGGGTTGACAGGACAGGACAGGACAGAAATGAGCCATGTAAGTCCATATCAGATATATGGCTTTGGAGACAGGAATGAGCCATGTAAGCCCATATTAGATATATATATATATGGCATTGGGGACAGGAATAATTCATGTAAGTCCATGTCGAAGACATGGCATTGGCAGGATATTGATAGACAGAGGAACGACCCGGTATCCTTAGTATTCCGAGTGGTTCAATGGGTCATTGTACACGTTAAATTACAGTGAATTATCAGCAAAAGGAAAGGTAGATTATATTTATGAATAGTGAAAGGTCGTAAGAAAGAAGGTAAGTAAGTAAAGAAGAAGGTAGAAAATGAGAAGTAAAGAAAGTTTATGAGGCTAGGTGACATTATGTATAATCATTCATTATGCTGAATGTTGTAATTTATTTGCTTGTAAGCTTACTAAGCCTAGTGCTTACTCTCTTTATTTTCTTTTTCTTATAGTTTTATCAAGCCACTCGAGGATCGAAGGAAACGTCGGAGACCCGATCACACCATCGAAGAAATCACATTGGTATAGTTAGACGTTTAGTTTTGTGTATGGCATGTATAGGAACTTGGTTTCTTTTGATATGATATGATCAATGAATGATGTGTAAATACTTGCTAGTGATTAGCTAATAGAATGGCTGATGATATACATGTTTAATTGTATGTATGAATAAGTAGTAACTATCACATGAAAACTAAGAAAAATGTGAAAGTAACTTAAAAACAGATTCAAGTATCAGAAATAATGTGATTTTTAAAAATCACTAAAAATCGTAGATACATGGTTTGATGGTGAATAATATATGAAATTAAAGCTTATTATGTCTATTTTCTTATGGAATAATCAAAACAGGTAAAGGTATTATATTTTATGAGATATCTGAGTTTTAGTGAAACAGGGTCAGAGAAAATTCTAGATCCCCTGTTTCAACTTTGGAAATTCACCATAAATTGTAAAAAAATAATTAGGTGGTGTAATTTATATGGTTAGAATCCTTATTGAATCTAGTTTTAATAGAAACAAACAGTATAGTTATATTAATTTTGTATAGGGAGAAAAGTGGTTCGTAGTAAGTAGAGGTCAGTGCAGTCGAATTCTAAAACAGGGGTAACTTTAAGTAATAAACTGTACTAATTTGCTAATTCAAAAACTCTAGAAAAAATTTAGTAGATAGATATATGAGTCTAGTTTCAGGAAAAATTTACGGATCTTAATTTCAAGTTTTGAAACTCGAGAAATGAATTTTTAAGCAGCTATGACGCAGAAAAATAGTTTATTCCGAAAATTAAAATAAGTGGTTTAGAGTTGTTTAAAAGGTAAGATAAGTTTAGTAACACCTCAAGCTTGACTCCGGTGACGGTTTCAAGGCGTGGGGCGTTACATTTATTGGTATCGAGCAGGTTTAGTCGGTTCTCGGAACAGTTAGTGTGAGTAAATGTCTAGCTATACATGCCATACCTGTATTTTGATAGTGTGACGACTCCTGACGATTTTTAAATATTTTGTTTTATTGTAATGGATCCCGAGCGAGCTGGTGATGATGATGTAGAAAGTAATGCGCCGCTCCCGCGGAAGGGGTAGCGCCATCCGAGAATAGGCGATAATAGTTAATCGTGGGAGGAGTGACTCGAGAAGCTCTCTTCCAAGCTTTGAATAATTGGTTTGCCGAGTTCGTTCGTACAAATCCGGCAGTTAGACCTCCACCCCCTCATGATTCTCAAAGCTACCCATGTAGCTCAAGCTCCCCAGATCCACAGTACAATGATAAGAGAAAAGCCACCAGTTGATAGAATCAGGAAACAAGGGGCAGAAGAGTTCCGAGCAACAAAAGATGATGATGCAAGAAAGAGTAGAATTTTGGTTAGAAAATACTATCGAGTCTTTGATGAATTATCTTGTACACCCGAGGAATGTATGAAATGTGTAATATCACTTCTTAGAGACTCAGCCTACTACTGGTGGAAGACACTTGTATCAGTTGTAACAAAGGAGAGGATCACTTGGGATTTCTTTCAGGAGGAATTTCGTAAAAGTACATCAGTCAGGGGTTTATTGACCAGAAGAGAAAGGAATTCCTGGAATTGAAACAAGGTAATATGACGAATCGATGAGATTGTGCATAAATTATCAGCAACTTAACAAGGTAACAGTAAAGAACAAGTATCCATTGCCTAGAATTGATGATCTCTTTGATCAATTGAAGGAGCTACTATGTTCTCCAAGATAGATTTGAGATCCGGATACTATCGCTTCTGCGAGTTAAAGAGTTAGATGTCCCAAGACCGCTTTCCTGACTAGGTATGGTCATTATGAGTTTCTTGTGATGCCATTTGACTTGACTAATGCTCCCCGCCATTTTCATGGACTTAATGAACCGAATTTTCAGACCGTACTTGGATAAGTTTGTAGTTGTGTTCATTGATGATATCTTGATTTATTCTCATGATGAGACCGAGTATGCAGAGCATTTGAGAACGATTTCTGATTCGAGAGATAATCGAGTTGTATGCCAAGTTTAGCAAAAGTGAGTTCTGTTACGAGAAGTTGGTTTTCTTGGACATATTGTTTCAGTGAAGGTATTAAGGTTGATCCGAGCAAGATTTCAGCCATTGTTGATTGGAAGCCTCCTAGAAATGTATCGGTTAGAAGTTTTCTTGGTCTTGCCGGATATTGTAGAGGATTTTCCATGATAGCTACCCGTTGACAAGATTTCTGCGAAAGGATATCAAGTTTGAATGGATTGAGAAGTGTCAACGAGTTTTGACAAGTTAAAAGCATTATTGACTAAAGCTCTGTTTTAGTACAACGAGAACCGAGTAAGGAGTTTGTGATTTACTGGTGATGCGTCCATGAATGGACTTGGTTGTGTACTTATGCAGGAAGGGAAGGTAATTGCTTATGCCTCTAGGTAGCTAAAGCCACATGAGAAGAACTATCCGATACATGATTTAGAGCTAGCTGCCATTATTTTTGCGTTGAAGATTTGGAGACATCATTTGTATGCGGTGAGAAGTGCCACATATTCACTTGATCACAAAAGTTTGAAATTGAAGCAAAGAAGATGGCTAGAGTTGATTAAAGATTATGAGCTAGTGATTGATTATCACCCGTGGTATGTGTACCAAGAATGATGAGCTTATTAAAAGATCTTACAGGGAAGCACATAGTAGTTTTTTTTTGTCTATTCATCCAGTAGTACAAAGATGTATAATGATTTGAAGAAATGTACTTGGTGGGTAGGAATGAAAAGGGACATTTTAGAGTTTGTTTCTAGATGTTTGATCTGCATGAGTAAAGGCCGAACATCGGTACCTTCGTGTTTATTGCACTGTGCTAGTCCCCGAGTGGAAATGGAATCAAGTTATTATAGATTTTGTGACAGGATTGCCGTTTACAGAAAAGAAATATGCGGATGGGTTGTGATTGATAAGTTAACGAAGTCGGCTCATTTTATCCCGGTTCGTATGGATTTTCACTTGACAAGTTGGCGAGTTGTATATTTCGAGATAGTCGAGACTACATGGGGTAGACGAGGCTACATGGGAACTCGAAGAGGCTACGTGAAAACAGTACCCAAATCTCTTCACGGGTAAGATTTTCTGGGGACGAAAATCCCTAAAGGGGGGAGAAATGTAACATCCCAAAATAGGGCCTAAACGGAACAGTGGTTGCGAAACCACAAATTTGAGGTAGAAAAATTTATTTTATTATTATTTTGAGGTCTATGATATGTTTGCATGATTGTGTGAAAACTTCGTGAAGAAATTCTATGCATAAAGTACTTAATTTGAAATTAGGGACTAAATTGAATAAATTGCAAAACTTGTGTTCTAGAAGTATTTTGCATAAAATTGAATTAGAATATTAATTAGGAGGTCTTAAATAGCAATTTGACCAATTTTAAGTTCATGGAAAAAATTAGGACATGGAAGGAATTTTTGAAAGTTTAGTAGTAAGGGCATTTTGGTCATTTAGGGGTAAAATGAATTAAAAACAAAATTAAAAGCCAATTTTTGTCCATATTCTTCATTAGGACGAAATTTCAAGGGTTCTCCATAGCTAGGGTTTGTTTCAAGCTTTCAAGCTCCATGGTAAGTGATTCCAAGCCCCGTTTTTAATGTTCTTTACGTTTTTGGAATCCCGGTAGCTCGATTAAGCTTATGCTAGTAATAATTCAACCTAGGGTTCATATTTGGAAAAATACCCATAGATGAAATGTGTTTATTTTGATGTTTTATGATAGAATATGAGGTTTTAAATTATGTTAGACAACTTGTACTACTCGGTTTTAAGCAAAAACGAGTAAAAGGACTTAATCGGTAAAAATACCTAATAGTCATAAGTGCTTGTTAGAGTATGAATTTGATGCTGCCATAGAAGGGAAAAATGACCAGCATGTCATGAAACATAAGAAAATAGGATGAAGTTAAATTTACGAGCTTTGGGGCAAAAGTGTAAATATGCAAAAGTTTAGGGGCAAAATTGTAATTTTGCCAAAATATGATTTTGGGTCAATTTCAATAATTTGAGTCCTAATTAGACTATATTTTAAATGATAGAGCAAGGAAAACTGAAATTCAAGCTAAAATGGAGAAAATACCAAGTTGTGGACGAAATGGTAAAAGTAGCTATTTTTGCATACGAGGTAAGTTTACAGTAAATAAATGCAATATTCTTTTATTTTACATTATTATTGTAAATCTCCAGCATTTATATACTTATTTTATACGAATATTTGAAGTCAAATTAAAGTAGTAAGTGACAGAGAAAAGCATTAGGAAGCCCCGTTTGAACCTTAGGAATGTTAGGATATTGGGGTTGACAGAGACAGACAGAGATGAAATGAGCCATGTAAGTCCATATCAGATATATGGCTTTGGAGACAGGAATGAGCCATGTAAGCCCATATTAGATATATATATATGGCATTGGAGACAGGAATAATTCATGTAAGTCCATGTCGAAGACATGGCATTGGCAGGATATTGATAGACGAACGAACGACCCAGTATCCTTAGTATTCCGAGTGGTTCAATGGGTCATTGTACACGTTAAATTACAGTGAATTATCAGCAAAAGGGAAGGTAGATTATATTTATGAATAGTGAAAGGTCAGGTAAGAAAGAAGGTAAGTAAGTAAAGAAGAAGGTAGAAAATGAGAAGTAAAGAAAGTTTATGAGGCTAGGTGACATTATGTATAATCATTCATTATGCTGAATGTTGTAATTTATTTGCTTGTAAGCTTACTAAGCCTAGTGCTTACTCTCTTTATTTTCTTTTTCTTATAGTTTTATCAAGCCACTCGGGGATCGAAGGAAACGTCGGAGACCCAATCACACTATCGAAGAAATCACATTGGTATAGTTAGACGTTTAGTTTTGTGTATGGCATGTATAGGAACTTGGTTTCTTTTGATATGATATGATCAATGAATGATGTGTAAATAATTGCTAGTGATTAGCTAATAGAATGGCTGCTGATTACATGTTTAATTGTATGTATGAATAAGTAGTAACTATCACATGAAAACTAAGAAAAATGTGAAAGTAACTTAAAAACAGATTCAAGTATCAGAAATAATGTGATTTTTAAAAATCACTAAAAATTGTAGAGACATGGTTTGATGGTGAATAATATATGAAATTAAAGCTTATTATGTTTATTTTCTTATGGAATAATCAAAACAGGTAAAGGTATTATATTTTATGAGATATCTGAGTTTTAGTGAAACAGGGTCAGAGAAAATTCTAGATCCCCTGTTTTAACTTTGGAAATTCACCATAAATTGTAAAAAAATAATTAGGTGGTTTAATTTATATGGTTAGAATCCTTATTGAATCTAGTTTTAATAGAAACAAACGGTATAGTTATATTAATTTTGTATAGGGATAAAAGTGGTTCGTAGTAAGTAGAGGTCAGTGCAGTCGAATTCTGAAACAGGGGTAACTTTAACTAATAAACTGTACTAATTGGCTAAGTCAAAAATTCTAGAAAAAATTTAGTAGATAGATATATGAGTCTAGTTTCAGGAAAAATTTACGGATCTTAATTTCAAGTTTTGAAACTCGAGAAATGAATTTTTAAGCAGCTATGACGCAGAAAAACAGTTTATTCCGAAAATTAAAATAAGTGGTTTAGAGTTGTTTAAAAGGTAAGATAAGTTTAGTAACACCTCAAGCTTGACTCCGGTGACGGTTTCGGGCGTGGGGGCGTTACAGTTTCCCTGACGAAATTGAGAAACGTTTTACTAAAAACAATAAGGTTGAGATGACATCATTTCTGAATTCTTTGATGTCTATGAAGTATAAGGGCCAACGTACATAGGGGAATACATTATGGAGATGATTCATGTTGCCTCAAGACTTAACTTAAGATGGAGCTTTTTGAGGAATTTTTTGTTCTTATGGTTTTGGTATCGCTTCCTGCACGGTTTAACCAATTTAAAATTGGTTACATCTATCAATAGGAGAAATGGACTCTAAATGAGCTCATTTCTTATTGTGTGTAAAAGAAAGAAAGGTTGAAATATGATAAGTGTGAAAGTGCTCATTTGGCCAGTGCTTGTAAAGACAACAACTTACATTCTAAATAGAATACCCATTAAAGCAGTTGCAAAAACACCTTATGAGCTTTGGACAAGTCGAAAACCTAGTCTAAAGCACTTTCATGTTTGGGGATGTCCACTTGAGGCAAGGCCTTATAAGCCACATGAAAAGAAATTGGACTCCAAAATAGTGAACAACTACTTTATTGGTTATTTTGAGCGATCTAAGGGCTATGAGTTTTATGA
The DNA here is from genome assembly GCA_025698475.1 of Gossypium anomalum. Lineage (NCBI taxonomy): Eukaryota > Viridiplantae > Streptophyta > Magnoliopsida > Malvales > Malvaceae > Gossypium > Gossypium anomalum. The sequence continues at coordinate 64,740,124 of CM046967.1, forward strand.
TCACACAATAAGGAATATTTTTGAGACAAGAACTGCAACATTTTTTGAGGATGTTGAGTTTGGAGAGAGAAATAAAGTTAAAGACATTGCTTTTAAGGAGGAATTGAATTCTAACTTAGTTCTTGCTATCACTTTTGACGATGTTTAGGTTCTCATACCTATCATTGATCAAGAAGTGAATCCAGAATCTCAATAGGACAATGTTAAACAACTCCCTATTCAAGATGAGGTAATTGTTCCAGAAAACAAACTCAACAACCTCAAGAACGAATGTCATTAAAAAAGATCCAGTAGAAAAAGGATTATAATGGCTTTAGTGAATATTTTGACCTTAATGAAGCAAAGTTAATGATTTGCAAATTAAAGAACTTCATCTATGGGCTTAAGCAGACTACCCATCAATAGTATTACAACTTTTACCAAATGATTATCTCATTCAATTTAGAGATGAATTTGGTCGATAATTGTACATGCCACAAGTTTAGTGGGAGTAAGGTTCTATATTTGGTTTTATATGTTAATGACATACTACTTGTCAATAATAAGTTAAGTCTCAACCAGTACCCCAATAATGATTTTGAGATTAAGTAAATGCATAAGATTCCCTACATCTCAAGAGTGGGAGTCTAATGTGTGCTCAAGTATGTATGCATGTGGACATTGCGTACATTATTGGGATGTTAGGCAGATATTTAAGTAACCCTGGTATGAACCATTGGTTAACAGGCGAGAGCGTTATGAGGTATCTTCAGAGAACAAAAGATTACATGCTCACATATCGGAGGTTTGATAAGTTAGAGATCATCAAGTATACAGACTCCAATTTTGATTGAATATTGATGCAAAATTTTGTCACTAGAGTAAAAATTGTGACAATAATTGGTAGTCATTTATTCCAATAACAACAGAAGCACATCAAAGTCAAAGTGCATAGACTTAAAGTTCTTGGTTGTTAAAGTAAAAGTTCAGAGTGTTAGGTGTCTATAAAGCATATTGGGACAAACTCCATAATTGTGGATCCACTTACTAAGGGACTACACCCAAGGTTTTTCATGAGCACATTGCTCATATGGGTGTAATATCATTTAAGGATATTTGGTTTTAATGAGAGTTTGTATTTTTAAATACTTTTATGTTATAGACTCATTTTTAGTTATTTCAGTTTACAGATATTAAGTTTTTTTTTTTTTTTTGCAAAAATAAAGTTTATTTGGTTTATTTACACTTTGGTTTTGGTAAGGTTTGATCTCACTAAGGTTTAAGGAGGACCAGTTGGAAATAGACATATTTAGATCATATTGCATGTAATTTCTATGCTACACATCCATACTTGATCTATGTCATTTGGTTGTGTTAATATACGTTATCAGGGATGGATTTAGTTACGATATATGTAACAAAAGTCGCCTTGGTTCTATGTTAACATAATTAACGGATGAGATTGTTCAGAATACCTTTTGGATATGATAGTAAAATTTTTGAGCTCATAAGGTTATATAATGACATGTAATTATAGAATAATTAGTACATATATGTGTGGTCCAAGTGGGAGATTGTTGGAAAATATGGATATCACATATATATATAATAAGGGTGATTACATGTTATTATTTACTATCATGATAGGTTAGCCCGAATTAAAAGTGATCTAATTTGGTTAAGGTTTATTGGGCTTTAATTATTAAATAAAGTATGGGTCAAATATGTGTATATACTCTAGTAATTCAGTTCTAATCAATTTCTAATTAATGATGGGCTAATTAGGAATTAGGGCTAATGTGCCAAAGTTATATATATTAGAGTTGTGGTCCCCAAATTACACACAAGATAACTTTTCTAATATCCCATTTTTAAAAAAGAGAGAGTTACCTTCTCTAGATTACTTATGTGCTAATTTGGAAGATCAAAACCCCAAGATCCGTAGACTTCAAGAAATCAATGAATTCAGGTACGCTTCCACATCTAGTTTTGTTTTTGATTTATTCTTGATGAGTTGACATGATAGATCCTGGTTTACAATTCTAATTTTAAATTAGATATTATTTACAGTTCTAACACATCAACGCAAAGATGTCTTCAATACCTTTAATAAATTAGTTCTAGTTGTTGACTCAGCGTTGGACAATTATTCTCTCATTACCTGGTTGGTAACTAAAAGGTAGCTCATTTGCAATTACTTCCCTAATCAATAATAAACTTGTAATTCAACACCTAAGATTTAATGTAACAGCCCGATTTTAGCTAAATCAAAATAGTGGTTTCGAAACCACAAATCTGAGATCGAAAAAAATATTTTAATATTATTTTTTGGTGTTTGTAGCATGTGATTATATATGTGTGAAAGTTTTGTGAAATAATTTTAGCGTTTGAGTGCTTAATATGACAAAATGACTAAATCGCGTAAAATGCAAAAGTAGCATGCTATAAGCTAAAAGTGTTTATTAGCTATGGTTTATTAAATATGAAGTCCTTATGATGTTATTAAACCATTTGAATAATGGATGGACAATTATGCATATAGTTAGTGGAATTTTTATGTTTAATCATTAAGGGTAATTATGTCATTTTGTAATTAAGTTAAATTTAAATAAAAACAAAAGCTAAAATAAATCCATTCATCTTTGTTTACAACCAAAATTGGAGAAGAAAAACTAGGGCATGAAGCTTGTTTAAATTTGGGACTTTGATAGCTTATTAGGTATGTGATTTTTGCTCGGTTTTTGATGATTTCTATGTTTTTGAGATCGTTGCTTCATATCCTAGTTAGCCCATGCTTTAATTTTTGAAAGTATTGATGATTTTGTGAAGTGTCATTGATGAATGCTTGAGCTTTTGATGGTTTGATGATGAAAAATGAATATTTGTTGATAGTTTTACATGTTTGGTAAAGGGATTTTTGATGAAAATGCCTAAATAGGATTAAATTGTGAACAATGTAAATTGAGGGGTTAAATTGTGAAATAAATGAAAGTTTTGGTCTGCTAGGGACCTACATGAAATTCGGCTAGACTTGGGTGTAATGAAATTGTATGAATTTTATGTATTTTTGAAATAAGGACTAAATTGAAATAATGTTAAACTTTAGGGGCTAAAGTGAAAAAATCCCCAAATAGGTATTTTTGGATGAAATTGAATGAATAGATGATTAAATGAGCTAAATTTGAATTCATATAGTTCCTGAAAGAAAGAAATCATATTTAGATCGGGGGAAATCGAAAGTTATCGTGTAGTCGATCCGATCAGTTTATTGTATATACGAGGTAAGTTTATATGCAAATAAATGTCTTTAAATTGAATTATATATGTTTCATTATCATTGAATTGCTATGAATGCTGAATGAGCAAATGCGAGTAAGAATCGACGAAGTTACGATATTCGAAAATCCCGTACGAACCTTAGGAATAGTATAGGATATGAATGTCATGACATTAGGATTACCGAGATGTGATTACATATAAGACCAAGTCTGGGACATTGGCATTGTATTGTGATTACGTGTAAGACCATGTTTGAGACATTGGCATCATTATATGATTTCGTATAAGACCCTGTCTGGGACAGTGGCATCGATATGTGATAACATGTAAGACCATATCTGGGATATGGCATTGTATGAGCTTTATGTGACTTCTGAGTATCCTTAACGATTCTGAATGGTTCAACGGGCAAAGTCAAGTCAAGAAAGAATGTATGAATGAGTTAAATGACTCAGGTACGTACGAGATTCATACGAGTATTGAAAAGGGAAGTATTTGATGAATTCAATTATGATATTGAATATGTGTACAATAAGAAAGGCTTGAGAATTTGTATGTGTTTAGCTATGCTTAGCATATTTGAATTGATATGCAAATATTCGTATGATGACTTTACTTGTATATGGCTTACTAAGCTTTTAAAGCTTACTTTGTGTGTTCTTTCCTTGTTTTATAGATTATCGAAGCTAGCTCGAACTCGGGGATCGTCGGGAAACGTCATCACACTATCGATCATCTTGTTGGTACTTTTGAAGCTATATATATATATGGTATATGACATGTATAAGCTAGTGTCATCTTGGCATGCTTTGAACTTTAAATTTAGCCATGTAAGTTGGCTTGTAAATGGTGTTGTTGATGAAGTTGAATTTGGCCTATGTTATGAGTTAATATATGATATGCGATATATTTATGATGCCTTATGTTTTGGTAGGCTTGATATGGTCATTTTGATGGGTTGATGGATAAGTATTTAGTAAATTGTTAATGATGTGTTATGGTTTGAGAAATAGTAAGCTTTGGTATAATTTAAGATGATGTTTGAATGCCATTTTGGTTTAGTAAATGCTTGATGATTTGGGTTATGTCTAAATGTGAATATTAGTAAAGTAACTTTTGGATTTGGAATGTTTTGGCTATAGATTTGAGTAGTTAAGAGTATGATTTATAAATGGCATGAAATGTGTATGAAATAGCATGTTTTGGTTGCCTATTAATGTATTGAATTGGTACAAATGTTGTGGTTTAGGTATGCTTGAAAAAGGGTGAGAAATGTGGCTTCAACCGAACCTATTTTCACTCTACACGGCCAAGCACACTGGCGTGTGGCTTGACCGTGTGTGACACATGGCCTTGGTACACGACTGTGTGTCTGTAACAGCCCGATTTTGGGCTTAGTTGGAACAGTGGTTTCGAGACCACAAATTTGAAGTTAGAGAAATTATTTTTTTATTATTATGGTGTTGTAGCATTATTATAATGGTGCATGAAAATTTTGGTGAATTAATTTTAGCGTTTGTGAGCTTAATTGCGAAAAATGACTAAATAACATAAATGGTTAAAGTTCAATTTTACTTGATAGATATACCAATTAGCTAGAAAGCCAAAATTGGAGGCCCTTAAAGTGCAATTAGACCCCCTTAAAGAGGCATGGCTGGCCATAGGGACAAAAAAATTTATGGGCCAAATGGTTAGGTATTTGATGACCTAATGTGTGATATAATAATACCCTAAAGCCTAGCCTTCATTTTCTTCATTCATCCTTTCTCTTTCACCGAAATTTTCAACCATTCTAAGGGTTTTGGAAGCTTGAACTTTCAGCTATTCATCTCTCTCTCAATTAAGTGATTTAGATGCCCATTTTTTATAATTTTGGTACTTTTGGAACCCTTATGGCATGAGCTAGTTTATGGGGGGACCATTTTGCAAAATGGTTGATAGTTTAGGGATTTGCCATGAATGATATTATGATGTTTGCTAAGTTTTTATGGAAGAAATTAAATCTTAGTTGTGTTGTAAACAACTTTTATGAAAGAACTTCTCATGAAAACCCTAATAGGACCATTTTGTAAAGTTTGTAAAATGGATAGTAATATTGTGAAATAATGGGAATTTTGGGTCACTATAAGAGTAAAAAAGGTTTGACTAGGCTTAAGATTTGAAGAAATTCGATAAAAATCGATTTACGAGCCCAAGGGCAAAATCAAAATTCTTGTAAAGTCTAAGGGCAAAATGGTCAATTTTGTCAAATTATGTATTGTTGATTTTTTTATTTATAGGGTGATTAAATGAGTGAATTTTTATCATTTTAGACCAAGAAAGACAGAATCCGGACCTAGACTGAGGGAAGACTAAAATAGTGGAGTAGTTCAAACTAGCCGCCTACTTTTGTATACCAAGGTAAGTTGTATGGTAAGAATGCAACTATATTGCTATAGTGAGTAATTGAATTCCTATTGCATAGATTGTTTTTTATTGTGAATATGAGAATGCATGTTGAGAAATTAATGTAGTAAAGACTTTCGGGTCGAACATTTGGAATGAACTTAGATACTCATACCAAGGCATTAGGTGGTATGTGGGCCAGTGTAAGATCTGTCTGGGACATGCATCAGCCACCTTATGAGTGCCAGTGTAAGACATGCATCGGCCTTGGGATATACAAGCTAGTGTAAGACCTATCTAGGACATGGCGTCAGCTTGTTGCGTGTCAGTGTAAAACCTATCTAGGACATGGAATCGACACTGATAAATGAGACCCAGTGTAAGACCTATCGGGACATGGCATCGGCCTCGATATATGAAAGTCAATGTAAGACCTGTCTGAGACATGGCATCGACTTTAATGTGCTAGCCAGTGTAAGACCATGTCTGGGACATGGCATCGACATCTTATCCCATGTTCGGGGTTATTGAGTATCCTGTAGTTTTCCAAATGGTTTAACGGAAGATTTATGGATCTATGTCAAAATAAGGAATACTATAACCTTGTGGTGAGTGGTACAGGTACCTACTTGAAATGCATGAGTTGTGGGCTCAATATATGCTATATGAATTGTATTGGATGGTGATGGATAAGTTGTGCTTTTGTCTATTTATTGTGTTCATGAAAAAGTTATGAAATGTTAAGAGCCTATTGATGTACGATAATTAGTTGATGCTTATTTACATGCAACTTACTAAGCTTTATGGTTACCCCTTTTCTTTCTATTTTTTTATAGAGCCGTCAAAGTAGCTCGTGGATCATCGCATTACGTCGGAGAAGATAATCACACTATCATCTGAAGCGCTTGGTATAGTCAGTCCTTTTATTTTGATTATGGCATGTATAGGATCTTGACCTTTGGGCTTTATGTCATTGTTAATTGGCCAAATGTGTTGGCTTAATTTAATACTTGACTCGTTTTGTATAAGGCCATGAAAAATGGCTAATATTGAAAGTTATTATATGAATGCAAGATAGTCTTTCATGAATGTGAAATTGTTGGCATGGCTGAATAAATGAAATGTATATAGACCTTAGCTAGGGTTGTTTGGTTCAGAAATTATATTAAGTTATACTTTGATATGTTGGTTGGTGTTAGATTGTGTTTCAGGGTGGCAAAGGGCTTGGTAGATAGCCTTATGTTGTCCACACGGGCATGTGACTAGGCCGTGTGTGACACACGGTCAGCCCCATGGGCGTATTGTTCGACCATGTGTCCCTTGCACCTAAATTTTACAAGTCAGTATGCATGGTAGTAAACACACGGGCAGAGACACGGTAGTGTGTCTCAGTCATGTGGAGGACACAGCCTCTGGCCACGAGCGTGTGCCCTGGCCGTGTGCCCCTAAATTGTTGCTGACGTCAAAAATAGAATGTTAAGGTTTTTAGACATGGGCTAAGACACGGGGCGTGTCATGGCTGTGTGAGGAACACGGGCAATGGACACGGGCGTGTGTTAGGCCGTGTGAAAACCCCTATAGATTCGAATTTAGAATTAAATTCACACGGGCGTGTTGCCCTTCTACACGGGCGTGTGCCCTGCTTCTAATGGAATTTCTCAAAGTTTTTTTTTTAGATGTTGGGATTAATCCCGAGTTATTTCTAAACGCGATTTGGGCCTCGTAAACCCATATTAAGAACTTTTAGATTAAAAGAGCAAAGTTTTAAATTTGACCTAGCTTTTTATAACTCGAAAATGATTGTACGCATGCAGTTAAGTCAGGTAATGCCTCGTGCCTAGTCCCGGCTTCAAACTCGGGTAAGGGGTGTTATAGTGTCCCCTGGGGTAGCCCTTCGAATTAAGGCAGTATACCCTACAGGTTTGGCACGGCCTAGACACACAGGCGTGTCTACTGGTCGTGTGTGGCATACAGGCTGGCACATGGGCTTGTGGCTGGCCGTGTGACCCAAGTCAGTAAACCCTCCAGTTTTCCCACGGCCATGGCACACGGGCATGTCTCTGGCCGTGTGGTGTAAGTCAGCATGTATGCCCTATTTTCACACGGCCTATGACATGGGCATGTCTGGTGGTCGTGTGAGGCACACGGCCTGTTCACACGGGCGTGTGACCCTTGAATGCTTGAAAATTTTATAAGTTTCCTAAAGTTTTCATATGTTATTGGTTTAGTCCCAAACCTCTTTCAAGCATGTTTTAAGGTCTCGTAAAGCCTTATAAGGGACAATGTGATTATATTTGATTGAACTTTATGTGATAATGGATTTATGTGTGAGAAATGTATGATTTGTGTTGTGATTTGGTCGGTAATACCTCGTAACCCTAATCTAGTGATGGACACAGGTTAGAGGTGTTACATTTAACTTGCTGGCATTAAAAATGAGAACGACCTAATTCTAACCATCAAGCTCAAGTCAGCATGGTTTATTTAAGCTAGATCACACATCTACACCACATAACTGTAAACTACAACATAAACACTTTATGTAGTTCATCACTAGTATTAGAATGAATTAAACATTTAATTATTCTAATTGACAAGGCAATCATTTTAAGCTATCAAATACTGGCCACATATTTGACAAACTTGAGCAATTGTGATTAAAATAGAATATGCATGAAGACTAAAGAACAAAGAAGAATTAAGCACAAATTGTATCTCACAAATTTATTAAATCAAACTTTAATTAACCTTTGACTAGAAATAAAAGTTTAGAAACTCATAAAGAAAAAACAATGCAAAAGCAAAATAAAACTAAGGTGGTTATGCCCAAGTCTCTCCCAAGTTTAAACCTAATAATGTTTACTTATTGGGAAAAATAATAAAATGGATCATTAATTAAAGAAAGCACAAATTTTCAAGGTTTCTTGACAATTTTTGCGTCAAACTTCCAAGCCATTTTTGGGTTCTTTCTTGAGATTTTTCAGGCTTGAGTTGTGAAATAACTTTAGTTAGATATTTTGATTATCTTCGATAGGTATATCATGAGCCTAACATAAAGTTCAATAGCTCAAGATATGGGTAAAATACGGAAGATGCAATATGTTGAAAGTCAAAAAATGGTCAAAAATAAACTTTAAATTCCCTTTTCTCTAATTATTCCCTAAATAAATAATAAGTATAAATAATATATTTAAGAACATGAATAACATAATTCAAGAGGATAAATATCACAAATAAATTGAGAAATTAAGCACTTATCAACTTGACATATTCCACAATTCTATCTTTGCTTCATACCACTTCAATGGATTGAAGCCTTTTGAGTCATTACAATCTTCACCAAAATACAAGTTATCTTCAATCAAATCTCCATGTCGAGAACATAAAATCATGTTAAATTTGAAACATGAAGAAGCTAAAGAGGGGTTTATCAACACGTGTCTTTTGTCAAGGACTTGTAAGTGTATGGACCTTTATCGAGGAAATTAAAGGAGCTACCATGTAAATACCTGTAATTACTTGTGTTGAAAGTCCAATACGCAAAATCTTGTCAAAAATAAACTTTTAACTCTTTTTCTCCAATTATTCCCTAAATAAATAATAAATAATAATAAGTATAAATAATATATTTAAGAACATAAATAATATAATTCAAGAGAAGAAATATCAAAAATAAATTGAGAAATTACACACTTATCAATTTGACATATTCTACAACGCGTATCTTCACTTCCTACTAGTTCAATGAATTGAAGCCTTTCAAGTTGTCACAATCCTCACTAAAATAGAAGTTATCTTCAATAAAATCTCCATGTTGAGAATATAAAATCATGATAAATTTGGTACATGAAGAACCTGAAGAGGTGTTTAAATATACGTGGCTTTTGTCAAGGACTTGTAAGGTATACTTTCATCGAGGAAATTAGAGGAGTCACCATGTAAATACTTGTATTGACTTTAAATTTTCAATAACCATAAGAATGAGTTATAGACCTATAAAAAAATACAAGGCCTTAGGAATACAATGCCCACTAATAGATAAGGTACTGTACTCTGAATACGTAATGCTAGGAGTCTCTCGTCGATGATGTTCCTCAGACACAAACAAAAGTCTACAAATCTAAACATTAAGAAAATTCGAAGGCTGAGCTTTACAAGCTTAGTGGTACACAACAAATGTAATACCCCATACCCGTACCTGAGACCGAGATAGGATACGAGGCATTACCGAGATTTTCAGAATAATTTCAATTAATTTATATTATTTAGTATTCATTTGCATGTTTCATGTAACATTCTTTTCATATATATATTCAATTCAAAATATCATATAAAATACGATACAATACTTAAATTTTCATATTTACATGTTCATGCAGGATATACGAATCTACCTGACTAAATTGTAGAAATACCAATATTTAGGGGCATATTGGTAATTTACCATATTCCCAAATTGCACCCAATCTTAAATTGATAATTTCATTCAATTTATTAATTTAGATAATAAAACAATTCATTCCCTTCAATTTAGTCTTTTTTGACATTTTTACAAAATTACCCATAAAGTTTTACTTTTATTCAATTTAGTCCTTGAGCCTAAAACATACAAATTAGCCATGCTAGATGAATATTCATACATATTTTTCCTCCTCCTCCTCTCCATTCCACATCCTTAGTATAAACAACACACTTGTAGGTAACATTATCCATAATTTTCACTATCTACTTATGTGAATATTCAAGCTGTCCATCTGTGTCATAGTCACTAAATTATCTTTATTTTGAGCTAAAGAACTCCAAATTAAGATCCGCTAATTTTTCCTGAAACTAGACTCATATACCTTCTTACCATAAAAATTTCATAATTTTTGGTTGGGCCAATTAATACAGTTTATTCATTAAAGTCTCCCCTGTTCTGCTATCTGACAGTTCCGACCCTTCTTCACTAAAAATTAATTATCTCCTCGTACAAGATTCGAATGATGTTCCCATTTGTTTATTTTGAAAATAGACTCATTCATAATTCTATACATATAAATTTAAGTCCCTAATTATTTTTCTTCAATTTGTTATGATTTTTCAAAGTCAGAACAGGGGAACCCGAAATCATTCTGACCTTGTCTCACAAAATTCATCATATCTCATGATTTACAATTCCATTGCTTACATAATTTATTCTATAAGAAACTAGACTCAATAAGCTTTAATTTCATATTTTATTCATCCTCTAATTCGATTTCTACAATTTTTTGTGACTTTTCAAAGTTAGACTACTGCTGCTGTCCAAACTGTTTTAGTGCAAAATGTTGATTTCCATTTTGTCCCAAATTTCACAATTCATACAATTCAGTCCTTGGTCAATTAACCCCTCAATTAAGATAATTTTCTCAATTAATACTTTTCATAAACATTATAAGTTATTTCATAATTATTGAAATTCAGAATTTCCATATAAAACTCTAACTTCAAACTCTTTTACAATTAGGTCCCAAACATTCACTTTCTATTCAATTCTTTCAATAAAATCAGCATATAAATAATTTAAAGCTCTAATTCCATGCCAAATCATCATATAGTTCCAGCACATATTCATAGCAACTTTCAATTTCTTTCATAGAATTAAAAACTAATGAATTCAACAAATGGACCTAGTTGTAAAGGTCACAAAAACATAAAAATTTCAAGGAGAAAGCAAGAATTAAACTTACATGAAGCAAGAGTATGAAAACCAGCTTGAACCCTCCTCCATGGCTGTTTTTCAGCTGATGAATATGAAGAGAAATGAAGAGAATTCTAGATATTCCAATTTAGTCCTATTTTTATTTAGCCAATTTTGGCAATTTTCCAATTTTGCCCTTATTTCATCCATTTCCTGATTTTTCTCAGCTATTGCCGCCAAAAATATCTCCTTTAGGATTATTTGCACTTTAGGTCCTTCCTCATTTGACAATTGAGCTATTTAATCCTTCTAGCAACTTTTACACCCTTTTCAATTTAGTCCTTTTTATTTAATTAACCACCCAAACGTCAAAATTTTCTGACTAAATTTTAATACTACCTCACCAACACTCCATAAATATTTCTAAAAATATTTATGGCTCAATTTATGAAGTCGAGATCTCGATACCTCACTCTCGACCCAATTTACTTAATTAATTCTTTTAAATACCAAATTCACTAATTCAAAAATACTTTTATATTCGCATTTGACTCATAGGTATTAATTTATTAAATTTTTAACTCACCCGTCGAATTTGGTGATCTCAAATCTCTATTCTCGATACCACTGAAAATTAGGATGTTACAACAAATCTACCATACTTCAAGCAATTCATAAATATAAGCATGCAAATCAAATGTATACATAGTAACATGACATGAGTATCGAATAATTAAAACATGAGTCATTAAATCTACATAACCAAATCGCTTGCATATCAAACTTGTCAAACTTGTTGGATTGCACATACTGCTCAAATAATCGGGTATCCGGATAGTCCTGTGCCACTCATGGCTGCTAGTCAAATAATCTCGGGTGTCTGTAGGGTTATCCCGAGTGCCACTCATGGCTGCTAGTTAGGTTAGAACCTGAAGGCTGAGCGCAAACAAAGCATCAAACATAGAATCATAAAAATACAACCATGACATTCGAGTCTCATACTCATTTTAGCTTACTTATCATTCAAGCTAAAATATTAACTAAAAAGATGTAACAGTCTGCTACCTTAACATTCTGACATTTCCTCATTCAAAAATTAATACGTCTTAATATATAACTCTAAATCGAGCACCGTTTATTTTAAATGAAACTAGACTTTTGTAAGGTTATAGAGATATAAGGCTCACTTCTATTTTATCTTATGAAATTTTCGGTGATTTTTCAAAGCCACTGCTAAATCTGTTTTATAAGAATTCTGCTGCTAGATTTTTATGACCTTTCAACACTAAAAAATTCATATCTTTTAAAATACAAATCAAAATTTATTTCCGTTTGTTCTAAACGAAACTAGACTAACTTATAGTTACAACGATGTATATATCACTTCTTAATTATTTTTACAGAATTTATGGTGAATTTTCAAACTTATTGTTCATGTAATAATCAATTTCTATCATATTTCACAACTAAGTTTTTAGCTTCATTTTAAAACATCCAAACAAGATTTCCACCAAAGACATATAACAAGCATGAATTATCACACAAGCATCATATTTATGATTTATCAAGAAGTATAGGAGAGTTAGAGGGTACCACATTGATGGAAGAACACCAACAAAGTTTCTTGCCTAACTCTCCTCCACTTTGCCTTTACTCTTAGCTTTAGAAGATTCACCACCCTCTTTAACTAATAGCTATGTAACACACAAGATTTCGCACAAAAATAAGAGTTGATAGGATGTAAAAATACATAGTTTAAATAATTAAATAAATAAACTATGAGAAGATGGGTAGAGACTTCCTCAACTCAAACCCTTCCAAACACCCAAAAAAAAACCTCCACCTTCATCATTGATGAACATAGATACTTTTTTTTCTTTCATGGAACTTTAAAAAAAAAAAAAGATCAAGACCCTTACCTTCTTTAAGATTTTGAGGATGAAAAAAAATGGTGAGAACTCACTCAAATCTCTCTCCCTCTAAAAGACATGCTAAGAAAAAAAAAAGATGAAGAAAAGAAGAAAAAGGAAAAATAAAAATGAAGAAATGTAAAAGGAAAAAAACAATAAGGTAATTATAATATAGGGAAAAATAGGGACAAATTTAATTTATCCCATACCTCAATCTACCAAACCATCTTTTCTCATTAATTGAGAGAAGATTTTTATTCAAAAATGGTAAAATCACCATATTAGCCATCCATCTTCCCCCTACTTCATACAAGCTTCCCAACATCCTTAATTTCTTATAAAAAAAGTCCAAGTTCACCCAAATTAATTCCAACAAAAACCCAATCCCAAAATAAATTTATCCATCGCCAACCCAGGTTAACACTTGAATGTTGACTCAAGAATATGGGGTCGTTACATGCGGTGTGCATCATAACCAATGACAATTAATCTCAAACCTCGTAACTTCCATGTGGAAATATGTAGAACATGCAATGTTAAATGAAGAATAGTTTCAAACTTTGTAATCTTAACATTAGGAAAGATAGAAAATTTGATGAATAAGAAAGACCAATTCTAGAATTTGGACCATTAACATGGTGAGAGGTAGAGCATGTGCCAAGAAAGATTTATCAAAGCCTTCTAAGCATCAATATGAAAAAAGATAGCTTTATGCATCCATTTTGACAACCAAATAATATTAATCAAAGAATTTGAAAAATTAAAATAACAATAGATAGCTTATGCTAATTAAGGACACCTCATATCAGACTTGGGCTTTAAAACATCAAAATGGAAAAAGATAGCTCATGTGCTCCAAGAAAGATCCACCTCGATCTTAGGAGCGTTAAGATGGAGAAAAATGTCTCATACACTTGTATTGTTACATTGCAAAGGTTGAATCAATCTATGGCAGTTGTTGAATGTCCTAGTTCCTTCCGACACAAGTTTAGTTGAACAAATGGTTACTAAACACTAGTTTTTAGTGAATTTAACAAGAATTCTCTAATCGCATAACTAATTGATACTAATCAAGTTGGCCTTCCAAGCTTCAAGAGTGAAGACATTTTGAAGCCTAGGAAATCCATTAACATTGAGGTTTCATTTACCAATGATTTTACCTTTCTTGTTGTAATACCCCACACTTGACCCAATCGTCAGGTCCGAATATAAGACACTACATTCGTTATCAAAGTAACTTGAACGAGCTTCTCTTAAGTAGTCAACATAAGCATCAATCAAATATCACAATAAATAAAACATTCATATGGTTTATAACATTTACATGTCTTTTAAAAAACTTTCGAATAATTTTTACTTGAGTTTTAGGTTTTTGGGGATAATTAAGACCAAATTTGGGTCTTCGGGGGTCAAAACAAGTCATAACAGGAGAGTGGCCATATTTTGACATACTTGTACCGATAGAAGTCCCTGCTACTGTTTACTTTTGGCTACTAACTTACTTGTACCGATACATTTGACCACTTAGATACATAGAAGTTTTTCAGAACCCAAAAGTGACCCAAAAACTCATCTAATTTAATCTAAAACATTATCAAATCATCTCAAAACATTATAAACATTATAAACTAGTTCTAAACACCATTCTAAGCATATCTAAACATTTTTAAACACATGGTTACAACATATACACATCATTATCAAAACCATACATGAAAATCTACTTACTTTCTATATAAGCAGCACTTCAAACTTAGTATCAACATGCCAAAATGAGTTTCATACAATCATATAGCTAGTAGAGAACCAATATATATACACAAACACATATAATAACTATATGCAAATTACAGTCTCCAACATATAAAATAAGCTTAAGGACATATCTCTAACTCTTGGTACATGCCAACTTGATATAAAACATAACAAAACCACTAAAAACATTGTTGATCCAAGAATTGAGTCTTGGATGTTGTTGTACTCCTCGATTCATTGAGATCTAAAGTTACATGCGCACGAAAATAAACAAATCATACATTGAGCAACGGGCCTTAGTGGTTCTAACATGATTTAAAAATAAAATAAACCAAATCATAATTTAGTTAATCATGCTCATTTAACATGTAATTTATAACTAACTAGGCTATATCCACCATTCTTGTCTCATGACTTGATTTGTCGTAATTTGATATGTCAAATTAGGCTTCTCAGTTATACTTAAGGAGCTTTTTTTAGCAAATTAGTATTTTAGCATAGTTTGTAGACTCTCTTTAATAAGTTGTAGACTCTTTTTAATAACTTTCTCTTTATTTTGATACTCAAATTGGTCAAATGCGCCATTTGGATCCTAACGATCGATTGAGTGTTGTAGGAACTTGACGGTGGCCAATTTTGAGCAAAAACATCACTAAGGAGGGAGTATCACAATATCCAATCAAGGGTATCACTATACCCTCAATAAATCTAAAATGAAAAGGAAAATAAAGACCACCTATAGTGGTATCACGATACCTAACCTTCAAGGGGGACTCTCATTTTGAAATTGTCCTTGATATCGCGATATCCAAACCCCGGGTATCGCGATATCACTATCATGAGGGGAAAAAATGACATCAATGGTATTTCTTGTTCAACCGAAGCACCAATCAAAAAAACACACTAAGGGGCATTTTGGTCAAGAAAATGGGTTAGAATTGCTGATAAAAAAAAGCCAAAAATTGGATAAAGAGAGAGGAAGGCCATTAGACACATGTTTTAGAATAGTTTTCCTTAGTTTTTTCTCTTCATTTTATCTAGGGTTTAGTCTTCTCCATAGCTACATAACTTAGTTTTCTACAATTTCCTCGGTTTCTTAGCATTTTCTTATGTAGTTAAGTTAGTTATTATTATCACTTAGGTTTATTTACATGTTTAGTACCTTGAACTTGCTTGTAATCACATTTTAATCTCTAATTTAATGTCATTTCAGTTTGCTTTCTTTTCATCCATTAAAAATGTCGTATTTATTATTTTTGCTCATTTACTTTGCTGTTAGTTGCTTTCTTTTCAACTTTTTCCAAGTAAAAATCACAACTTTCATCTTTTTGTTCAAGTTTTATGTCAATAGCTTTTATGTGTTCTTTCTTTTTGTTTGTTAGTTTAGAAATGGTAATGAGTGGCTAGATATTTTGAGGTTGGTTGATGGAAATGTTGGGTAATTGATTTTTGGGTTTGAGAACTAAATTGTAAAACTAGACTAAATCGAATAGACTTAAAAACATAAGATTAACGCCCCTAAGGGAAAATCAAGATAATTGAAATCGAGAGGAGATCTTATTGGGCATCAATTTGATAAGTGTCAGGTTAGTCGGTGAATTCGAGAGATAAACCGAATAAATTTGTCTAATTTGGTAAAGGTGAGGCCTAGAGGTAAAATGGAGCCAATTTAGGAGTAATAGCAATTTATATCCCCAATTCGGAAGTCAACCAACCACATGGTAATCAATCAACCGTCTCTATTATCATATTTGCTCGTATTGGATAGCCGTGTAGTTTATTTTCTTTACAATTTGGTCTTTTGCAAATTTTTGTTAATTAATTGGTATAATCACACTCTTGAATGACCTGTCGTACTATATCACCTAGCGAGTAGTTTTTTAGACTCTTTATTTGCATATTTGTAGCTAGAATTGACTTAAACGTCCACTCCTTTGGGTTCAATCCTCGGAGTAAGCCTATACCCTGTTGTATCACATCATACCCTCTTATAATGAAATTGTTCATTGCTCCTAGCTTTGAAGTCAAGTTGTTAGGATCTCGACTGATGGATCTTGTCATTAGATGTTCCGTAGGAAACCTATTTATCTTATCAAGGCTCGTTCTTCATTTTTACCTCTTCCTCGCGAATAACGTATGATGAACAAGTGGAACTCCTCGAAACGAATCCCAAGCCTTAAGATTTGTTAGAGAGAATCTTAAATCCCGTAAAAAAATGTTTAATCTTATTGTTTTATTCACTTTCAAAATCTCTCTTAAATAAAGATTACAAAGTTCAATCAGAAGACTTACTAAGAAAAGAGTTCTAAGAAAACAAGAAATACTCATAATTAAAATTTTAATACTTTCCTAATAAAATAAAAAAAAATATTCCTAATAACATAAAAATATTTCCCTTAAACATTATCCACTATCATTTCACTTTTGCACATCCTATGATTCACGTAGGTTTCTCAAACAAATGCGTCAACAACACAATCTCTCAAAAGAGAAAAACTAAGTAATGTACTATTTTTTTGTGTAAAACAAATCCTAACTAAACTAACCACCTAAAACTTTAATAATTACGGACCCTACCATTCCAAGACTCGCCTAAACCATTAGTCTCTAATTTATCTCCTCTGGACAATTCTAAATTATGCACTATGTTATACTGTTTTTCCCAACTCATTGAAATCTTAATAGTTTCCATAAAATTCCAAGATATACCTTGGAACACAAAGAGATTTCTATTTTTCCATATGCTCCATGCTAACAAACCAAAAAAAGTAGACCAAGTCACCCCATTCCCCAATGTCCATCCAGTATTTTCTAGGTTTGTTATAAACCAATCGGAGAGGTTCCACAAATTACTTCCAAACATTTTTAGTATCCATGCAATCGCTAAGGACATGTAAGATATCTTTAATCTCATGGTGGCAGACTGGGCAGGACATACTTTGTCCAATACCCCTTCATACACATTCCTGGTTAGTAAGCAATCTTTGTCTATGAACAAGCCATAACAAGAAGTGAACACGATGCGGTCCTTGATACTTCCAGACGGCTTTCCACTTAGTATCTTTTACATCCCACGCATCTGCTTTTAACATATGATATGCACTATTAACCGAAAATCATCTAATTGTTGTATGTTTCCAAAAGATTTTATCAGACTAACTAGAGGGTGTGGTGGAGGGAGTAGTGTACTAATTTGATCCAACTTAATATATAAATTTTAAATTTTATTTAAATCAATCCAAATTTATAAATCTATACTATTACATTTTTTCTTGATAATGTTTAATGTCCCGGATTAATTGAATTTCAACTTTTTCTATCCATAACAATATATCTAATCATTTTTAAAAATAATTACCAATTAAAATTTCATTTTTTACATTTCTTTTTTCAACCAATGTATTAATATAACTCAATGAATTCATCTATCGGTTAAGCAAATGCCGACCCCAGAAAGAGATAAATTAGAAAGCGGTCCAATAATATCTCACTTGGAATGGGAAGTATATCTCTCTATAATACACTATATTATATAGTTTTATTATAATAATTTTATGTGATGTCTACATCCTTTACAAATTTAGCTTCAGGCCACTGCTCTGCACTCAGTAATATGGGCATCAGTTTACAGCAATATTAACTCATTGGACCACACAATCATATTTACATTTTCAATGGTTTTTAATTAACATTAAACCCTACCTGTTAAAGTTTGCGTTTTTTCTTGAAAATGAAGAATGAGAACAAAAGAAGGGAGTGAACCAACATCCAGAACTTCATTTCCGATCAGTGGGTAAGTATACAAATATTATAATTGCATGTTTTAAAAACTGTAAACTAAATTTTCACGTAAAATATTTAACATCTTAATTGAGGTCCCTACATTTTTTTATTAAAAAAAATCTAAGTTTTGGGTTGTTTTGTAGAAAAAATTCAGATAGTTTTACGTTGATAACAACATTCATGCCAACCGAATTAAGACTCAATCAGTACAATTATGTAGATTTTTTTTTTTTTACAAAAATTTATGTACTTTCGTTCTAAATAAAATGTATGTAATTTGAGTTAGTGTAAAAAATATATTACTTTTATATTATCCCAAAGTATATTATGACGTATGTAATTTGGGCCATTCCAAATAATATTAGAGTTTAGTTTGTTTTTTATTTTTAAGAAAAGTAATATTAGACTATAGTTAAACTTTATATTATTCCACAAATATATTATTTTGATTGGCTCATTCTCAAAATATAACTATCTCTACTATGTTAGATTTTCAAAAACTATATATTAGATTTTAAAATAAAAATATTTAAAAACAATAATTTGTAATACTTGGATGCTAAGGTTATGATAATTTAGTTGCAAAAATATGAAATGAAGAAAAATATTAGTAAAGGGGAGAAGGGATTAAACAGTGAAAATCTCAAATAAATTAAAATGTAATGAGATTTAGTTAAGTAATCAAGAATGATTTGTAATTTTAGATAAATCACCTAAGAATGTTTTATATTTGCTTTGAAAAATATATGGTTGGTGAAAATATTTTTTTTAAATAATATACTAAATTTTGTCGTAAGTAAAAAAATATTTTATGTTTAAAATATTTTTAAAAAAAACTTATCTAATAATGTATATAAGTTTGATGGTAGTAAACTTATATTAATAATGTTAATTATGATATGAAAGAAGGGATATTTCCATAATTACATAACTAAATTAGAGATCTCATTAATATTTTAGAATAGGGGATGGTTTGAACCAAATGAATATTTTTAACCAATGCTCCTTACAAGTCAAGATTAAAAGATGATAGCTTTTAAGTGAATGAGTTGTTTAATATATAGTCAATAGCAACCCTATTTGTTTATCAAAATTTTAGTTGTTCCAGAGGAGTGGTCGTTATACATTTGAGACACAAATAGCACATCATATTTAATTTTTATTAAAAACTGTAATGTATTAATAATATTAGTTAGTGAAATTTAGATTGCATCATTAATAAAATTTATCAACGTAATTTCATATATTAAAAATTATTTTCATTTTATAAAATATATTACTATATTGTAACTAAAAGTTATTATTTATGAAATGTCAAATTTGATGCTATGATTGGAGATAAAAATATTAAATTATAAATGCTGGAAGGATTAAAATGAAATTTTACCTTACGATGCTAAAGAACGAGGGACCAAAGACCCTTGGATCCGCCTTGATTTGGATATGCTTTTTTAATTAAGAAATATATAAATATTCTATTTTTATAAAAGAGTTCAATTATTGATTATGGCAGGTAAAGATGCAGAAATATTCAATCCCATGAACAATCAGAGATTAAGTGATTTCTTGTATTACAAGGAACAAACAAATGAAAATGGGAAATGTATGGACAATGTTCTTCAATTTCAATCTTCAAAGTCCAAGTATATGGCCTCCTTGTTCTTGTTGGTCACCCATGGATTCTTTTTCCTTTTTCTTGGGTGGCTTTTCTGTTGTCTTATTCATGTGGTTTTACTTGAGTATCTGAGATTTCAACTAGTAAAAAAGTAAAAGGACTATGTATAAAAACGATGAAAATATCATTGTCTTTGACAGATACTGCTGATAAAAACGTCTAATGCTTACTTCGTCAACATTCTTAGTTTTTGTAATCAATGATTTGAAGCAGTGTTTTGGCATTTTTCAATCTCAATGGAGCAACCCTTCATGAGGCTTGTCTTAGATGCAAACAAATCTTTGTACCCAAGGATCGGATAGCTTCCCAAAATAATAAATTAATGTAAAAAAAAGGGGTGTATAATTAGCTGCAAGCAACAGTAAAAACCAGCTTTCAAACAAATTCTTTCATTGTCTCAATGACCCTTTTAGACAGTCTTGCCGGCAAACCGAATAATCAATTTTATCTGTTCAAAGTCTAGCTCTTTGTGGCACTGTGTAAGGTATCAGGCTAAGACTGTTGGGGGTGATTGAGAGTGAATGAAGAAAGGGTCTGTTTCTTTGAGCCATCTGGGTACTTTTCCAAGCCCAGGAGGTTCAGATTACCGTGATAATGGGGCGGTGGTGAGTCAAAAAGGTTGGAGTTCAGAGCGAGTGCCGCGTTCGGCTAACAGCAATGGCAGTAGCAGAAGACATATCAGTGCTTCATCTTTGACACCTTTTTACAGTGGAAGAACTTTGCCTTCCAAATGGGAAGATGCTGAGAGGTGGATTTGTAGCCCTGTTTTGGGTTATGGTGTTAGCAAGAACGTAAACTATCATCTCCAGAGGCGGCCAAAGTCTAAAAGTGGGCCGATTGTGCCCCCTGGGATTGCTTTCTACTCCAATTGCTCGCCTTCCATGAACTTGCTTGATGGTGGAGGAAGTGGGACCGTGAGGAATTTGATGGCAGGGTCTCCATTTTCAACTGGGGTTTTGATGGCTGATGGGGTTTCCGTTCATTATCTTGGTTGTAGAGCTGCTGCAGCTGCTGGAGATGTTGACGGCGATCAATCTTGTATGGTGCAGAGTGATAGTAATGTAGCACGATCCGCTATTTTACCTGGATGGTCGTCAGATTTGGTCAGTGAGTCTTCATTGCCAAGCTCTCAAGGTATTACTGTTCTTCCTTTGTTTTGAGCTTCATTTGCTTGCAATTTCATCTTAGGCTGATCTGATTATGGAAGTTCAACTACATGAAGTAGGATAATCTAACCCCCACAAAATCCAATTTTTCCAAATGGCAAAGAAGATACTCTAAAAGTCAATCCCACTTCTTTTAAATATCTAATCATTACTGATTAATTGTAAATGATGAACTTCTTAAGGATGCATCTGGTAGGTAAACTTTGTTCCACCCACTCTTCATTTCTCTTTTAAGTATCCGAGTTTGAGGAACATAGAGACTTGGAGGCTAGTAGATAATGAAATATGATTAAATTTTAATAGATCCTGTAAAACGTTAGCTTCAAATTGATATTGCATTTTTGTTTGTGGCTTGGAGCCGCTGCGACTGCAATAAGAAGGCTATATCTGTTCATGTTGGTTTCAAACTTCTGATGTTGGATATCAAATTGTCGCAGATGAAAAACTTGATGAAATCAAGGATGCCGAAATGATGCTGTGTCGTGTAGCTTCGCGGAGGGATATGGCGACACAAATGAGCCCGGACAACAGTAGCAGCCACTCATCTACTAGAGAGAGGTCTTCATACGGCCACTCACCTCCCCCTATCCTTCCTCTTCCTGCTGTGGACAACAATGATCATCCTTCTAAACTGGACATCAGGGAAGTGCAGATAGACAAGCGAGCCACTGTTACTAACCGGTCAAAAAGGCATGGATCGAGAAGAATCAAGAAAGGCGAGCCGGATTTTGAAGGCTTCTACCGAAACAGCGCCCCGACTTCTGCTTTATCTCTGGATATCTCAGAGGCAGCAACAAGCATTTCAAAGTATGTTTTTATTGCTTTCTTCCTCAAGTTCTGCCTGCATCATCCAGTTAAAACAAGAGAAGTCCATAATAAACACAATCAATTGAAATCCAATGAACTCATTTTGTGCTTTGCTTAATGAAGTTTAAAATGTAATTTTCACTAGTTCAAACGGGGACCAAGATCACTACTTTCATATAATATTAGAGTCCCAATAATTTCCTAGGACGTGTAACATTAAATAGTAGGGGCCACTACACTTCCCAACATCCCTGGAAACCATAGTTGGATTAATTTGAGGGTAAGTTGGGTCATTCAATGCTTGGTGTTTAGTGTTCCCAGGAAATTTCCAACATTGAGTTCCTAGGTGGAACTGCATGATTTCAGGGGAGCATTAATATCAATATCCAAAAGAAACTTGGGGAGTAGTTGAGTGAAATCAAAGTACCAGAAATATAGAGGATCTTTTTTTTTCTGAAGAAGATCTTAACTTGGATTTTTTACAGGTTGCAAAGAGAGGAAGCAAAGATCAGTGCTTGGGAGAATCTGCAGAGGGCAAAAGCTGAGGCAGCCATACGTAAACTAGAGGTTCACATGCACACAGGATTTCTATTTTTGTCACTTTTTCTCTCTATCCAACTGTTTAAACCGTCTTAAAATCTCTTTTTTTTTTTTTTTCCTGAATTTTAATATCAGATGAAATTAGAAAAGAAGAGATCAGCTTCAATGGATAAGATCTTGAGGAAGCTGAGAACGGCTCAGGTGAAAGCTCAAGAAATGAGGAGTTCCATATCAGGCAAAGACGATGAACAGATTCCCAAGACTTCACCAAAGTTTACATTCTTCCATATCCGCATGAGTTTTCTCAGCAGTTGCTTCACCTGCCATGGTTTCTAGTTTCTTGCAAATCTTATGTCCATATCCTCAGATCTTTTCCATCAGGTATTAGCTTCCAATGGAGTATTTGTTTCCGGATTTTTTTCCCTGCCGGTTTCTCGGCTTCCCTACTCTTCCATGTAAATTATCTTAAGATTTCTAGATTCGATGGTCCAGGAGACTACAGCTTTCAACTTCTTGCTC
The DNA here is from genome assembly GCA_025698475.1 of Gossypium anomalum. Lineage (NCBI taxonomy): Eukaryota > Viridiplantae > Streptophyta > Magnoliopsida > Malvales > Malvaceae > Gossypium > Gossypium anomalum. Next base: position 64,763,584 of record CM046967.1, read on the forward strand.
TTAGTGTATGTGATTTTTTTTTTTTGGTTCTTTTTTAAAGGAAATATCATCTTTTATGCTTTGCAATGTCAACTAACTAGAATAGGTTGGCTTATATATTTGCTTTACTGTCTGATAAGTTAGTGATGGAACATAAAAATACCAGTTTAATGTATGACAGGGTATACCAACAATTCCATGCAAAATATTTGTAACTTGCATTCCATTGACGGTAAGTTTCAGATGGAAGTGTTTGGTAAAGATAGGTACCACAATGTTAAAATTCATTAATTAGATACTTCAGCCTGAATGTTTCTCTACACAATGAAATGTATGGCTGATATGACATGATTTATAATCAGAATACAAGATACCGATAATGATATCAGGTTAATGATCTAGATTGTTCAATAGTTGGCATCCCAAGATCTTCACGCCAATTCCATGGCTACTTTAGTATGGCCGGTACCGCCAATCTGCTCTCAACGGCCTTGCAAACCCCATTGCATAACTCCACTGCTTGATAAAAATTGCACAATGCATTGTAAGGACTTAAGAACTCTTCCCCCAAAAAGCCCAAAAATAAAAAGAAACAAAAAAAGAAATAAAAGAGAAGGAACTATGTTTCTGTAACACACATACATACTCACATCATCAAAATGCAGGCCTCCGTACATCCTACCATAGGAGCGCATTGGACCACCAAAACCTCTAAATGGTCCAACAGGATTCATCATGAAACTAGGGCCAACATCATCAACAGGTGTTGCTGAATCTATTGCCACCTGACCAGCAAGTTCATGTGTAAAAAAACTATTAGAGTTTAAATTAACGTAAGTTATGACATTTTTATTGCATTTCATAGAATTCGCAGATAATGGAAGAACATAACTAACTGTAGACAAGCAGGTTTGCCTGTAAACGTACACTTTATCTTCAATCCTCAGAAAAATTGCGAACCGGATAAGAATAATTAACTTGATTTAACCATTTATTTTATCTTTGTAATTGTTGCAAGATAATTTCAAAACCTTTTCAAGTGAAACTGCTATGCTTTCCAGATTTTACATGGTCATAGTCTTTCTTTTTCATTTTTTGGCATTAAAAAAGTATGCAGAGTCCATGATAACCTTAGTTCATAATGCAGTTATCACATCAATTAGGATAACAAATTGAGGTTTTCCAATTAATTCATGATGGTAAAAAATAACTGAGTCCTAAAAAATTCAGAGCATAATCTAAGAAATAGAGTTAATTCCCACAACCAGAAAAATGGCTATTACCGCAGGTTATAATTAAACATATTATCAAAGAACTTAGCCTGTTTGACATGCTATCATGCATAAATACTCATAAATATGAATAAAAAGTAACAGCATCATGACCAGGCCTCAGATCTAAGGTGGCAATCAAGTGTGAGGAAAGAACATAAAAGCTTGTTTCCCGGTACCTGTTGTCCACAAATCTCATGAGACCTATGAGATACTCTGTCTGCAACTCCATCTTCAGCAAATGTTACAAAACCAAAACCTCTGTGGCCAGATCTCTTGGGGTCCTACATTACAAGAGAATACAAACCTTCATAAGATGGCTCAATTCATCTCTCATTGCTACTTGGTATTTTATCACTTTTACCTTAGGAACATAAACGTCTAGTATACGACCAAATCTACCAAAATAGTGGCGTAGATCATCAACATTAGCCTCCTGAGGGAGCCTGCCAACAAATATCTTTTTGCCCATTCCTCGACTAGACTCCCCTCCTAGTTCAACATAAAGGGAGAGAAGGACAAGATGAATAAACTGTAATTCCATAAATCGAAGTCTCTGCTAGGTAAGGAACCTACTTCCATAAACTGGGCCAGGATGGTCATACAAGGTAGGAGCACCAACTGCAGCATATCTAGTTGCAGCAGAAATATAAGCATTATATGCACCATATCCCCCCTGTGACATTCTATTTATAGGCTTGAAATCATCTTCCTGTCAATATAATATTAAAACAGTGGTATTATCACCACATATATCGAGTATATACGTGAAACTCCCAGGGGAATAGGATATGAAAACAAATTTGTGCTTTGTCCTGTACTAAAGCAGGTAATTTGTTAAAACAAAACAGCACTGGCTGTGATTTAACTTGCCTTGGGTGTTGCTCGATCAACTACTACAGTAGCACCTCCTAGTTCATGTGTATCAGCCATCAGATTCTCCACAGAACCTGTACAAATGAAAGTATTACCCATCTTCTAACTGTCAGACTACAGGAGAGGTGGAAAAGAGCCAGTATACATAACTAAGTTTGAAAAGTAATAGATTATTTTTAACTGCACAACTTAGATTTTCAATTAGAAAAACAGATAAGGATATAGCTCATAGCACTTTTATCTAGTAGACACCAAAAAAAATAACCCAAAGGTCAAATGCAAGCATGCAAACCATTTGATGTAGAAATTTAACTGACGTGCTATGCCAGAAACAGGATAAACTGACCTGCGCTAGCAAAAGTGATAAAGCCAAATCCACGGTGCGCTTTTGAGACTTGATCCTGTGAAAGTCATACTTAACAATAATCTAAGAGAACTCTACCAAGAATGCTATTACATGCAACCATAAGCAGAACATAGACATATGAAAAAAAGGGAGTAGTACCTTTGGCATATATAAATCAGTTATCTCACCATACTCCTCAAAATGTCTGCAAAGAAGAATATATTGTTGTTATGTTAATCTTCGCATAACAGACAAATTAACTTATCATTTGTTCTTTACCCTTTGGGTGCAATTAGACAGCTCAAGAAGACAAAGCCATGGTTTGTTGGGTAGAGTTGATAAACCACGTTCAAAAAATGAAGAGCAAATAGTGAAAAAGAAAAGCAATACCATGATTCATATATTGCACTTAATTACCTCTGAAAGGTTGATTCATCCACTGATAGTGGAATTCTGGCCACGAATATCCTGGTTACTTTCTTCATAGGTGATTTCATCTCCTCCTGTCAACACCGTAAAAAAAATGAAGCTATGGATAAAGAAATAATTAACCCATAAAAGTTTTCAAATAATAAGGTATCTACTAAAGTTTATGTTAAACCTTTGGAGTAGCTATTTTAACTTCCAGCAATCTCTCCCCAAGAATATGCTCTCTTGATAGCACACTCTGTAGAAAATGAAAAACAAAGCATTATTTTTCTTTATCACATGGTTTAAAGTTAAGGGAGAGAAAGAAAAAAAGTGTGTGAGAGAGAGAGCCGATGACTACCTTAGCATCATTAGCCGATGCAAATGTTACATAACCAAAGCCACGAGATCGGCCTGTGGATCGCTCCTATATAATAGAAAAAGAACATTAATATCAATGAACAGCATAAGAAAAAACAAGTAATTACAGTTTTTTCTACAAATTTTCAACATAACAAAGATAGAATATATAAAATCAGAGAAATACCAACCATGCTAGTTAAGTGAAGGAAATTGCAGATTTCTCTATATATAAAGCAATAAATATAAATAAATGAGAAAAAAGGGGGGGGGGGGCACCTTCATGACAATGCAATCCTCCAAATCACCATAATTACTCATATATTCCCTCAAACCTTCAGTATCCACTTCCCACGGGATTCCCAAAACCTAAGAAAAGGAAATTAATCAAATTCAAGAAAATATAAATAAAATAAAAAACTCATTAACAAAAACCTAACCTTTCATAAAATTAAGAAGGGGAGACTAACCACAAGCTTCCGGTCCATAGAGAAAATCGAAGCACCCGAGCTGAGAAACGAAAATCGTTGAAATCCCTAATACACTCAAAACAAAAGATCTCACAAAGATCCTCTCTTAATAAATCTCTCGCACACACTGTCTCTTCCTCTTTCTCTTTCTCTTTCTCTTCCTGCAAATAATAAGCACACGCTCTTTCTCACAGACAATCATCACCAAAAAGGAAATCAAATTGGCCATCTTTTTTTTTCGAAAAAAGAAAATTCTAATTCAAGGACAAAGAAAGCTCTTCATTGTAGTATTAAACAAGAATAATTATAAATAAATAAATAAATAAAGAGTTTTTGGTTTTCATCTTTCTTTGTTAGCGCTCACTGACCTGACCTGACCAATCCAACCAAAACCCCAAAGTTTGCAGAAGAAGATCTCTATCTTTCCCTCCCTTTGCTTCCCTTCCCTTCCCTCGCTCGCTCCTGCCGCTTTGAATCGTTAGTCGTTATCACTAAGAGGCCCCATTTGCTTTCCTTTGTAGCCGACTTGGGCTAAATTTGGTTGGTTATGGGCAAGGCAACCATGGGCGTCTTGCTCGCACTTCGGGTACAGTCAACCAGGCTAACTCCATAAAGGCCCAACCTTCTTTTTTAAATTAAAATGGCCCCAACCTCGAGGAAATTGGATTGCAGCTCTTTTTTTACAACTAAAGCCTACAAATAATTGGTATTTACTGAAATTTAAGGCTAACAGGCACAGCCTAACGCAAATCACTCGAATTCGTCATAAACTCTATAATAATTTTATTTATATACCACAATTTTATTTGTTATAGAGAGCTATTATAAAAAAAAAAATGGTTATAAACCTACGATAAACTTCACATCATCAATTTTTTTAAAATAAAAAAGATGAAAATTATATAAAAAAAATGTGGAAATCAAATAAACAAAGTTAAAAGTTGTATAGTAGTTTAATGCGTTATTACTTTTATGCATTTTTATTTTACATTATCTCACGTTCATCAATTTAACAAGTTTAATTAATTAATATGAATTATCAAATTAAATTAATTAATTAATCATGAGTTATTAAATTTAAGTTGTCGAAACCATTTTTTTGAAAACGGGAAATCGACTTTTGAAAACGAAAAGTTGGGAGTCGCCACCAATCGTTTTTAATAGGGTGTGATTGGATCACCTCAAAACATGGTCGTTTTTAATAAATAAATAAATTTTTCAAAACGACGATTTTGGTTTGCGAAAATAGAAAATCGGTTCGGGAGTCAGTTATGTACGAGGAAGGATTAGCACCCTCGACACGCCCAAAATTGGTACTTGATTGATTATTTAGTGTCTTAATGTCGAAAATTAAATATTTGGATAGAGTTCAAAACGCGATCCTCCTTTTATTGGCTTTTAAAACATTTAGGTAAGTCAAATGTGTATTAAAGACCATCTCACCTCAAGGTAAAACATTACATCCAGTACGTTAGGACACAACATTTTTGACCCTCAATTGTGAGCTTGCCTTTAAAACGTGCGTTTTAGCCTTAAGAGGATATTCGAATATTCAAAACAAACAAAGAAAGCGAAACCCAGTACGTTAGGGCACGATTCTTCGAATTCTTTAAATACCGAACATTGCCTTTATTTTGAAAAATTTTGAGAGAAGATCAATAGATAAATGAATTAAGGACATAGATTTTTTTAAAAAAGGATGATAATAGACAACATGAAAATAATAATATGAGAATAATGCTAACCATATATAAATAATAAAAAAAATAATAGTAATTAATAGAAATAATTAATAAAACAACAGTAATAATAAATACAATAATGTAATAAACATTGTGCTAATAGTATTAACAATAATATTAAAAACATGATGATAATAACAAAAATTATGTTGACGATAACATTAAATATGGGGGATAATAGTAAAAAAAAAAAAAATTGGAATAACAATGTTAAATTAGTAATAGTGAGGAATAGTAAATAATAATAATTTGATATAAAAATGGTAACCGATAATAAACAATGGTATAAAAATATAATAAGTCTATGTATAATAGAAATTTATATTTAAAATAATTAACTTAAACTTAAAAATATATATATTTACATAATAAATATATAATAATATAATAATATGAAACATAACTCAAATTAATTAAATTAATAGAAAATAATAAAAAATATAAAAATAATGAGAATAAAGCTCAAATTAATTAATTTAACATGATAAATAACAAAAAAAAAAGGGGTTAAATTGAATTAAAAATGAAAACTTTGAGGCCAAATCGTAAAGAAAATAAAATCAGAGGTAAACTCCTCTCTTTTCCTTCCTTTCGTTTGTGTAAAGAAAAAATGTGAACATAAAAAGTAAACAAAATTGAATAATATAAAAAGCTACCTTAAAAATCTGATTTGTATTCTCTTTGATTTCGTATGTGTATTCCCTCCAAAAAAATTTTTTTCTTTACAATAGTTTTTCCATGGCTTTTATAGCCAAATTTTACAACTTATAACAAGTAGGGTGATGGAGTTAGTGGGGGTGATGGAGGTAGTGGATGGTTTAGTAGGGTGTGGGGGTGATGGATGGTAGTGGATGGTTTAGTAAGGTGATGGAGGTGATGGAGGTAGTGGATGGTTTAGTAGGATGATGGAGTTAGTGGTCGGTTTAGTGGGGTGTTTAATTTGGGCTGGTTTGATTGGGCCCGGGCAGAAATTTGGTCCTACAGCTGCCCCTCTTTGCTCATTGTCGTGTAACGAGAATAGAGCAAAGATTTTATAAGGGCCAAATTTGCCTGGGCTGGCTGAGTCTTGTCTTTTTTGTCGCAACCCACCGCACATTATTGCTTCAAAACACTCAGTTCTTTGCTTCACGGAGATGTGATCTCATTTGTAATTTGATCCGCTTTACTCCTGCCTTTCGATAAAAGATAAGACACAGTATGTTTAGCTTTGCTCCACTCACTTTCGCCAGTGAAGATAAGGTTTGGTGGTTGAAATCTGCTCCATTGCCGATACATGGAGATAAGACTTGCTAAAATTTGATCTGCTTCACTCCTGCTTAGCGAAGATAAGATCTAGTATATAGCCTGCTCCACTCCTGCTCAGTGAAGATAAGGCTGGTGATTGGAATCTGCTCCATCGCCGGTACGTGGAGATAAGATTCACCAAAATTTGATCTGCTTCACTCCTGCTCAGTGAAGATAAGATCTAGTATGTTTAGCCTGCTCCACTCTTACTCAGTGAAGATAAGGCTGGTGGCTGAAATCTGCTCCGTTGCCGATACATGGAGATAAGACTCTCCAAAATTCGATCTGCTTCACTCCTGCTCAGTGAAGATAAGATCTGGTATTTAGCCTGCTCCATTCCTGCTCAGTGAAGATAAGGCTGATGATTGGAATCTGCTCCATCGCCGGTACGTGGAGATAAGACTCACCAAAATTTGATCTACTCCGCTCCTGCTCAGTGAAGATAAGACCTGGTATTTAGCCTGCTCCACTCCTGCTCAGTGAAGATAAGGCTAATGATTGGAATCTGCTCCATCGCCGGTACGTGGAGATAAGACTCACCAAAATTTGATCTACTCCGCTCCTGCTCAGCGAAGATAAGACCTGGTATTTAACCTGCCATCTTCAGCTTGTTACCCTACTGCTTAGGGAGTTAAAGCCTGTTATTTTTTTATCTGCCCCACTATTGCTCCGGGAGATAAGATCTGTAATTTCACCGATGTTGCTACATTGTCCTCTGGGGAATATGCCCTGTAGACTCGATTTCATGTCTATGTTTATGCCAAATAATTAGGATGCTATGATCAAAATCAAATGCTCCTAACTAGATGTATTATGAATGACATTTGTATAAATGCTGAATGTAGAAATGTCATGAGAATGATTCCTTTTAAACGCTTAAAGCGACATCACTCGTTATTCATCAGAGTTTTATCACTATCATATTATCTTTGCCTTCTTGCTCTCTAGCTAGCATTTCCAACAAAAACCAGAGAAACAACTCATTTTGCTCAACGGCTTGCCCCTAATCGAGCTTTCAAAGTCTCTTCCATCTGTACTTTACGGGACATAAAGTTTATACTTCCCACTGCAACTTCAAAGAAATAATCATTTGATTTCTTCTATCCATCCTGCTGCAAATCAGAGGTACATGATTTACATCATCTTCAATCAATTTGATCTGTTACACCATTCCCTGGGTGTAATGAAAAGATATATATGCCTGATATTTGCATGAATACAGAATACCATTTTCTTTTTCTTGAGAATAATCCCATTACTCGTTCTTTGCCAGGATTACGACACCAATGTAATTTTCTTTTTGGTCAACCAATGTCTTTAATAGGAAACCTAAGGAGATAATTTCAATTTGGGCTTAAATATTTCTAACCCTTATGCTTGGTGAGTTTTAAACAATAGTCCCGTTTCAGGTTCCTGTATTATTTAGAAACTTCCAGAGTAATATGCAAAACTCCTTTTATGAAAGTGTTACTAGTTCATTAATCATTATTTCAATGCAAAATGCTTGAAAAATATCATAACAACGGATTAGAAACATAGCTCGAAGCAAGTAAGTTAAACAATGATGGCAAAATGCAATTAAGAAGGAAATTTATTGGGATGTATCTTGAAAAGAATAAGATATTCAAAGATATCAAATCCAAAAATGGGTAGAATGGAAAACTAGGTGCCCCAAATATCGCAGCTTGAACTTCTCTGTACTAACTTCTTGAGGACCATTTTAAGCTCAATCTATGTTTAGAGAATCTAGAGTACTTTGTCAATGCCCCCAGACATAGCATACTTCTTCATTGTTAATTTAGGCATAGCAAGACTCATCAGATACCCCACTTTGATCCAAATTTGAGTCGCCCTTTTCGAGTTTTCAACTCAAATCCCTTTTGGTCTCAAGGCGCCCTTTGTGGGTTTTCGCCTTGGCCTCTCTGTTCTTTTTTTTTCTTTTTTTTTTTTTTTTGTGTTTTTCCTTTTTTTGAAACTGCTAACTGTAACTAAATCTAAATTCACCAGATTGGACAGGTTTTTTCCATCCGTCTCGGTCAATATCAATGCTCCTCTAGGAAAGGTTTTCTTTACTGCATAAGGTCCTTCCCAATTTGGGATCCACTTTCCTTTGAAGTCCTTTTGTATAAAAATCTTCAATGTCGAGTCCTCCTCATGAGTTCTCTAGGACGAACCTTTACGTAAATAAGCTCGCATCATTTGTTTTTTGTATATTTTGGCCATGACGGGTAACTTTCACCCTCTTCTCTTCAATTAAGTTCATTGAATTCTTCTGATTCATCCAGTTCTCGACTCAATCAAAGCTTAGGGAGAAGGAATCTCGATTTCAATATCATTTTTATCCCATAAATCAATGAGCAATATGTTGCCCCAACGAGTCCTGGTTGATGTTCGATAAACAAAGAGGGTAAATTATAAACTTCTTTACGCCAATCTTTATAAGTTTCAGTCGCCTTTCACTTTTTTGGGGGGGGTTTGATGACTTTGTAACATTGGCATATGCAGTAACATTTACCCTCCTCTTGACGTAATCGACAACTGCCAAGATGAGTCAATGTATATTAGTCGAGAATGACCTGATAACATCCATGCCCCACATAGAGAAAGGCTGTTAAGAAATAAATGAGGCACCTGGATCTTGTCTCAATAGTACCCAAACATCATGATTAGTGTGGCTACCATGAAGCCATTAACATATGTTCTTCTAACACCCATATAGACATTTTCTGCATCTCTAGGTATATTTTGATATGGTTATGAGAAAACATCTTTGAATTCTTGAAATAACTCAATGACGATTCGCTTTGTCTTTACGGTGATTCAGACTCCGATCTTTGCCTCATTGCTTATAATGCTCACTGACCCTTTGTAGAGCAGGATCTATTTTTCATCTTGTTCTACCATCCTTAACAAATCAAAAGATAAGCTACAATTTCTGTCATCTTTAAAGTCCTAAGATCCGCTTAAACACATATTTCACCCCAAAAGGGAGTCAGTTACAGCGTTGCTCCTATCGTTGATATCTGGGGACCTATTGTAGGTACAAAGGCATATTTCCAAAAAACAAATGATTCTAAGGATGTTATTGATATGGCATGATCATGAATGAAAAATAAAACATATTCAAAAGAGAGTCCTAATAATAAAATAATATGTCACGAATGAAAGAACATTTACTCAAAAAGATTTGATTGAAATAAAGACTTTGAACACAAGCCTATTTCACAAAAGGGTTCTTATTGCCCCTAGGCTTAAAGCAATAAGCGTATTTTGAACATTACTTTAGATTAGCTCTAAAAATACAGGGATTTCTTCCACAATCCTATTATTCAAAACACTCCCAAGTACATAAGGGTTTGGAAATTTTCATTTCCCGATTCCCTCTTGAGAAATATCATTCAGATCCAGCGATATGTCATTGGGATAGATAGCTAGTGGTTACAACTCTCGGCTGGCCTACATTGACCAATTTGGAAGGCATGCTCACGATGCTCACTTCATTTTCATTTCTCTTTTGGGTTGACCTCTTGGTACTTTCTCCCGCATCTATCTTCCCACTCCTTATTGCATTTTCAATCATCTCACCGGACATTATTATATCTGAAAAACTCAGAGCAGTGCTTCCCAACATATAGTCAATGAACGGGGCTTCCAGGGTATAGATGAAAAGCATTGAGGTCTCCTTTTCCAAAAGAGGCGGTTGAACTTGTGTTGCTATCTCTCTCCATCTTTGGGCGTATTGCCTGAAACTCTCATTCGATTTCTTTTCCATGCTTTGTAAAGTGATCCTGTCAGGAGCTATATCTGTTACATGACTATACTGTTTCATGAAAGCTTGTGCTAGATCTTTCCATGAATTGATCTGGGTACTGCTCAATTGGTTGTACCATTTGGATGCTGCCCCAACCAGACTTTCTTGGAAACAAGAATTAATAATTGGTCATTATTGACATACCCAGTCATTCGTCTACAAAACATGGTGATGTGAGCTTTTGGACAGCTAGTCCCGTTATACTTTTCAAATTCAGGCATTTTGAACTTGTAGGGAAGTATTAAGTCCGGAACCAAGCTCAGATCCCTGGCGTCAATTCTGCAATAATCATCAGCATTTTTCATCGCCTTGAATTTTTCCTCCAACCACCGATGCCGATCCTCGAGTTGTTTTGGCAATTCCATCTTTGCTTTTCCTATTTTGTTCAAATCAGGAACAACAAAGGTAGTTGGATTGCCCCCCGGATTAGAGTCTGAGCCGATCAAATAATTCACTGGTGCTGAGGTACTAGTCTGATTTTGCTGAGCTTTGATAATTGGTAGACCTTGCAAACATGCCTGTGCATTTGTCAGAGTGAAACCCAGAGAATAGAGAGGCTCCTCATTATCCACCCCAGCGACTAATCATGGAGCTTTCCTCTTTTCTAGCCCCTTAGTCGATGAATGGGACAACCGGTTCATCATATTCCTTTGAGACTCTAGCACTTGGTCTCTCATATCTTGCCGTATCTTCATCAGTTGCTCTTGCAATTGCATTTGTAACTGGTCATGCATCTCTCTTTGAAGTTGTTTAAGTCTTTCCAATCTTTGGTCCATATCTTTTGTCATAGCACGGGTACAGTAGCGATGCTTGGTTGGAAAGTTTTTATCGGTTTCCAGATTAACTAAAATGATTTCAATTAATTAGGGGCCTTTTGTGAAAATCTAATGCACATGATGCAATGATGCAATGTAATGCAAATGCATAGAATGCAAATGCATGGAATGAATGCAAAAGAAAGAAAGGCGTTGATTCTAAATTCAATTCTATTGGAACAACTTTTCTAGAAAATAAATTCCTTTACATAAAACGGATTACATATGCGGCCTTGCCCTTATTTTCTAGGTGAAGACACCAATTTCCTTTCTTCGTAAAAGTCAAATCTCCCAAACTTCCAATAGATGCCTCTACTAGCTCCTTTTTGCTTGATCCAGACCACGACTTATTATCCTCGCGATGTTGATTAGCTCCTTTAAGAAAGTTGGGACGCGACGGCTCTCGAATAATCTTTATCAGCTTGAATCCTTGGGTAAAGTCTTGTTTTCCTCCACGAATTATCAGCTTTCTTTCGTTGTGCTTACTTGGACCATATTCAGACAACCGTATTATAATTTACTTTATCAAGAAATCCATTTTCTCATGACAAACTGTTCTATATAGCAGTCGAATATGAATCAACACCTCATTTCTATGATGATGTAATGCAATGCGGTTATAAACAAAACAAAACAAGTTAGTATCGAAAAATAAAAATCAAAGCAAATAGAAAATAATCAAACACCTAACTGGGTAATCGTTAGGGTTCAACATAGCTCTACCTAGGGCGGGATCCTAAAGTTCACTATATGTGGCTCGGTTCTAAGAAAAGGGTACCTGAACCAGCAGATTCCTCAACCCTCACCCATTATAGGCTCATATGGATCAAGTTCGGTTCAGGGGAATACATTTCCCTATGCCCATACTGGAGGTGAAAACCTCACGAAGACATAAGTAAATGCGGATGTATTCCTAAGCGATCCCCAGCCCATGCGGAGGTGAAAACCTCACGAAAGCATAGTTTCTCACTCCCACTTAAGAGGTGTGACCACAACGGTCATGAGATATGATGCGAGGGTACATAGAGAAATTCAACGAAAAAACAAACTCAACAAGGACACAGGAAATGCAAAGCGAGGATCGTGTATTTTTAGAAAGACCAAATTTATAAATTTTGACAAGAAGACAGAAAACAATCAATTTATAGCTCGACTATCTGATGTCCCAGTTGGAGTCGCCAAGTCATCGAAACCATTTTTTGAAAACGGGAAATCGACTTTTGAAAACGAAAAGTTGGGAGTCGCCACCAATCGTTTTTAATAGGGTGTGATTGGATCACCTCAAAACATGGTCGTTTTTAATAAATAAATAAATTTTTCAAAACGACGATTTTGGTTTGCGAAAATAGAAAATCGGTTCGAGTCGATTCACGCATTTAGGAAGGATTAGCACCTCGACACGCCCAAAATTGGTACTTGATTGATTATTTAGTGTCTTAATGTCGAAAATTAAATATTTGGATAGAGTTCAAAACGCGATCCTCCTTTTATTGGCTTTTTTTAAAACATTTAGGTAAGTCAAATGTGTATTAAAGACCATCTCACCTCAAGGTAAAACATTACATCCAGTACGTTAGGACACAACATTTTTAACCCTCAATTGTGAGCTTGCCTTTAAAACGTGCGTTTTAGCCTTAAGAGGATATTCGAATATTCAAAACAAACAAAGAAAGCGAAACCCAAGATGCGTTAGGGCACGATTCTTGAATTCTTTAAATCTACCTAACATTGCCTTTATTTTGAAAAATTTTGAGAGAAGATCAATAGATAAATGAATTAAGGACATAGATTTTTTTAAAAAAGGATGATAATAGACAACATGAAAATAATAATATGAGAATAATGCTAACCATATATAAATAATAAAAAAAATAATAGTAATTAATAGAAATAATTAATAAAACAACAGTAATAATAAATACAATAATGTAATAAACATTGTGCTAATAGTATTAACAATAATATTAAAAACATGATGATAATAACAAAAATATGTTGACGATAACATTAAATATGGGGGATAATAGTAAAAAAAAAAAAAATTGGAATAACAATGTTAAATTAGTAATAGTGAGGAATAGTAAATAATAATAATTTGATATAAAAATGGTAACCGATAATAAACAATGGTATAAAAAATATAATAAGTCTATGTATAATAGAAATTTATATTTAAAATAATTAACTTCGCTTAAAAATATATATATTTACATAATAAATATATAATAATATAATAATATGAAACATAACTCAAATTAATTAAATTAATAGAAAATAATAAAAAATATAAAAATAATGAGAATAAAGCTCAAATTAATTAATTTAATAGTAAAATAACAAAAATAAAAAAAAAGGGTTAAATTGAATTAAAAATGAAAACTTTGAGGCCAAATCAGAAAGAAAATAAAATCAGAGGTAAACTCCCTCTCTTTTCCTTCCTTTCGTTTGTGTAAAGAAAAAATGTGAACGCCAAAGTAAACAAAATTGAATAATATAAAAAGCTACCTTAAAAATCTGATTTGTATTCTCTTTGATTTCGTATGTGTATTCCCTCCAAAAAAATTTTTTTCTTTACAATAGTTTTTTCATGGCTTTTATAGCCAAATTTTACAACGTATAACAAGTAGGGTGATGGAGTTAGTGGGGGTGATGGAGGTAGTGGATGGTTTAGTAGGGTGTGCGGGTGATGGATGGTAGTGGATGGTTTAGTAAGGTGATGGAGTTAGTGGTCGGTTTAGTGGGGTGTTTAATTTGGGCTGGTTTGATTGGGCCTAGGCAGAAATTTGGTCCTACATAAGTAATCAATTTATATATTTATAATGTTCCTAATTCATCGTAGAATATTTAATTAAGGAGCTTAATAGTTTATATCTTTAATTTCACTCATTAAAAATTATTTCCATTTAATAAAATATGATTAATAGATCATTTTCATGTGAAACTTAATTATTTTATTAAAATAATATTTTAATTAAGATTATTTTTATTTAATAAATTATAATTAATAGGCTTACATATATAAATATCTATATTTTTACTTAAAATTTTAAGCAATATACGGTTATAAAAACTAATTTAATAAAGAATGCACATCATAACTATAGAAGTTGCTATTATAAGTGAAAATTTGTTATATAAGTTGAAATAAAATATAAAAAATCAGTTCTACTAAAAACTTGGTTGTTATAGCATATGATTGTTATAAAGAGGGCTAACTGTATATATATACTATTTATAAAGTACTTTATTGTGTTGGTGTCATCCTTAACTAGGTCATCTACTCAATTATGAAATTATTTTTTTGAACAGTAAAGTGTTTTATAAATAGTATATATATATACAATTAGTCCTCTCTATAACAACCATCCGCTATAACAACATTTCGCTTTAACAGTTAAGTTTCTAGTAGAATTGATTTTTTATATTTTATTTTAACTTATATAACAATTTTTCACTTATAATAGCAACTTCTATAGTTATGATTTGCATTTTTTATTAAATTAGTTTTTTATAGCAATATATTGCCTAAATTTTTAAGTAAAATTATAGATATTTACATATGTAGGTGAGGCGACCTTCAAGTGGTTAGGATTACCTTCAACTGGTTCCAACTCAGTTGGAAATTTATTAAAAAGCTTTTATTTTTACAAAGAGGTAAAAATTATATTTTGAGGATATTTAAAGGATTTTTTTTATTTTTTTCATGAACTCTACCCTCTGAATTTTACTGTTTAAATTAAAGAGGTATTTAGAATTTATCTCAATTTTTTTATAAATTTATTAGATAATAATTTAAATTAAATTTATGTGTTTCAAATTGTTTTTAAATTTAATTAGACAAGACTTATTTAACATTTTTTTAACATTAAAATAATAATGTTTTAAAATTTAAATTTTTTGACAACTTTTAAATAGGTAATAAATAATTTTTTTTAGAAAAAATAGTAAGGAGTTTTTTTTTCAAATATTATTTTAAACTTTATTAAACAGTCGCATCTAATTATAAATTGAAAAGAATTTTTTTTTAATTTTACTTTTAGAATTTATATCTTTATAAAACTATTGAAATTAACTATCATTATTTTCAGTTTTTCAAAAAAGAGTTGAAATCTTTAATCTAAAACATAATTTATATTTAAAATAATTTTTAAACATTTATTCAAAACTTGGAATTCAAACACAATTTTATTATTAAGCTTGATATTTACAAGAATTCTAATGTTGATTAGGAGTAAAGTTTATATTATTTATATTCCTTATATTTATAAATATAGACTTTGGAAAAGATGTATTCTTTTATTTATTTTCTTATTTATTCTATTTATTATTTACTTCATAAAATGTTATCCCATTGCACTTTTACAATTCCATAACCATACTCAGCTGATTTGGATTTGGCCATTTGGATGCAAAAAAAATAGATGCAGATATTGTTGAAGGGAATCAAAGTCACCTCCAACCTCTCTTCCTCAACCATTCGGTTAGACAAAGAGTTTCAATATTTTTTGTCAATAAAATTATAAAATTAATCCTCACCGAAAAGAAAGTTAAATTTACTTATAACGAGACTTCAACTCAAGCTCTTTGGTAATTCTAAAGCTTTTTACCAGATTTTTCAATCTTAAATGACAAGAAATTTATATAAACCATATTTGGTATGTTCTTTTTTCACTATTTTTTTACTTTAGGTAAAATCGTTCTTATATTTCTTTACAAAGAAAACTTATTATTATTTTAAGGTTTCTTTACATTAGTTTTTTTTTCTTATTTAGTTATATTTACATGATATTTGAATGATTAAATATTTAACAATTTAATTCTTGTTACTAAATATGTTTGAATTTTGATTAAACTTGTGATGAAGAGTGTTATTAACTTAGTATTATTGATTAAAGTTGTAACGTCCCTAACCCGTCTCAATCACCAAGACTAAGTTACAGAGCGCTACACTACAAACGGAACAGTTACAAACCTTTAATAGATAATTCAAGTCGAAAATCATTATCTACAATTTTATAAGTCATTCAGAACAAATTTAAACCTTTCCCCAGTTTAATATGAACTTACATGAGCTCTAAAGTTAACCTGGAATCTAACAAGGGCCAAATTGCAAAGTTTGAAAAGTATAGAGATGACGTCATTACGAGATTTTCTCCACATCGTGATGTCGCCAAATAGTATGTCACGTAATGTCTAGCCATGTTATAATCAGTTAACTTGTGGTGCATTTTTAAAAGGGATCTAGGCATTTTTGGAAGGGATCTAGGTATTTTTGGGTCAATATGTTTCATATTAATCGAAAATCTATCTCTTAGATTTGCAATGCACTTTGAACTACTCGATTTCGATTTCAGGAACTCAAGTTATGATTGTTTTAGTGAAGACTATGAGAACAGAATTTCTAGACGGGATTATTACGAAAATTACGAGTTTCGGGCTTTTTATTTGAGTTTAAATAATATTGGGTTTGATTTTTAGACTTAATTATATATATATATATATATATATATATATATATGAGCTCAATATTGTATTTATTAAATTTTATTGTAATAACTCAAATTTACCGGGCCTTAAAACCAAGAATAAAAAAAAAATAAATGTTTATTTATTAAACAGTCCATTTACAATACATGGCCCATTAACCCGTAGGCCCAAAATTTAACTAGTCTAAGCCCTATACCCGGTTACAACCCACACCCGATTATACCACTACCCGTTACACCCAAACCCAAAATTTAAATAGCCCAATTCTTTTGACTCAACAAACAAATACAGCCCAGTTGGCCCAATTGGCCTAAAGAGTTTCAGCAGTTGAGAAACCCTAGCTAGGGTTCGCACCACAAGCATTCCAAACGATGCGACGGTTCGTCTCGCGTCGTTCTAGTAGCCCCATCAGCGCTGTGATTCCAGGATCCGTGATCGGCGCAGTAATCAGAGGCCAGAGCACTCACTACCTTGATTCCCTCACTCGAACACCTGCAAAAATAGAAAGAAAAAAACAGAAACGAAACAAGTATGGTAGGAAATAAATTAAAGATTGTAAATATTTTTGTTTTTCTTTTTCAGTGGCTATAAAAGCCTGAATCGAAAAGGATGTAGGGAGTTTTTTTTTTTTGGAATACACATACAGATTCAATAAAAAGTTTATTTTTACATACACAGAAAAGAGTACAACAGTCGATTGAGTACAAAAGGTGAATATTTTTAAGCATATATTGCAAATAGAAAAAAAGGAGAGGGTTACTTGTATTTCGCTTGAAAAGGCGAGGGTTTTTGACCCTCCGACCACTGTGTGTAGTGGCGCGTAGGCGCGTGGGAACCGATGGACGGAGACTCAACGGAGCTCCAATGACTAGCCCTCAGTCCTCTTTCAAAGGATTTTTGTTATTTTTTTTAAACGGCGTTTAAAAATGATTTTAAGACTGAAATTTGGCTTATATAGCCTTAATAAAACGACGCCGTTTTAGCTTAGTCCAATAATTCTAAAACGACGTCGTATTAAAGCTAAGGATCCACGCGTTGACCCGATTACCCGGGGAGGATCCGCGTATTTTTGAAGATTGGGTTAATTACTCAATTGGTCCTCCCACATTCTTTAATCTTTATAATTTCATTTTACTTATTTTTTTAATTTAGCCCTAGTATTTTAATTTTATTTCAATTTGGTCCTCATAGTGACTTTAAAACTGAGTTGGTGGAAACGGTGTCGTTTTAGGATTAGGACTAATTGCCCAGGGAGTCCTCTGAATTTAACGCACATTTCAATCAAGCCCAGAATTTTATTTATTTTGCAATTAACCCCCAAATTCTTTAATTGAATTCAATTTTAATCTTTTTTATATTTTTAATTTATTTTAAATACTTTATATATTATTTATTTTTTTAAATATTAGTTATATATTATTTTATTTATATATTATCCATTATACTATTTTTATTATTGAATATTTTATCTATAAATTATATTTTATTATATATTTTACCATATATATTTCCTTATAGTATTTTTTATAAATTATGTATTATTATTTATTAAATTTGTAAATTGTAAATTTTAAAAAAAATTTAATAAATAATATCTATATTATCTTTATTTTTATAATAATATTCATATTTCATTTATATATATATTACACATTCTATTTTATTATATATTTTTACTACATATGTATATTACTTATTCTACTATATTTTCCTATATAAAATTACTCGTATCATATTTACTATTTTATACTTTATCTATAATATTGTTTATATTATTATATATTACATTTGTAAATTTTATTGCATGTTATATTTTACCATACATTACTCTATATATTACATCTATTTTATTATAAAATATACACTATTTTATTATTTATTAATTATGTACATTTTTTAAGTGTAATAAAAATATTTAGTACATTATTTTTTCTTATATGTTAAGTTATTATATCTTATAGTATAATCTATATATGTATATATCATTTTAAAAAAAAAAGGGGATTCTCTTTTATTATTCGTATATTATTTAGTGCATTTCTAAATAGCTTATTTTATTTGACTTATTTTATACATTTTAATTTGCTTAGTTTTTGGTTTTCTTTCATTGTTTAGTAGGTTAAATTTTACATATCATTTGTTTTATCTTTAATTGATTATTTTATATTGTTATTTTAAGAATATATTTGCATGAAATATTATTATGTATGTTTAATTTGTGTTGATATATTTTGTCATTTTTGCGTATGTTGCATGTAACGATAATGCATGTATATTTATGTCATATATATGACCATGCATAAATGATAATGTATATTGTGTAATTTATGTTATTATTTATTATTCTCTATGCTATATTTGCATAAAATGATAAAGCATGCATTATGTATCTAGGCTTATTTAATGTTAATTTCTTGTAAAATACATCATCATTTTCAAAACAAAAATATTTCATTTCAAAAAGAATTTTTTTTAAAGAAAGTGAGGCAATGTTTTGATATTTATGAATTCGAGAAGTAGTGTCCTAACATGCTGGGTTACGATTTCTCGTTTGTCTAAATATCTAAAATATCCTTCTAAACGAATTTTTACAAATCACAAGAGGATTTCAGTTACAAAAGTTTAAAGATATCGTGTCCAATCATGCTGGATACGGTGTTTATACTCTTTTAAAATGAATGAATCTTAATTCTTTTTAATTTAAAACATTACTGTTTCAAGGGAATCTCATTTCTAAAATCTTTCAAACTTCTGACGCTAAGACAAAATTATTCAATTTGGTACCAATTTTGGGCGTTACGAAGGTGCTAATCATTTCTCGTACGTAACCGACTCCCGAACCTATTTTCTCATAATTTCGTAGACCAAAACGTTTTATATAGTGATCTTATCACACTTTAAAAGATTGGTGGCAACTCCCATTTTCGTTATTTTAAAACCCATTTTTTAGAGAGGTTTCGACATTTATTATTTATTTATTCCGAATTTTAGATTTTTTAGGAGTTTTATGTCAACAAGAAAGTTTAATGTAAATAATATATGTACTTAGCTAGCCTATATAAAGGTCTCTTCATTATACACAATTGATCAATTCATTAGTTATTCACTTTGAACTAAAAATATTTACTTTGATTTTTCTCCTCAAGGATTTCTCTTGAGTTTTCTTTTATAAGAGTTTTAACAATATTTTCAGATTGTAGGGATCATCTTCAAGCTTTTTCTTACTAAGTTTTCTTTCTTTGAGAGAAAATTAGAGTCGTTTAAAAGGGGTTGTGAATTTATTTGGTTTCCAAGACTCCTTAAGACTTTTACACGCCACTTTCCATCTTTTCCATCTATCTTGTTTTATTGATTTGTTATTGTGTTATGATCTTTAATTGTTTCTAATCTTTAATTTGGATTCCTTGTTCTTTTTCTATATTTTATTACTTGTTTTAATTGTTTCTCTTTTTAATTCTTAAATCTGACTTATATTTGTTTGTGTTTCAGATTATATCAAACTCCAAGTTCTACTTCATTCGTCTAGAGTCCTAGGCCAAATCCGCAACCTGGACAAACTTACGATTTTGTTTCGTGTGCGTCCTTATCAAGGATAGTAAAATATCTTCCAAAAAATAAAAGGACAAGTCATTTTACATAAAAACACGAGTTTTACTAAGTCAAACAAGGAAAAATGATGAAAATATTTTTCGTAAAATAAAAAAGTGAAACAAACGAACATTTAATCTTGAATAAATGAAGTTCATTTCAAGGTTGTTGAGACTTTATCTTGAACACTAGTTTTGAGAGAGTTTGGATCAAAAGGTTTTTGAGACTTGATCTTGGATGGTTGAGTCTTCTTTAAAGGTTATTGAGACTTGATTTTGAAAATAAAATTTATCTCCTTTGTGTCGATGCAATCGAAATATGAAGAGCTTTGATTTAAAGGTTTATGGGACTTGATCTTGAATAAATGATTCCACTTTAAGAGCTTTTTTAGACTGGATCTTGAAGAATGAGTTTAGCCTTATTTCTCTATATCAGACAAGATCCAAAAGTAGCTTTCTTTATGACGAATTCAGCTTCTTCTTTTTTAAGTTTCTAATCTTCAAACTTTTTATGCTTTCAAATATTTTTTTTGAGATTTTGAAGAAAATTTCTAATCTTTAAAATCTTCTTTCTAGGCCAGTTGAAAATTTCCCGACTTCTAGACTTCTAAAGTTATGTTGAATGGTTTGGTACCAATTTAAGAAAAATAGAGTTGTCTTAGAATACAACATTATCATATGAATGATTTACAAGGAATAAACTCTCTTATTTATTATTTAACTCATATTAATTTAAATTAATTAAACATAATATAAATTTTATAAAAATTATAAAAAAAGTAACTTCTTGATTTATAAATAATTTAATTAAAAATTAACATTAATGACGCATGAAGAATTTTGATTTACAACTCATTTCAAATATTAATCTCAAAACAACTACATCTTGAAAAAAAAAAAGATGCAATATTGAAATAAAAACCTCTCTTAATTGGCTAAATTAGCCACATATGTTGGGTTTTTCATTAATTAGGCTTACAATTCATTTTTTTTTTAAATTTAGGGAAATAGGCCATTTTTGAAGAGAGAAACGAAAAGCGCACCCAGCTGGACGTGTTTTTCCTTTCTCTCTCCCAAGGTTAAGGTTTTTAATATTTTTAGGTTTAGGGTTTTTGGGTTTATGTTTTTCGATAGAAATTAGGAAATTTCAAAGGTAGTTTTGAGAAGTCGAGGATGTGATAATGCACATCGTAACACATAAATTTTATATGTCGTGGTGGGATAGGACCATTGATAAGTCTAAATTATATAGACTTATAATACCTTTTTACTTAGAATTTATGCAAATTTTGAGCATTTGGATAGCTAATTATTTAATTTTGGTTCATATTGAGACATTGGGTATAATTTAAGTGAAGTTTGTAATTTTACATAATTCCATTGAATTATGCTATATGATAATTTCTTTGTTAAATTGTTGTAGTATAGACCATTAAAATTACTCGATGTTAGGAGCAATTGAAGAAACATATAAGTGAGTTGATTATCCAATACTTTGGATGATAAAGAAGATAAATTGGGCTCAAAAATATTACTTTGACCCAGTTGAAAGTTGGTTGCTAAGAAGGGCTAGTCTGCTAACTAGTTGGGTTGTCAAAACTGTCCAACAAAGGGGAGAAGAGCCTAATTCAGCCAAGGCATGAAAATCAGCCCAAATTAGGTTTGAAATATTTGAATTGAAGGTCTTTGCATGTGTAAAAAAAAAATCAGAAATCAACCTCCAACTAAACCTTTGGAAACTATCCAACCTTTTGCACGACTCATGCATAAAATCAAGCAACCACTCAACCCTCTCTCCACAACTTATGGCCGACCAAGCAAAGGAGAAATCCAAGGAATCTCCATGCTAGTTTTAGTAAACTCCCAAGTCATTCCTCTGGTATAAATACCACCTCCATCTCCCATTTCATTCATCATTTAATTCACATTTCTATCTCTCATCTTTCTTTCCTCCCTTCCAAGCATAAGCCATCCATTTCCCTACTTCCCTTTAGCTAGAATTTCCCTTAGGAAAAACTCTCTTGGCCGGCCACCTTGAGGAGTAGTTTGTGAAGGAGAAATCATGAGAATTGGAAGAAACCACCACAATCAGTCTTCAGAGAATCACCGAAATCATTGAGAGCTCCTTCTTCCTTCTTCTTTATTTTTATTCTTAGTTATTCAAATATGTTTGCAAATTGTTTAATTGTTTTTCCATTAATGATGGTGAAGTTTAATTGTTTTTCCATTAATGATGGTGACTTAATTTTGTTTTAGCTGGAATGATTGTAATAGTTTGATAAAATTCATTTTGATTCATGTTTACGATGTTCTGTGCCTGAGTTGTTCATTATTCCAATTAAAATCATTCATGTTATTCATGCATAAAAATATGTTTTGATGCATTAGAATTAGTTGATCAATCCTAATCATATGGCGATTAATGGACACGATAATTTGAAGGTGCATGCTTAATTTAGATCCTAATTCGATTAAATTAAAGGTTCGTAATAACTCGAGAGAGCACTATTACCTTACATAACTTTAGGTTTATGTGATTAAATTATTTCAAAACTAATCCGTCCTTGTTACTTCACATAAATTCTAAGGAATCCTTAGTGAAATATGGACATAGAAATATACATGTTTTTTCTAAGTATAAGACTTCGAAAGAACTTATATGAGATTCCAAGTTAATGAAAGATCGAGTTGCCATGGAATTTTTTTGGAACATTGTTAAACATGATGAAAAATGAATTGATTCAAGTATTGTAATTGTTCTAGCTTCTACATGTTATTGTTGTTAAAACTTGTTAAATTGCTGCTAAAATTATTTCATTGCATTTAGGTTAATTCATTTGCATTTAGTTAATTAAATTAATTTGATCCATCACTTCAAAATATTATGTTTTTTTAACCAACTTGTAAATTCTTAATTTTACAATTATCGATTTAAATACAGTCCTTGTGGAGACGATAACTCTTTTACTTACTTATTACTTGATAATGACTGTGTACACTTGCACATTCTATCGCAAACCAACCATCACCTTAGAAACTCATTTTGGGGAAATTTGGTTTCGGGGTGATTTTGCTTGATAAAATCAAGGGTCGAAGTCTAAGTGGAGGTTCCACTTGACGACCGTGATGCAATCACAGGTTCGAGTATAACCGGGGGCTAGTTGACAATTGTTACGCGGTCATAAGTTCAAGCTTTTTGGATACCCTGCAAATGATGCCTTATATATACCATATATAAGATTGAGGCCATAATCATAGGGAAAAGCAAAGGGATTTCTGGTGTAAACAATGTAATTTTTTTCTCTAATTCCACGCAGTCGGTATCTTTAGCATTTTATTCTTATCCGAAGGCTGGCACCGAGGTGGACACAAGAGGACTCTCAGGGGGAGAGTAGATGTTCAACGAAAGTAGAGGTCAAACTCGGGTCAGCGTGACAGCAATTGTAATTATTAATGGGTTGTTTAGTAATGGCAAGCGCGGTTAGCCCGAAAGGATATGCTTCGAAGATAATGGTCCTATCTCGGTAAGATCAATGAAATGTGTGCGGCTCGAAGCGATATTGCATCACCGATGACTCAATAATACCACGAAATCAATTAAAAAATTTTAGCGATAGAATTTTTTAACAAGGAGAAGTGTTCTATAGATGAGGGATGGAGAGGCTGTGGGAGAAGATGTTTGAGGGACAATGAAGCATGGAGTAGAAGACCCCTTTTATAGGCGTGAGGGAAGGGTTGGATTGCAAAGTAGAAACTTATCATTGTCGAAAACGTGCTGCAAGACTACCATCTTCTAGGAATATATTCAAAATGTGTTTAAAAACAGTTGAAAAATTGGACGGACATGTACTTTTGAATAAAAAAGGTTAAAGAAAGTACGCCTAGGTGGAGTGGAAAGTGCGCAATTCGTGACAAGAGGTGCAATGAAAAATCATGACATATTTACGGAAGAAGGCTAGGCTGTGGACGATAAAGAAGTTTTTTTATCCACATACTTGTGTTGCAATAGGTGCAAGTCAGGATCATCCCAAGCTAGACTCTTACATGATTTCTGAAATTATTCTACAGACAGTAAAGGCAAATCTCAAGATTCCCGTCCCAGGATTTCTGAAATTATTCTACTGATATTAAATATGGCTTGTCGATGACTCTGAACCATGACAAGTATTCCAAACAAGCCTCCATGTCCACTAAGAAAAAAGTTCACGGATGGGTAAGAATTCTATCCTATGATCCTAAGCCTCGATGTAGTCCTTGTGAACCTCTCGCCAATCCTCATCATTCTTCCCCCGCATGTCCACCTTATGTAGCTCCTTTAAGTCTTATAGTGTCGGTAGAATTTGTTGTCGATACTTGAACTACCGCATCACCCAGTTTGATTCGTGTATTTCCATCGTCGTATACATTGTCAATGGCACCTTTGTGTTCCATATCCCCCAATTGCCCAACACTCCTGATGGGATGCAAAATATGATATCGGTGTTTGTGTATGGTATCCATTCAAACTGAAATGCACAATTGTAAATTTCATTATGTACAAAATTTTATTTTTACAAATCATTGCGTAGTTAATATAGTTTCGAAAGAATAAGTAATTAACCTCGGCTTCTAAGCATTGATTTAATAGCAGCCTAATATCTTCCAGTCCCTCGGGTAGTTCCACGTAACTTGGCTTATGGTTCCACCAGTAAAAATGATATTTTAGTTCAAACATATAATAAATAAAAACATTTATTGTACAAACTATGCATTTATTAATAAGTGATTTTTACCTTGTCACTAACGGAAACATGTGAGGGTCGTTCGCTCGGGGACGTAGAAATGATAACAACCACCAAGCCCACGACTGTAGTAGGAGCAAGCAACCACCAATTGACATCTTATCTGGCTTTATGGCCTGACACAACTCTCGATATAATGTGCCCAACACGACTAATCCCCAACTTAGTTGTCCGCATTCTTTGAAGTCTACTAGGTGTAGTAGCCACCTTATGTGTACCAAATTTCGAGATTTGTCGAGCATTAAAATACCCCTGATTAATTGAAGGATGAATGCTTGGACGTATTGTTCTTTGACGACCTCAATCGCGTGCAGAGGAAGCTTATCGAAAATTTTTGCCAACCAATTCATCGATATTTGACCACCATCAAACTTGTTCAAGACCTTCCCCAATAATGCAGTGCAAAGATCCTCTTTACCAGGAACTATCGTTGCTCCTGTGACGACCGACCCATCCGTCAGTAGACTGAGTTGTAACGCCACGTCCTCTAGTGTGATTGTACACTCGCCACATGGAAAATGAAAAGTGTGTGTCTCAGGCCTCCATATTTCCACCAACGCGTTGATGAGTCTAGGATCGAGTTTGTAGCCCCCAAGCATACGAGACATATGCAAGAATCCTACCTCTTGCAAGTAACCACAAATTTCGTTGATCGGAGGGTTTGTCAAATTATGTATGAACACTTCCAAAACACGATCATCCGCTTATTTATAATGATAAAAAAATATTTTAATTAAAAAAATTTAAATTTAACTTAATCGAAAATAACGAAAATTAAATTTTTGTCTTACCATTACTGCTTAAGCGCCAGAAATGTGATTGTCGTTGAAACAAATTAGAAAGGTTGTCATTCGTGAAAACTTAACCCAAACGAATAAAATACATAATAATTAAAAAAAAACTAAGATTTTTAAACGAGAATATTGAAAAATTTAGAACAATAACTTGAGAAAATTGAGAGAATGAAAAATAAATAAATTTCGAGCATATTTATAGGTAAAAAGAATGATTGTTGCCCCCTTTTAAATTTTTTATCATTACACGACCAATGTTCATAGGATCTGAATGAAAAATAAATAAATTTGGGACATATTTATAGGTAAAAAGAATGATTGTTGTCCCCTTTTAAATTTTTTATCGTTACACGACCAATGTTCAAAGAGCCATTAGGTTTGACCATTGAGGGAAAACGCGCCCAATTAAACGTACTTTCTATCTCTATCTTAAAAAAAAACCTATTTACCTAATTAAAAAAAAAAAAGCTTATAAGCCTAATTTAAAAAAGAGAGGCTAATTTAGCCCTCTTAATTGCAACAAAATTACATTTCGAGAAAAAAATTGTAAAAAGAATCAAGGGGCCCAATGTAGTTCGACCACGTCAGGCTAGCGGCCAGCCGTGTCCATCTCCATCATCCCGTCCATCGCATGTGCACCATGTCCCTCTATCATAAACATAATACATCAACGACCTTGATTGAGCCAATAATGCAGCCACAAACATCACAAGATCAACGGCAAAAGCCAATCTAAAACCATGGAACGCTACCACACAGAACATGATCAATTCCATTTGATTGGTTCAAGAACCGAAGCACGCGTTAATGGAGGGCATCGATTGAAAGCACAGCTGTAAATCAATCATCTCTGTGCTCATTGTGACCCCATTTGTCCCCTTAAACCAAACCCCAAACCCCAAAACCAAACCCACTTCAATTATTCTCTTCTTCATCCAAAAATCTCCTTGCAAGCAACTTGCTACTGACAATGGCTTCTTCTTCACTTCTCAGCAAGCTCCTTTTGCTCCTTTTCATCTCTTACATTGTGTTGTGGAGCTCGAAAGTGGATGCCCAAGTTGAAGAGACAAGCTTGAAGCTGATGAGAGATGCTTTGGAATGGCCGCTTTCTGTGTCACTTTACAGTGACTTAAACGACAATGAAGGTGAAGAAGAGGTAGATGGTGAAGAGGAAACTGGGCATAGTCGTAGATCTTTGTTTTGGACGAGAATGAGGTATTACATTTCGTACGCGGCGCTTTCTGCTAATAGAATCCCATGTCCCCCAAGATCAGGAAGGTCTTATTATACCAACAACTGTTTCAAGGCACATGGACCAGTCCACCCTTACTCTAGAGGATGCTCCAGGATTACCCGCTGCAGGAGATGAGGTTTTCTTTTTTCTTTTTCTTTTTAGAGGATGCTTTGGGTTTGTGCTATTTTTATGTGTATTTTGTGAGAACTATGGAGGAATTGAGTGTTGAGGTTTCGGGTTTTGCCATTTTTGTGAGTTTTCGTTTCTTGTTTTAATATGTGGATTAGCAATGTAATTATGAACCTATGATGTGTGATTTGGTTAAGATACTCTTAAGGTTATGGTTATGGTAGTTACTGTATGTCTATATCATTGTGAATTTTATTGTTTTACTTTGGTTAAACTACTACTTTTGGGTAATTTTTTGATGTCACAAACATATTAAATAATATTTAAATTTACATAAATTTTAATAAATTAATATAGATTTTAAAACATGTCCTTTGCTTTTTTCAGTGTGGTCAGCATTGTTACGTGGCCTAATACTATTAAGAATTTTGTTACCCATTGTCTCTTGGGCATTTACATCGACAGTACAAACTATTTGAATAAAAATATAATTATGAAAGTAATAATTACATTATGTTGTAATTACAAAAAATAATAAATTTTTAAATTTGTTTGACTAATAGAGTGTAGTTATATTGTAATTCTTTATATCATGTTACATAGTTACATACTTTATATTTTTAAAATATTAATTATTATAAAACATTACTATATGATAAAAAAATTATAAACAAGTAACAAAAGTTAAAATCAAATCATCATATGTAATAAATTAGTCCAAGAAAATAGTTGATAATACGATTACTAATAAAAATAATAAGAAAAATGAAAATTATATAAAATTTTATCTAATTGTTCTAGCATTTATATTTATTGGACTATCCCCTTTAAAAGTTAACATATACTATTTATCATCATTTGTTGGTCTTTGATCAAAATTTTCATCAAAATTTTCAAAGTATAGAACATCTCAGTTCCTTGTTAACATGCCACTCCAACATCATTTGCCACATCAGCACACTTAACAGTCAAATCGATCAACTGACGGTTTTTATTAATAAAAAAACCTAATTGATTGTTTTTTCATTGAGGACTTAATAGTATATGTCTTTTTTAAGGTTTTAATTAATTTTTTTAAAGAATTTACTAAGATATTTTCTTATCATTAAATAAAAAAATTCAACTAATAAAATATCTTTTATTTTTTATTATATTATAAAATTAAATTAAAAAATATATAGTTTTATATTCTTTTATATATGGTCTCTATTTGTTTCAACTATATAATTGAACTAAGTTGGATACAACCTACTAACAATAAGTAATATTAATTATTAATAATAATAGATATCATTCTATATTAATTATTAATAAAAAATATTATACTTAGGACAATTATTTAATTCACCCCATTCAAGTAAAAAAACTCTATAAGTAAGTTTAGGATGTGATGCCAAGTGCTTTTTTTAATTACTTTAGGTTAAATTCTGTTGCTCGTCTCAGTACTATATGAAAGTTGTGAATTTTGTTGTATTTTAATTCAATCAATTCAATCTTTGTATTTTTCAAATTGGTCAATTTAGTCCTTATCCGTTTTGAATTTGTCGATTTTTGTCTCGACCCAAATATTTAGCAATTAAAATTGTTTGATTATATTCAATTATTACTCCTGTACTATTGTACACTTATAGATTTTAGTATTTATTCTACAATTGGATCATTTTAAGTCCATATTTTTTCATTTTTTGAAATTTCAATCTTGACACAAGTGATAGTCATTAATCCATTAATTGGATTTATAGTGAGTAAGATGTGAAAATAATAATGATGGGCTTAGTTTCCCTCAAGGCTCAATCACAAGATCCAAATTCAAGTAGTTGAAGTTAAAACTCAACTTATTCGTTTAAGACTTTATCACGAAGAAATTTCGAGAAGAAAATTTGAAGATCTAAGACAACGGATTTTGGAGTTCAATATGAAGCGAGGATGAATTAGAAGGAATCAATTTTGTTCCTGGACTTAAATCTCAATCCATGATGACAAGTCCATGTGGAAGATGTTAACAAGCTTAGGTGTTACACTTCAAGGACCCCATGTTATAATCACTTGACTTGTAGTGCATCTTTAGAAGGGACCTAGGCATTTCTGGGCCAATATGTCTCATATTAATCGAAGACCTGCCTCTTAGCTTCACAATGCACTTTAAATCACTTGATTTCAAGTTCAAGAACTCAAGTTATAATTGTTTTAGTGAAGACTGTATAAGTAGAATTTTTGGACGGGATTATTACGATATTACGACTTCCGGGCTAAATCATATTGGGTTTAATTTTTAGGCTTAATTTTTATTATATTTGAGCCCAATATTGTATTTATTAAGTTTTATTATTTTATTATTTACTTCTTCCGTATTTTGGATTTTTTAGGAGTTTATGTCAATAAGAAAGTTTAGTTTAAAACTGCTTCTTGTTTAGATTACTTGGAGTTTCAGTGGACTTGAGAGTTTTATTTAGGTGTACTTTGCTAGCCTATATAAAGGCCTCTTCATTGTACAAAATTCATCAATTCATTTTGCAACTTTTTTCTTTTGAGTTTATAAAATTCTCTTTGAGTTTTTCTCTTCAGAAATTTCTCGAGTTTTCTTTTAGAAGAGTTTTAACAAGCTTTTCAGATTGTGGGGATAATCTTCAAACTTTTTTTTGCCAAGTTTTCTTTCTTGGAGAAAAATTAAAGTCATTTGAAGGGGGTTCTGTTGGATTTGGTGCACTGAGTGTAGTATATTTGTTTGTAAACTTGTAATTTTTTTTCGAATAGATTGGTTAATGAAACAATTCATGGATTACATTAATATACTTCGTATAATGTCCTTATGTGTTTTTTGCATACAAATCAAAATAGAAGCAAATATTGGCTTACTAGTTGTCTAATGTTTAAACTAATATTAAATGGTATTACGTGGTCGGATCGTAATACGGAAAGACAACTTATATTAGTATATGAACCTAAACATGTCCTTAGTGTAATTGAAAATGAGCAAATTGATTGAAAGATTAATATGACGTCTATCAAGTCTAATTGGGGAGATGCTTTGTCTTGGGCATCGGAGCGGATAACTCCCAGAAGGTAGAGATATAGATGTGACTGACTGGACTGACAGTACACCGGACTGGACTCAAGAAGAATAGATCTTGAATCCGTTTATGAATTTATTAACTTATGAAGTTTAAAGTTTGACATACCTTAATCTTGAGTGTATGACGGGCTATGTATGTGTGTGTTGGAAAATCAGGTTTAGAAAACGCAACGGAAAATAAATTTAGGGAAAAATAAAAGTTTTAATTTTTTTTTCAAAACAAGAACTTGGTTGTGATATCTAAAGTACTAAACACTTAATTAGAATTGTACTTTTTCGATTTGTCTAGGATGAACGCTTCGACCGAGTAGTCTTCTCTGCTATCCTCAAGCTCACATTTGCCAAGTGTGGGTTCGCTTCAAATTAGAAAATTTTTCACAAAAATTACCAGTGAAGTAATTTTGTAATTTCTCTAAACTTTTAGGCCAGGTTATAAATAAGAAAAATATCTCTAAATTTTTTTTAAATAATTTCTTTAGAAAATTTTCTCTCTACAATTTTTTCTTGAATTCAAGTTTGTATAAATAATGACCCAAAGCTCTCTTTATATAGGAAGAGTTTAGATAGTTCAGCTATGATTAAATCTTATTAAATTAATATAATATTTATCTACAAGATAAACATTAAATTAAATTTAATATTAAAATAATCACTTTAATATTAAATTAATAAAATATTATTAAGATAAGTATTAAAATAAATTTAATATTAAATCTATTAAAATAATATTATTTTTGAAATAATTAATATGAGATCAAATTCTTTAATAGAAATCTAGTAGGATTGTAATTCTTCTGCAACTCAACCACCGAAGACCCACTGTTACCGAGTATTTTTGGGCCATCGAAATGTCACCGTCATAGTCGCTGGCACCCCGAGCTGGTTCAGTTTCTGTTGGTTCGGTCCGATATCAGTGACGGCTTGGTCGGTCCTGTTCGACCAATTTTTGGGTTTTAGTATCGGTTTTGGGCTCTTAGCCTAATTTCTAATCTCAGGTCAAATTTTCAAGTTCAATTGCCCTTGGGCCAATTGTTTGACTTGAAAATTAATTTCCAAAAGCATCATATTAATTTTAATTAATATGATTAATTAAATTTTACTTGATCAAAATTAATTTTCCCAAAAATCACTTAGATTTTCGAAATTAAATTTTCAAGAAAATTCTTTAATCAAATTCTCTAGTTGAACAATTCTTATGACTGCCCAATTTAATTCCACTTCGAATAAATCGACTCAATTAAATTATTTCCAAAGTCGTAGAATTTTCTTCTAATTCAAATGCAGTCTGATCGAGTTTTTGTTGAGCTAGCGGAGGGACCAATCAGACATATATAATTAGACTCTAGTAATTGCAATTATATTCAGAAGCATCGTTCAGATAATTCACAATTATTTAATCATGAAGTCAATCCACAAGAAGTACCATGCTTATTGTATACTCTTTACAAAAGCAATTCATCCAACTGCTTTGCCCAATGACCTCGTCATGTATGTGTTACCCTCATATGATATCCTTAATTCCTTTGAGTTAAATTCGTTCACACAATACAATCTTATTTTATCTCATTGTCACCATTGTGTCTTCTTAATGATTATGATCACTGTCAATAAATGATTGTGATAAATTGTTCGTTTTAGAACAAATAACATGTGACCACGTTCCATCTTTATCAATCCACACAATGATAATGAGAGAATATAGTTAACTTTTTAATTGAGCTATGAATTCCACTATTACTAGTAAAGTAGTGGCATACACAAGTCATGTACCCAACATACTGGCTATCGACCCAATCATTTTTAGACCATAAGCCCCCACTTATATCAAAGCACATGAGTTACATACGCATGGTCAGTGACTAATTCAAGATTTAGGTAAATCACACCATGAATGTCACAAGTGAATTAATTCAAAAATGAATTCAGAATTAATTCATTTTGGGTCCAGTGCAATGTATCATTCTGTCAATGAATACATCTATGTCTCTACCCGTGGAGTCAATTGCTTCGATAGCCAAGACTAGTCATCTCCTTAATTGGAATTGTAGACGACATAATAATTATTCTCAATATTTGAATCAAATGCTCACTTTGATTCTTTTATAGGATTACAAACTCGTTTAGATTATCTATTAAAGTACGTTATCTTTCTCGCAATGTAAACATTTTTACAATGCCACTTATCATCAATTTAAACTTAGACAATCAATGAACTAGTATTTGTTTGTCATAATTTCGCTATATATGCAAAATATGAAAGATAGAAATACAAAAGACATAATATGAAATGTGAAATTTGTTTATTAATCGTTCAAATACATAGAAAACAATTACATGTTTACTACAATATGGACACATTTCCCAACTATAACACCCCGAACTCTGGGCTGAAAGTTTTAAGGGTTGTGGTTATGGTCAGTGAGTAGGTTGTGCTTTGTGTTTAGTTGCGTGTTTAAGTGACAGAATGGGCCTGCTAGTCTGGTGGTTGAGTGAGTGTTACTAAACCTTTGGGTTTTAGGTTCGAGTCTTGTGTGTGTATTTTGAGAAACATTTTATTACATTTTGTTTTGTTGAGTAGCGGGTTTTTTTAAGTTAATTTATAAAACGGTTATTATTACTTTTTATTTATTTATTATTATTTCTTATTATTATTTTTTGGGGGCCTCTGGACGTTCTCTTTTTCTTTTCTTTTGCTTCTATTCTTTTTGCTTCTTCTTTATTTTCCTTTGAAAATGGTTCTTATTGGTGGATCTTGGAGAGTTTCGCTCCTCCGTCATCGAGTCAGTGTCAGGGAATCTCCAATTGCGAATCAGGTGTGGGTTCTGTATCCTTCCTTATTTATTTACGAATTCTCAATTCGACTTTGTGAAAGTCAGCATTTTATGTGTGTGTTGGAAAATCGATTATTTATGATGTGGTATCGCTGTCTTATGCTTAGAATTTGTATAATTTGGTGTAATTTTGAACTATCGAGGGCTGGGAAGTGCTTTGTGGCTGAGAGCACGTTTTTTGGGGTTGTTTTAGGGTGGTTTTGTGACTACACAGGTGGCCACACGGGCATGTACCGATTCACACGACCGTGTGCTTTTAAAAATTAGGGTTTCTAGGCTGATTTAGGGATTTTTGTCGATTTTCACACGGCCGTGTCGCCTGGGTACACGGGCATGCGTGATTGAGAGTTAGGGATTTAATGGATTGGTGCCACACGGCTTGACCACATGGCCGTGTGGCTAATTTGGGAATTTAAGGATCCCACACGGGTATTTGTTTTGGACACATGGCCGTGTCTAGTGGGCACACGAGCGTGTCTGCCCTGTACTTTATTTTAGCATTTTTTTTGGACAGTGAGTTACACGGCCTGTTCACACAGCTGTGCCCCTGTTTCACACGGGTGTGTGCCTCAGCCACACGATCGTGTGCCTCCCTCCACACGCCCGTGTGCCTCTCTCCACACGGGTGTTTTGACCCCCACACAGCCTAGGCTTTTCCACACGGCTGGAGCACACAGCCGTGTGGCTCTAAGTCATTTACTTTGGTTCTGTGTGTTTTTTTGATCTGAGAATGTGCCTGTGTGTTTCGACCTTGGCTGAGCTTTAGATAGGGTGGCTAAGAATTCTGATCTGGGCTTCGGCTTATGTGATATTTGTGAGTGTTGTGTGAGATGTTTGATTCTAAATTTGATCTGTTGGATATGTGTGCATATCTACTACTGTCTGATTATCGATTGACGTGTTCATTGTTTCTGTGGTATTTAATGCATTTATGCACTTGTATAAATTATTTTGGGATTGGTTATGAAGAGAAGAAAGACTGATTCTGTTCTGATCTGGTAGTTTAATTCCAGCTTATTTGTACAGCGATTTACCTTACTGTACCGCACGTACGTCAGCTTTGCTGCGTACCATTATCATGACTGTATAGGGAATTACCACATTGCACTGTATTGTATATATGTCAGCTCTGCTGCGTATTGATATCTGAGTGGCTTAGTCTACATACATGGTGTGTAGGGTTGGATGGGCCTTTCGAGGTCATATGTAGTGTGTTTCAGTTGGAAGAGCTAAATCAGCTCTTATAGGGTGTGATCGGAGGATGGAGAGGTGTGTTGGCTGGATGGGTGGGTTTTATTATTTGACTAAATTTCATACGCATCTGTTTGAGTGTTTCTGGGTGTAAGATTTTTTGACTGTATCTTGTTTGACTGGGTGTGACGTGGTGTGCTTGAGTTGTTATGTTCTGTTGGAATGTTTGGTTCCAAGTATGCTTTCTGGCTCTGTGAGTGTTTGTAAGTCTATTGCTCTCAGAAATTGAGTTCGGTAATTCTATTTTAAGTGTTGTTTTAAACTCACACTGAGCTCTTGTAGCTCACCCCCTTAGTGGTTTCCCTTGTAGGTATGCTTGATTTTGGTAGCTGGACTAGGTATGCAGAAATCTCGGATAGTCTTTGTTGAAAATAAATTATTGGTTACCTTTTCAGCTTCCGTTTGGTTTGCCATTTTGATCTGTAGGATTTTAACTGTGGTACAAGTTCTGTTTGAAAATTACCGCTCGTGCATTTTATTTCATTTATATATTAAGTTTAATTGTAATTCGTTTGTTTGGAAGCCAACGTTAAATTGTTTTCGGTTTGTCAGACTTAAAATGTGGTAGTGGGAGTTGAGACAATATGTTTTATAAAATTTTCCTACTATCACTTCGGTGATCAATGTAACCCTCGAGATTCAGTCTAAACTTCTAGGCCGAGTTTAGGGTGTTACACCAACAGTGTGACTCGTATACTTTAATGCAAGTAAAAACTTGAGTTCAAATAAATAAAGAATCAAAAGCTGGTGCATTGGGTATACGAATTCTGTAGTATGTAGCGTCATTCACAATAGTGGATTTATAGCCTGAGATATGAATAAATGATATCCTCTTATTGCATTACATCGTTGATGAAAAGTGAATGTGACCACGGGTCGTTCGTCTTTGTGATGAATGACTTGATTACTATTTGATAGTAATTGGTTTTTCATGAAGATGTAATGGTTACCATGGCATAAAATAGGATAATATAGGGAGAGCGAGTTTATCCCAAAGATATTAAGTATATCTTATAAGGGTAACACACTTATGACAAGGTCATTGGATGAGCACTGATCGAGTTACATTCGTAATGGTATGCTATTGGGGAAAGCTTAGTCACAATACTATGGTATAATGACTTTGTGACTAAATGAGTTTATAATTAATAGGCGAAAAGCTGAAACTTAATTATAAATCATTTGAGTTCTAATCGCATATTGAATCAAATGAACATAAATGATAAAGTTGGAGAAATGAGAAACATTTGGAAATGAATGTGGTTTTCTCCAAAATGAAAATGACCTGGAAATGAATTTATGGTTTTTGAATTAAATGAAGTTTGAAAAGGGAAATAAATTATTTAGCCATAGTGAATCCGTTGAGTATAGAAATACTAAATATATTTTCTCATAGATTCTTTTACTGTAAAGTCATCATGATTTTAACAGAATTAGAATTGGGTTGAGAAAATTATTTAATTAAAAAAATTAAAGATGTTATTTAGGAAATAAAAAAATAAATATCGAGTTGGATTGAATTATAAAGTACCGGGTTAAAAGTCCAGGAAGTGTAATGGTCCAGTTTCTAATGGTGACGAAAAAGGTGATTTTAGGCCCCTGTTTCCGTAAATCGAGCCTGTAAATATTTAATAATAATATTTACGAAATTAAAGATGAATTCGATTTTGGATTGTAACACCCGAATACCCAACCCGATTGTCGGACCTGAGCTATAAGGTGTCACATTCGTTACTGAAGCAACTATGATCAAAATACTTTTAATTATTACCGTTAAATATATAAATTTAACTAAAACAAGTGTATCAAACAATATACAATTATTTTCTGGTCTTATACAAGCTCACAAAAGCTCTTTCACTAACCTAAGATTGAACTAAAACAAATTGTAAAAATTTTGAAGTTTTGGGTTGTAGTCGTGACGTTAAGGGTTCTTCTCTGTGATGCAACTCTCTGTTCAGTGGTCGTCGTGACCTCGAGCAATGACGTCGCCACTTAGAGTTTTGCTTTGTTTCTCGTCGCGACATCAGAGATTATTTTAAAAAATGACCATTTTGAAACAAGTTCAAAAAACTTGTGTTAACCTGTATAATCCCAATGACAACCAAACAAAACTTTTACAACAGTATATAAAGTAGATACTTCAAAATGACATTAAGCAACTCAGTTCCAAGTTTGACCATTTTCTTATACAAAACTGACTTAAACCCTATGTACTTGCCATTTACAATCGAAAAGGGTACATTACAAACTTTATTGAGTTAGAAACAATCATCTGGATGTTGGCTTCAATTCTTGAGGACTCGAGAATCACTTGAATCTGTGCACAGAGAAAACAAACCGTACGTTGAGCTATAGGCTTAGTGGTACATTTATAAATCAAAGCTTAAAACATAAGAAGTAGTAAAACATTTCAATTCCATACATGTATATTTATATGCATATAACATTATACTAACTTTCAATTTGGTTACCGTACTTTTCATCATCAAAATTTATATGTAAGTATGCATAAAATCAAATCTTTATTCCAATCCAATTACAACATTAAGCATTCAATATAAATCTTTTCCACAAATAACTTATATCTAATAGCACATAATTCTCTTCTTAATATCACATTATTCACTAAATTCTAGAGTCTACAGACTCATTCATACCCGTTTAGGCTCCCAGGGTTGGTTCATTTGATTTGTATACTCAATTATGCAATTTCAACATTTCTTTCACAATTAAGTACGATTCAATGGTATCGATTTGTACACATTCGTATCATTTACCAAGTTATATTTTACAATCTTTATTAACTTGACTTGGACTTGAACAGATACTCGGATCATCCATCCAACACACTAAACTGGCACCGAAGTGCATCATCAGATAACCTAAAGTAGGGTAAAGTAGCACATAAAGTGCATACTGGTGCACAAAGCACATCCTAGCACACAAAGTGCATCTTAACGCACCAAGTGCATATTTGGCACATGAAATGCATCCTGGTGCAAGAGGTGCATCTTGGAGCATAAGCGTATAAACCCATACACAATTCATTTATATGGCATGCCAACTATATCCTACTCAGCATGAATAATTAATAAGGTATCAAATTTTAATTCCATTTACAATTTAGTACACATATCAAAATTTTCAATCATATACACTATAATAAATCAATTCATTAACATAACGTATGTATTTCATATAAATCAATACATATTCTCACTCAATTCCATAGCAAAATTCATATTTCAAGCGATTCATACTATTTTATATTTTATTCAATTCAGTCCTCTATTATGAGAATTCACATTCAAGATCGATCCAATAACTTATACCATTAATATATACTTTCCTCGTTACTCTCGTATGCATGTAATATGAAAATACAAGCAATTTATATGACTTTAAATTATAAATGTGCAAACCAACATTTTCGGCTACTCATCGATCACTTTCGTTAATTTCCATCTCAAAGAAGAAAATTATTCAATTAATACAATTTATTTAAGAATTTGTTAAATCCAATTTATAAAGCTCTTAATCATGTCAAAATGAGTTGAAAATCATTTTGAAATCATCACCTAGCTCTCTATTACGAGATTCACCATTTTTTAGCAAAATCCAGCTTTAAAATCATAGATATTATATTTTATTTCTTAGATCTATAAAAAAATGCGATTTGAAATCCCACTTTGAATGCTTAAACCATAAGATATTAGAATGTTTACCTTTAATTCGAAGGTCTCCACGAAACTGTAACAATTTGATAAGAAAACGAGCTAAGTGTTAATAGAAAAAACGATAAAGAAAGAGTGGATTTCTTTTGAAATTGAGGTGGTAAAAGATGTTTGGATGCTAAGAAAATCAAAAGGATAAAGAGAATTTTGAGAGAGAATTCATGATTTTCTGATCTAACTAATTTTTGAAATGGTTGAAAGTATGGAGGGAAGGGACGGTGGGTGGTCTTATATAGCCAACCAAACTTTAAAATTTGGGTTATTTACCCCTAAGCCCCCTCTTATTTCCTCCCTTGTTCTAATAGCTCCTATATCCAATTAACTCTCTCATTTTACACATTAGACCTCCAATTTAAAATCTGTTCAAATTTAATCCTCACTAATTTATGTTTATTAACTCAATTATTTTTATTATTGTTATTATTAATTAATTAATTACCTATTTTATTTTTTTAATTTCTAATTTCTACAACACTAATCTTAATTTCTCACTCGAGCCCACGATTAAATTACCCAATTCTACTAACCCGATTTTTAGGGTGTAACAACTCTCTCCCTCTAAAAAGAATTTTGTCCTTGAAATTACCTGAATCTAATAGGTAAGGATACTGATTTCTCATTGCTTCCTCAGTTTACCAAGTAGCCTCTTCAATTTTGTTATTACACCACAAAACCTTCACTAAAGGTATGCTCTTATTACGCAACAACTTTATCTCACGAGCTAGGATCTTGATGATTCCTCCTCATAAGTAAGACCAGGTCAAACCTCAATCTCCTCGATTGGAACAATATACGTTGGGTTGGATCGATACTTTCGCAACATAGACATGTAAAATACGTCATGAATATGCTAGATTTCAGTCGACAACCTGAGTCGATAAGCTACCGGTTCGATCGTCTCAATAACCTCATAAGGTCCAATAAATCTCAGACTCAACTTTCCTTTCTGTTTGAATCTTAGAACTTTCTTTCAAGGTGAAACCTTAAGGAAAAATCCATCCTCAACTTGAAACTCGATATCACGATGTTTTATATCTGCATAAGACTTCTTCTTATCATAAAGGCTTTCAGCCTATCACAAATTAGCGTCACATTCTCTTCACTTTCCTAAATCAACTCCGGACCTACAATGCGTCTCTCGTCCAACTCAGACCAACACAAGGGATGCTACATCTCCTACCATATAATGCCTTAAAAGGTGCCACTTGAATACTCGACTGATAACTGTTGTTGTAAGAGAACTCCGCTAGAGGCAAATATCGCTCCCAACTGCTACTGAACTCGATGACACAACTGTGTAATATATCCTTGAGCACCTGAATCACCTGTTCCAATTGACCACCTGTCTGAGGATAATAAGTTGTATTAAATTTAAGCTTCAAACCTAAAGCTCCCTAAAGACTCCTCCAAAATCTCGATGTAAATCATAGATCTCTATAAAAAATGATCAAAAGCGAAACTTCATGTAGTCTGACTATCTCAGCTATGTACAACTTGGCTAACCTCGATTAGTTAGTACGCTCAGCTAAAAAGTGTGCACTCTTCAAGAATCAATCAATAATCATACAAATTGAATCCTTCTTTGTCGAGGTCAGTGGCAAATCCAAGACAAAACCCATAGTGATTCGTGTTGGGAAATATGCCCATATTGTAATAAACATGTAACTATTTTATATTTGAACGATGAATAATAAAGTTAATTTCACATTTCACTATTATGTCTTTTATATTTTGCATGCATAGCAAAATTATGACAAACAAATATTAGCTCATTGATTATCTAAAGTTCAAACTGAAGATAAGTGGTTTTGTAAAGAATGTTTACATTGCGAGAAAGACAACTTACTTCAGTAGATAATTTAAATGAGTCCGTAATCCTATAAAAGATGCAAAGTGAGCATTTGATTCAAATACTGAGAAGGATTATTATGTCTTCTACAATTCCAATTGGGAAGATGGCTAGTCTTAGCTATTGGAACAGTTGACTCCATAAGTAGAGACATAAATGTATTAATTGGTAGAATGATACATTGGACTGGACCTAAGATGAATTAATTTTGAATCCGTTTTTGAATTAATTCACTTGTGACGTTCATGATGTGATTTATCTAAATCCTGAGTTAGTCACTGGCCATGCATATGCAACTCATGTGCTTTGATATAAGTGGAGGCTTATACTTTAAAGATAATCGAGCCCATAGTTAGTATGTTGGGTACATAACTTGTGTATGGCATGGCTTTACTAGCAACAATGGAATTCATAGCTCAATTAAAGATTTAATGATATATTCTCATTAGCATTGTATGGATTGATAAATATAAAACGTCGCCACAGGTTGCTTGTTCTCGAACAAGTAATTTCTCATAGTCATTTGTTGACAGTGATCATATTAATCATTAAGAAGACACAATGGTGACAATGAGATAAAATAGGATTGTATTGAGTGAACGAATTTAAATCAAATGAATCAATGATATCATATGAGAGTAACACACACATGACGATGTCATTGGACAAAGCAGTTAGATGAATTAATTTTGTAAAGA
Organism: Gossypium anomalum; assembly: GCA_025698475.1. Classification (NCBI taxonomy): domain Eukaryota; kingdom Viridiplantae; phylum Streptophyta; class Magnoliopsida; order Malvales; family Malvaceae; genus Gossypium; species Gossypium anomalum. The sequence goes on from CM046967.1 coordinate 64,804,397, forward strand.
GTATACAATAAGGAGTTTTCAGTCATGGTACTTCTTGTAAACTGACTCTATGATTAAGTAATTGCGAATTATTGGAACGATGCTTCTGGACATAATTGCAATCACTAGAGCCTAATTGTATATGTCTGATTGGTCCCTCTGCTAGCTCAATAAAAGCTCGATCAGATTGCATTTGAATCAGAAGAAAATTTTATGACTTTGGGAATAATTTAATTGAGTCAATTTATTCGATGTGGAATTAAATTAGGTTGTCGTGAGAATTATTCAACTAGAAAATTTGATTAAAAAAATTTCTTGAAAAATTAATTTGGAAAATCTAAATGATTTTTGGAAAAATTAATTTTGATAAAGTAAAATTAAATTAATCAAATCAATTAAAATTAATATGATATTTTTGGAAGTTAATTTTATAGTGAGACAATTGGCTCAATAGGAAATTGAACTTGAAAATTGGACCTGGGATCATAAATTGGGCTCGGGAGCCTAAAACCGATAGCAAGACCCAAAAATTGATCGAACCGAACCCAGTATGTGAAACTGGGTCAATGGTCCAACCGGCTATCTTTGGACCGGTCCGGTCGCGTCACTAACTCTAATCAAACCGGCGATGAGTCGTACCAACTCGGTGTCTTTGTAAGGGTGTTGCACTGCATACCGCATACACGGCGCAGCGTCTGCGTAGCTACGATGGCGACATCTCGGTGGCCTCTGTCGGTGGTTCAGCAGTGAAAGAGTTACACTCCTACTGGGACTATACTAGAGAATTTGATTTCAAATTAATTATTCGAAAAATAATATTATTTTTAATAGTTTAAAATTAAATTAAATTAAATACTTATTTTAATAGTATTTTATTAATATAATATTAAAATGATTATCTTAATATTAAATTTAATCTAATATTTATCTTGATAAATATTAGATTAAATTTAATATTAAAGTGATTAAATTTAATCATAGTTGAATTCTCTAAACTCTCCCTATATAAATAGAGCCTTAGGTATTATTTTCACACACTTGAATTTAAGGAAAAGTTGTAGAGAGAAAATTCTCTAAAGAGATTATTCCAGAAAATTTCTAGAGATATTTTTTTATTTATAACTTGACCCAAAGTTTAGAGAAATTGTAAAATTACCCCACTACTAATTTTTGTGAAAAAGTTTCTGATTCGAAGTGAGTCTACACTCGATAGACGTGAGCTTAAGGATAGCAGAGAAGACTACTTGGTCGAAGCGCTCATCCTAGATGAATCGAAAAGGTACAATTTTGATTAAATGTTTGTTACTTTAGATATCACAATCAAGATCTTGTTCTGGAAAAAAAATTAAAACTCTGGTTTTTCCCTAAATTTATTTTCTGTTGCGTTTTCCAAACCCGTTTTTCCAACAATTGGTATTTGAGCCAGGTTGTGTTCTATTTATAAGTATAAACAGATAATGAAAATAAATTTCTCTTCTTCTTGAATGATTTGATTACATAGAAAGTGACATTCTTTAGATCTTATATATGTTTTGAGTTATATTTGAGAATGGATGCGATATTATATATTTGTTATATAATTATTTTTTGCCGGGGTTGTAGTTCCTAGGAAATAGACCGTGGACTATCATTTCCATGTAATGCTATATTTTTTAAAATTCATAGAATTCTTATGAGCCAGAAACGGACATAGGACTTAAATATAATTTTTCCAAAAGGAGTTCGTGACGAGTAAAAGATACAATGAAATTTAAAGACTCAAGGAACGCCTTGTGGTGAAAAATTGTGTAATTTTATTTTTTCATTTATTTTCTAGAAGTAGAACCATGGAAACGTTAGCTGACAATTTTATTTTAATTGCCTATCTCATTATATATCTGCTTTATAATTGTTTATAAAATTAGAAGTGTGGTAATGAGAAAATACATGTGTTGTATTATTCTATTCATTTCTTTAGGTTATTTAATAAATGTGAGAAGTGTGGTAATGAGAAGGTGCATGTCTAGGATTAGCTCTAAAAAGGTTTGGTTTTTAAATGGTCAAATTTGACTCACCTATCTTTCCTGGGACCTTACGTGGTGCATGATTCTCATTTACTTCTTCTGTTTTTCCCTTAAAAGAAAAACTATAGAGAATCAAAATTATTTGTTTTAAGATTGATTGATTCTTATGAATAGATATTACAAAATTGCCATAGCATGCCATGCATATATTGGAAGCATGTCATTTAGATTAGGTAAGAATGCCACTAGGACTATTGTATGATCATTCTTGAAATTTGGGATAAAAAATACCTTGCATGTTTTTAAAATATTGAGCGGGAAAAAGTCCTTGAACAAGACCTATGGCCTCCACTGGTGGTCCCTAAGTGATAACATGACAAAGTTTCGAGCTGGTTCCTACCTTGGCTACACCCCGAGGTAAACTTTGTCATGTGGGTTCACTAGATGAGATTTCCTTTTAAGGACAACTAATCATGCATGACTTTCAGAGAGATTGTCCCAGGATGACTCAAATGAAAACATGTTTGTAACAACCCGTTTTTGAGTTAAATCAGAACAGTGGTTTTAGAACCACAAATCCAAAGTCAAAATATTTATTTTATTATTTTAATAAAGTTTACAGCATGATAGAATTACTGTGTGAAAGTTTCATAAAGAAATTTTACAGTTTGAGTGCTCAATTTGATAAAAAAGACTAAATCGCGTAAAATGCAAAATTGGTGTTCTATTAGCTAAAGGTATTAAATGGCTATGAAATTAAAAAATGGAGGCCCTTATGTGGTAATTATGCCATTTCAATTATGAGTGGACAATTATGGACATGCATTAAGTGATTTTAATGTTTTATAACTAAGGTTAATTATGTAAATGTGTAATTAAACATAAAATAAATAAAACAAAATAATAATTTGGTGTCCATCTTCTTCATTGCCAAAAAGAAAAGAAGGAAAACACCATTTTTGTGCTTTTGAAAGTTCGGCCATGGTACCTTAAGCATGTAAGTGATTTTTGACTTGGTTTTTAATGATTTCTATGTTTTTGAGATCGTTGGAACTAGGTATAGCTAGCCGAGGGACTATTTTGCAAAATTTTTGAAGATTTTGAATGATGCCATTGTTGAATACATGTGTATATTGAAGTTTCTTGATAGATTATGAATGCTTGTTGATAGTTAAGCAAGTTTTGTAAAGTGATTCTTAGTGAAAATGCAAAATAGGGATTAATTGAGAAATGTGTAAAGTTAGTGGTTAAAAGTGTGAATAAATGAAAATTATGGGCTACTAGGGGCATTATGGTAATTCGGATAGCATGGGTTAGTCTTGAATTTGATTAATTTGTGATTTTGTGAAATAAGGACTAGATTGTAAAAAATGTGAAATTTGTGGGGCAAAAGTATAAATGTGTTTTAAAGTGTATTTTGGACTAAATTGAATGAATAAATAATTGAATAAGTTAGTTTTGAATATAATTAGATCAAGAAAAGTGGATTGAATAAGTTAGTTTTGAATATAATTAGATCAAGAAAAGTGAAATACGGACTTGGATCGGGGAAAAGATAAAGTTATCGACTAATCGACTTGATTCGCTGTTTTAGCATCGGAGGTAAGTTCGTATGTATTAAGAACTGTGATAATTATGCTTTTAGTTCTTTGATATTTCATAAATTGTATATGCGGGACTACAGTTATGTTCGATGATAAATCGACTATTTGTGGCACTTAGTGTGCGATTCGACATAGCTTCGGCTATATATGGCACTTAGTGTGCAATTTGCGATAGCTTCGGCTATGTACGATACTTAGTGTGCGAGATATCAAGTATGACACTTAGTGTGCGAGGCATTAAGTATTCAACGACATTCCGTGTATGTATGAACTTGTTATGGATCGGTACAGGTATGTACATGTATATTATGAGCTTAAAATCGAAGAAGTTATAAAACTTGCATATAAGCTTATGATTAAGTAGGTGAAAGGTTTGTTAGTAATAATAAAGTAAATGATAATATGTTTAGATTGATGAATGTTGTATTTGTGATTAGTTAAGTTTATATCATACGAGCTTACTAAGCTTATTAGCTTACTTTGTGTATTTTCCCGTATTTTATAGTGATATAGAAGCTAGTTCGGATTCGGGGATCGTTAGAGGCTTCATCGCACTATCGAACATCTATTTTGATACTTTTGAAGTTATGCATATATGGTATATGGCATGTATAGGCTTGAGTCATTTTGAGTATGTTTGATGAACATGTGTTTTTAGGCCATTTGAGTTGGCTTGTGATAATGAATTTTTTAATGTATTAAGTTGTGTAAATGGCTTTGTTTTGAGTTAGGTAATTGACCTATATTAAGTGAATGAGGTTGAACTGATAATGCATGTTGGGATGGTTTAACCATATAAATTATATATATGAATTATGTCTAGTAAAACAAGTTGAGTTGATAGATACTTGAATAGGTAAATGACATTGAATTGAGTATTGAAATGGTTGAAATGGATATAGTATGATTGTGTATTGGTTGATGACTTTGGGCTGCATATTTGTGTCTTGAAATGGTACCAATTAGGCTTGCATAAGTATGTGCAAAATGGGTGGCAAAATGGTTTGGTAAAATGACCTATTTTTGCCCACACGGGCAAAGACACGAGCGTGTGTCTCAGTTGTGTGTGACACACTATCATGTTACACGGTCGTGTGTCCCCTGGTGTTGAAATTGAATTGAAGTTAGTATGCTTTACATGGTCTCACACACGGGCGTGTGACTGACCGTGTGGTACAAGTCAGTATACCCCCTATTTGGCACATGGCCGTGTTGCATCAGTCAGCATGTATGCCCTGTTTCCACACGGCCAGAGACACGTGCTTGTCTGGAACTGTATGACGCACACGGTCTGTTCACACGGGCGTGTGATCCCTGTATGGTGGAAATTTTTATAAGCTTCCAAAGTTTCATATGTTATCAGTTTAGTCCCGAACCACTTCTAAAGCATGTTTAAGGCCTTGTAGGCCCTTATAAGGGACAATGTGATTGTGTTGAATGATTTAAGAGAATGAATGCTTTATGTTTGATAAATGTATGCTATATGTTGTGAATTGATCGGTAATACCTCGTAACCCTACTCCAGCGACAGATATGGGTTAAGGGGTGTTACAATGTTCATGATGAGTGTTGAGTCAATGGTTACACATAGAGGTGAGTATGGGACGGGCTGAGTTCAGGCCAGGCCTGAACAAAATTTTGGGCCCGTTTTCTAGGCCTTGGCCTGGCTTGGCCCAAAATATGGGCCTAAAAATTTGTCCAAGCCCGGCCTGAAATATAATTGCTAAGCCTGAGCCCAACCCAACCCATATTAAAATTTTAGATTATTTTATTAAATAAACAAATTTTAAAATATAATAAATCAAATACATTTAAAAACATAAAAACAAATATTAAAACAATAAACAAATAAAAAATAATACTAAAACAATTCTTAAAACAATACACAAATTGAAAATATAATAAAAAGTGGTTATATTAAAATAGTAACAAGTTAGAACTTAAATAATAACAAATTAATAATAAAACAAAATTTCTAAAATATCCAAATAATATTAAAGACGACAACGGAACAACATAATAAATAGCTGCGAAACAACAATAAAACACCACAAAAAACAGCACCAAAACAACATTAAAATAGCACAAAAAACAACACTAAAACAACACCACTAACAACACCACTAACAACACCAAAAACCTGCAAAATATAATCAACTAACCAAAATATCTATACATTAACCAATTGACATATTTAATTTTATAAGAAACTATAAATTGTAAGTTAAATTAAATTGTCAACAATTAGAAAAGTAACCTAAAAAGCAATCGAAGAAAAATCATCCTCATCGTCATCATCATTCTTGCAACCAAATTCTAACATGAAATAAGAATAAATAATTAGATAATCAAATTGATAAAAATGTTATAAAATTACAACAATAAAACGAGAATAATAATTACCCGTTGAAAATCCCTTAGCTCGTATCCAATCATCAAAGCAAACAACAGCTTGAACCGTTTTTAGCTTAAGTGAACTCCTCAAAGGTGTGATAACTTTCTTACCCATGCTAAAAGCCGACTCGAAAGCTACAGTCGATATTGGAATTGCCAAAAGATCACGAGCCAATAATGAAAACTCATTATATCGAATTGAATTTTTGCTCCAATAATCCAAAACATCTATTTCACAATTCAACTCAAGCTCCAGTTCTTCCAAATAAATGTCCAACTGTGACTTTCACTCTTAGTGCTAGATTCATTTAAATACCATTTATAATCATCACTCTCTCAAAATCTCCCCCAAAATTAGCACTATTAACATTGTGTTGATGCAAACTAGAATCAAGAATATTATTATCTGAAACATTAGAACTCCTAGCCAAAGAAGAAGACATGGATTTTGATTTCTTAACATACTCATCAAACAAGAGTCTAAGATTGCTAAGAATGATTTCAGCAAAATCTGAAGCATGAATACCATAGATTGTATTAAAGCAATACTGCACATAATTTAACTTGTAACGAGAATATAAAATTGCAGCACATGACAATATCAATGAATACTCAGCCCAATATTTATTAAATTTCTCTTGCATTTGCTTAACTATTGGAGTTAAAAAAGAAGGATGACCTTTAACTATAACAAGCATGTAATATCCCTAAACTGGGTCTAGTAGTTTCGGGTATAGTTTTTTGGGTTTCAAGTGTGAATTGAGGAATTTATCAGGTTAATAGTAATTTTTTAATTTAATTTAGGAGGTCAATTTCATCTAAATTTGATTAAAAAATAATTCAAAAAAATAAAAAAATATTTTTGGAAAATTAATTTTAAAGTAATTAAATAATTATTAGTGAAAATAATTAATTTAGGTCAAAAAAGAATTTTAAAATAATTTTTATTGGGGGTTAATTTGAGTTAAATTAAAATATTAATTAAATTGGATTTAATTGTAAAATAAGGAAAATTTTGGAGTATTTATTTGGCAAACAAACCTTTAAATTAAGAATTTTGGAGGGAAATGATCAATTGGTAAAGTATGGGAAATGTGGGAGTGGCCATTGGATAAATTTCCCAATTTTTAAATTTCTGGTGGGTTGTTTTAGTTTTAAACACAATGCATCTAGTCTACTTTTCACACCATTTACATCAAATTAGAGAATAATAAAATTCGTTTTCTTTGCATGGTTTTAAAGATCTATCATCGGAGAATAGATTCAACAAATTTCCTTCTCAAAATACTCTCTTTTTGCCCAAAATTATTCACAAAAGTAGCCAAAAATATTCTGAAATTTCTCAAGATTCTTGAATCAATATTTTCAATTAAAGGATTTAGAATGAATCAAAGGTAATTATTATTTCTAAACTTATTTTTATGATGATTAGAAGCATATTTATATGATTTGAGTGATAATTACATGATTTTTTTTTCAATGTCATCTTTTTCAAAAGCTTAAGGTGTTTTAATGGTGGGTCTTGAATTTTGAGAGGAAATCCACAAATCAACGGATGTTCCAACTCAAAATGGATCTATTAGAAGGTTTTGATTTTATTTATCTAGATTAAACATGTTTGACAATGTAATTTAAAGAAATTCGAATTTCATCATCTTCATGAACCAATTTTTCAAATTTTTGTGAAATTGATTTATGTAAATTGATGCTTAGTATATGTTTAATTGGTCTAATATTGATGTTTGGAAGTGATTAGGAGGGCTGAAGTGATCGATTTTGTGAGGAATCGAGTTTTCAACTTGATGATACAAATCCGTGTAGCCTAGTTGATGAAAATTTGTGTTTATTATATCTTTTGAAAGGTGGTAATATCTATTTTATCTTTGTTGAAGCTCCAAATCTAGAAGAAGATTGAGCTAATTGAAATTGAAGCTTGGATTTGCTTGGTTGATAACTTGGTTGTAGTTGAGTTAGTTGTGTGGTGAGTGTTATTAAAGGGCGCTTTGGTAAATTGACCATCACTTATTCTTAATTGGATGATTAGTTACTGATTGCAAATATTTAATTAAGTTTTGGTTGGTTAATTTTGTAAGATTACTAATATATGTTTAAGTGATGAAATTTTTGTTATTAATATATGTTTAAGTGATGAAATTTTTGTTAAGTGTTGGTAAGTGAGCATCTAGTAATTTTATGTGCTTGATTTAATTGATTATAATGGTGAACTAAGCAAGCATGCTAGAGTTTTTGGTTCATGGTACGTTAATATTTCAATTGATAAATGAACATTGTAACAGCCCGGTTTTAGGCCTATTCGGAATAGTGGTTTCGAAACCACTAACCAGAGGTTGGAGAAATTATTTTTAATATTATTTTATGTGTTGTGACATGACTATAGGAGTGCATGAAAATTTTTGTGAAATAATTTTAGCGATTTCATGCTTAATTGTGAAAAAAGGACTAAATCGCATAAAGTGCAAAAGTCCTATTTTGATAGCTAAGGGTGTTAAATTTCCATGAAACTTAAATTGAGGGTCTTTAAAGGGCAAATAGACCCTTGGATAGGTGATGGCCGGCCATAGGAGACAAAATATGGAGAAAGTCAAAATTAGGTAGAAATTTGGTAGCTTATTTGACCAAAATGAAATAAAATAAATAAGAAAAGGTGTCATCTTTTTCTCACCTTCTTCACCACCAAAAATACCAGCAAAAATAGGGGTTTTGAGAGCTTGAAATTTTCAGCCACTTAGTTCCCTCACAAGTAAGTGATTTTGATGATTTTTCTTAATGATTTTTACATTTTTAGGACCCTTGTAGCATGAACTTTCAAATAAGGGGACTATTTTGCAAAATGGTTGAAAGTATAGGGTTTTTCCATGATAGTAGACATGTTTTTTTTTCCTGAAATTTTATGGAAGAAAATGAATCATGGTTGTGAAATAAACAACTTTTATGATTAGATTTCTCATGAAAACCCTAAAAAGGACCATTTTGCATAAGTTGTAAAATAGGTGATAAATGTGTGAAATATTGAGAATTTTGGGCTGCTTCTAGTATAAAAAGTAATCGGCTAGGCTTGGTTAGAGATAAAAATTGATTTTTGAGCCTAGGGGTAAAATGGTCATATTGTAAAAGTTTAGGGGCAAAATGATCATTTTGCCCAATTATGAATTGTTGAGTACCTAGATCGATGAAATAATTAAACTTGTGAATTTTTATCATTTTAGATCAAGAATTTTACAATCCGGGCCTAGACTGGGGAAAAGCAAAGCTAGCGGACTAAAACTGACTAGTCGCCTACATTTTGATTACTGAGGTAAGTTGTATGTAAATAATACAACTACATTGTTATTATGTGTGCTTAAATTGATATGACAAAAATTGCTTGTTTGTGGAAATAATTATGCATGATGAATATTGAGATAGTAGAACTCCAGTTTGAGCCTTAGGAAATAAATCGGATATTCATGCCATGACATTCGGGTTAATTGTGTGATAGTGTAAGACATGTCTGGGACATGCATCGGCCACATTATGAGAGCCAGTGTAAGACCATGTCTGGGACATGGCATCGACATTGAGACGAGAGCTAGTGTAAGACATGTTTGGGACATGCATCGGCCTTGAGATGTAAGCCACTGTAAGACATGTCTGGGACATGCATTAGCTATGAAATGTGTTAGTGTAAGACCATGTCTGGGACGTGGCATCGACCCAGACATGTGACAGCTAGTGTAAGACCATGTCTGGGACATGGCGTCGGCCTCGATTTCGATAGTCAGTGTAAGACCATGTCTGGGACATGGCGTCGACTTGATGGATGAGCCAGTGTAAGACTATGTCTGGGACATGGCATCAGTATTATACCCTATGTCTGAGGCTTAGTGACTATCCGATAGTATTTCAAATGGTTCAACGGTGAGGGTTATAGTTTAAGTTAAATGAGAAAAGTATAGCCATGTTGTGAGTGATATAGATACCTAAATGAAATGCATGAGATGTGAGCTTAGTATATGCTATGTGAATTGTGTTGGATAGTGACGAGTAAGTTGTGCTTATGCCTATTTTAGTGTTATGAGCATGATGATGAATGATAAAGTTGTCATTATATTTATTTTCATACAACTTACTAAGCTTTATGCTTACCTTATTTCTTTCCATCTTCTTATAGTGCCACCTAATTAGCTTGTGGACCAACAAACGTCGGAGGCATCGATCACACTATCAATCGAAGTATTTGGTATAGTTAGATCTATTTATTTTGATTATGGCATGTATAGGACCCTACCTTTTGAGTTTTGTGTCATTGTTAATTGGCCAAATATGTTGGCTTACTTTAGCATTTTGATTTATTTTGTATAAGGCCACGGAAATGGCTAAAGTTGAAAGTTGTTATATGAATACAAGAAGTTATTTCATGAATGGGTAATTTGTTGGTTGTTTTAGTAAATATGAAATGTGTAAAGGCCTTAGATGTGGTTGTTGGAATGAGGAATCATACTATGATGATCTTTAGCATGATAGATGTTGTTATTCTGTGTTTCAGAGTGGCAAAGGTCTTGGTAAATAGCCCTATGTTGTCCACACGGGTAGACACACGGGCTTGGGTCTAGGCCGTGTGTGACACACGGCTAGCCCCATGGGTGTGTTGTCTGGCCGTGTGTCCCTTGCACATAAAAATTTCAAGTCAGTATGCATGGTAGTAAACACATGGGCAGAGACACGACAGTGTGTCTCAGCCGTGTGATGGGCACAGCCTAGCACACGGGCATGTGCCTTGGCCGTGTGACCCTTAAGGATTGTTGACGTCAGAAACAGAATGTCAAGGTTTTTAGACACGAGCTAGGACACCGGCGTGTCATGGCCGTGTGAGGGACACGGGCCATAGACACGGGTGTGTGTCAGGCTGTGTAAAAACCCCTGTAGGTTTGAATTTTGAATTAAATTCACACGGGTTTGGGACACGGGCGTGTCCCTAGGTGCTTAGGCCGTATATACCACACGGGCCATCAGCACGGCCATGTTCAAGTCCCACATAGGCATGTTGCCCATCCACACGGGCGTGTGTCCTGTTTTAAAGGTCATTTTCCTAGGGTTGGTTAAAGGACCCAAATTGGTCCTAAGTGGTTTCCTAGAGTTGTTTTGGACCTTATAGGCCCTTGATAAGAAGTTTTAGACAAAGTTTGAATTTTTTTTTTTAATTTGACCGAGTTTTAATGACATCAAAACGTTTGAATGCATGTGTTTGAGTTTAGTAACGCCTCGTATTTCGTCCCTGCATAGGGCACGGGTGTGGGGTGTTACAAGCATTGATAATAGGTAATTGACATGCTAGATTTAATTTGATGTTAAAATGGCTATGTTACATGATTCATATATGCATTTTGGAACTTTAAATTGGGCACATTATTGAGTGAAATTATGTTATAATTGATTGGTTATATTGGCATTATAGCATGGTGGATCCGATTGATATAGTTGGCATACCATAGGATTTGTGAGTATTCACCATATTGATTTGTTATTTGTGAGCAATGAGGCTCTAGGTGGACTGATTTGGAGTAGATAAGGGAGCGTTAAGCTTGTGTCTCCACTCAACAAGACTGATTTGAGGTGATATAATGGAGAATGTGGCCTTGGCCCGCTCAATCCGGGACTGATTCTGATTCTGATTGGGAGTAAGGAGATCTGTTTTTCTGATATATGATCACCTAATTAAGCCATGATTGTATATGCCAATATAAATGTATGAAATTTTATATGCTAAATTGATGATTATATGCCATGATTAATTATGATTTTTGATACATGGTTGAGCATATGACATTGAACTATTATGGAATGATATTGTGATTGAAAATATGTATTTGATTGGTTTCAATTTAAGCATGATTTGGGTGCTAATTTACTCGTCGTTTTATTTACATTCATTGAGCTTTTTTAAGCTGACACCGTTACATTCATGCAGATAACTGACGGGATTGAGGAGCTGAGGAGCTGAGAGAGAGAGTTCCTATAACACCCCAAACTCGCCCTGGACGTTATGGTCAAATCTGGCGATGTCACATGAGAGTGATTTTGAAACCTCACTGACCTTAAAATCGTTCCATTTATTAACTTGTAATTAGTCCGGGAAAACGCGTTCTAAATGATCTGATTTAAAACATGCTTTTACTTGGAAGCTTTTAAAACCCTTTTCGTATGCGTGATAGTTTTGTAAAATATTCGGTTGTTTTAAAAACCCGAGTTTTCCTACTACTAATAGTAAAAACCGTAAAACATTTCAGAATCCTAAATTAAGCAAAAATCCATAAAGGCCTTAATTACATCAAATTTTCCCCAAATAATAATTAAATCATAAGTAAACAGAAAATAGTCAAAGTGGAAAACTATGTGGCCACAGTTGAGTCCTCCGCTGCACTGACCTGTCAAGTCTGGGGATTACCTACATAGATTAAAGAGAAAAAGGGTGAGTTTTCGCAACTCAGTGTGTAAACCCCGTAGACAATATATAGAACAGCAGAAATCAGTCATATATCCAAATATCGGATAATTTGGGCCTGAACCCTTTACAAAACCAGAGTGAACATTAGTTCACTCAGATACAGAATCAGATACGAACTGAGCCTTGGCCCATCTCAGATATATCATGTGTAACAGAGTAGAATAATAGAGTCCTATCCACCAGCCTCTACACACCAACTCCGTCCAACCCTACACACCATGTGGGGATAAAATCGACCCACCCATCCCTACACACCATGCTGTACTGAAATGCAGCACATAATCAGAAAATTAAGCTATACTGCCAGATATCAGGGTTAGGAGCCTTTCAGAATACTTCCTCCATAGACATTAACCCAACCCCAATACAATGCAACATATAATACGTGACATGCAAGTATGCAATTAATAGATCATACATACAAATCGGTCCATATGTTAAGAGTAACATGCTAGAGCACATATATCACATAGTTAGATCACGTAATCAAGGGTCAAGTAACTCTTACCGACCCTACTGTAGGTCCCAGTTGACTTGGGCGACCTGAGCAACCTTTCGGAGTATTTCAGAAAAATGAGCTCACACGCCCATGTGGGCCTACACGCCCATGTGGCCCATACGGCCTAATTTGGCCTTGGCCATATGGATCACACGGCCCCACTAGCCATCACAAAGCCGTGTCATGTGCCCGTGTCTTGCGCGTATGGCCTGCTTGTTGATCACACGCTCGTGTACTGCCACACAGCCTACCACACAGGCGACCACAGCCCATGTGGCGTCGATAGTTTCATTTTTTGGCTTTTGCCGATTCTCGTTTTCTTTGTTTTTGGGTACACACCTGGTATCGTATTGATGCTAACGCAACCAAGAAGCCTCCCAAACCTATAAATCGATATAACAATGATTAGATTTAGCAACACACTCGAGAATTTCAACAGAAGAATCTCATAAATGGAAATTTGTGGAACCTAGCAACATAGTCGAACGCTTACCGGTAACGATAGAGATTCCCTAACTCTTAACCGCTACAGGAACTTCAATTGAATCTTGTCCTTAACCTAATTGAGGGTATCAAAAAAACAACTCACACATTACACTCTTACTTGAATAACGTTAATCGTAAATCAATAATTCGTAACTTACTGTACGAGTGGAATCGAGCGTTTGTACAAAAGGGCTGATTTGGAACAGAAAATAATCAAAAAAGGAAAGAAAACAATTGAGGGGAAGTGGGAAAGAATTTAGCAGAAAGAGGAAAGATGAATCAGCAAAAATTCGCCCCAGGGAAACAGAAGAAACTAATGTCAAAAGAAATTCTTTCTTTTCAGAGAGAAAAACAAACAAAATGAATTACCATACAACTGATAACTCCTATATCCCACCTTTTACTCCCTCAAACTCTACACTCTCAGACTTTCAATTCCAAAGAAACTCATCCACCCCCTACACGCCATACGGAAAAAGAAACACTCCCTCGCTCGCACAAGGATTCGAACACAAGACGTCCTGCTTCTTGACACTCCACCTAGCCACTAGACCAGTAGATTAAACATAAGCCTACTGAGCAAGGTTAAGGCTTTATTTAGAAAAATACCAAAATTTTCCCAAGTCAAGGCTTAAACTTGGGACCTCAAACACACAGCCAGAGCACTTAACCACTGAAGCAGATACACAATTGTGTCAAATATTTATAGAAACAAATACAGATATTTTGGGGCGTTACAGTTCCAAGAGATTAAGGCTCAGTAGTGATTTAGTTACACATTTTAGAGATGTTAATCGGGCATTGTAGAACATCTGGGACTTAGTTTAATTTTGGTTGTAATTGGACTTGGACATTAGACATTGGACATTGGACATTTTTAATTTTGGATTATTTTATAATATCATATATGCATGCTCAAGTTTGATTATTGAATAATTTACGGTGTATTGTTGTTTGATAACATGGTGTGTGAGGCATGATGTTTACATTAACCATTGTTTAAATGAAGCTTCCATGGAATGGTTTACTAGCGACTAGGGTACGCCACTTATTTGAATTAACCAGTGGGTGATATGCATGAAATTGAATGTTTAATTCTATTTAATAGAGGCTTAATTGATGTTAATAAATTCAATTGAAGGTGTATGAATATGTATGATATTTAACTGTAGCTAAATCAGGTTTAATTGGCCATTAAAATACTCAAATCGGGTTTAAAATCAAATTTTTCGCACAAAAAAGCTATAGTGGACTGTTGGGGGTTTGAATTCTGATCTTTTTAAATCGGTTCTCTAGTTTGTTTAAATTATAAATTAGTCTTGTAACTTGATAAGTCTAATTAGAGCCTTAAATGATAAGGAAACTTGATGAAATTTTAGGGTTAGACTTGTAATTGATAAAATTTGTTAGAAACACACTCAATTTAATATTCGGGTATAGTACTGATAGTTTGAAATTGTTACGATTTAGTTCTTAATGACAAAACTTTAATTAGACAGAGAAAATAAACTCAGATTAAGTTGAAATCTTTAGGGCCTACATAATTTGAGTAAAAGAGGGTTGGTAAATGTATAGATCTAAATTCGGGTTAGTTTAGCCGTAGATGGTAAAATGACAAAAATGCCTTAGGTTAAATTACTTATAAAAAGTTTAAAATTGGTTCATAAATTGCTTCCGCATTAATAAATAACTAATAAATAGATGAAATTGAGGTGTTATAAGGTCGAGGTGTGTCTTGGGAGGTCATTAGTTGGAGAGTCACTTAGGTGGCTAATTTAACGCTTCGAATTTGGGCCACTTTGTCCCAGTTAGGTTTGGGGTGTCACAAAGCAAGACCTTGTGAACCTTCCAAACCCCTCTAAAATAAAGATTGGCCGTTGGTTAATTAGAACTAGAAAAAGCACAAGTCACATCATAAAAGACTTTCAAAAATTTGCAATGAATAACAACATTTCTCCACTCTTCATTAGAAAGTGCAAATATTTTATAATCTTTATCCCATTGGCCCCAATAATCTAGCACATCTTTATAGTAAAGAGAAGATTCAAGCATCTAATAAGTAGAATTCCTTCTCACACACACATCTTCACAAAACTTTTTGGTCACATTCAAATGAAAACTTTTGTTGGCCACATCATAAAATCTTTTCCTACGAATTCCTGACTTTTTTTATGTAATTTAATCCCATTTTGAATCTTACCAACAACATCATCAGCAAGTTCCAAACCAGCTTTAACTATAAGGTTTAATATATGTGGACAACATCTAACTTGAAAAAAAGCACCATTACACAGAATAGCTTGGTTCGCATGAAAACGATATTTAAGACAAGAAACCATAACATCATTATAAGAAGCATTATGCAAAGTGATGCTAAAGATTTTTTTGTCTATACCTCATTGAGATAAATATAAAACAAGCTCACCCGCTATGTTTTAACCATCATATAGAGGAAATAAAGCTCTAAACCTTATGATTCTCTTTTGTAGCTTCCAATCTTTGTCAACCCAATGAGCAGTAATGAAAATATATTCATCATTAGTATACTCTAAGTTCCAATTATCAGAAGTTAGACAAATTAAACTAGGTGCTTTAGCCAACTCTTCTTTAACATGATCTCTCTCTTTTGCATAATATATTAGGACACCCCTAGCAGCTGTATGTCTACTTATATTCTTTAAATTAGGACTAGTAATTCTCATCATGTATCTAAATCCTGGTTCTTCAACTGTCTTAAATGAATGCTTGCCATACATAAGAAAAGTAAAAACAGCTCGATGACACTAATCAGCATCAAACTTGTAGTTTTTTATAGATGGACCACCTCCAAAGGATGGTTGAGTAACTATGGTGTATTGAGTGATGTCCTTATTAAATTTTTTTCAAATAAATATTTAGATGACGTCTTAAATGAAATGTTCCACTAGAAGATTTAGTAGAAAAGATACTTTTACAATGATTACATTGTGCCTTCAATTTTTCTTTTTTCTCATATTCAAGCTTTGTCATTTTATCCCACACCTTTGAAGTGGTAGACTTTTGACGTTTAGGAGCACTTTCATATTCATTAAACCCATCGTCCACAGATATAGGAGTGTTGCCATAGTCATGAAAAGTCAAGCCATGAAATCTAATGATTATATAATTGTTTAACAATTGTAATTTTCATCCTGGTTGTAAAGAGAATGATTGATAAAAAACATTGACAATGAGAGCTCGGTCATATTATATAAACAATCGTTTACCATCTATAAAAAACCCTTTAACAAATAAGTTTACTAATTAATAAAATTAAATTATAAAAATAAGATTAACTGATGGTCACTAAACTAACTATAAATACGACAAAGGCAAGCGCACATATTAAACAATAGTATAGCTATGGTGAGTAGAGAATATCGTATCCACGAGGACTAAAAGTATTAGTAATTACTATTTTTTTATTATTTAGCTGATAGTTTGGGGTGATGTATTTTAATCTAAATTTACTAAACTAATTTAATTAAGAATGCAACAGAGAGTGAATCAAAGAAATAATCAAATATTAACCAATGAGATTGACAATACCCAGTAAAGAATCCACCTAGACTTCACCTTTTATTATGAATCTGAATTAAACGATTTATTCACTTGTGTCTTGATCCATAGAAATCCCTAAATTATGTTAAAGTCTCTTTCTAATTAAAACCCCTATCGTCGCATTAACTCGATCTATGGATTCCCTTATTAGATTTGACTCTAGTCCGGTAGATTTAAGTCATCCTATTTCTAGGATTGCATGCAATTCCACCCAATTATACTAGATCTACTCTTAAACAGTGACTTTTGCTCTACTGTATTAAGCACATTAAACATGAATTAATATCCCAAAAATATAAAAATAAGAAAAAAACATACATAATTGAGAACAAGAATAAAGTATTTATCACGTAAAAATAAACATTAAATAAAAGGATTCATCATAGGTTTCATCCTCCCTAGATATCAATGGAATTTAGTTCATAATCCTGAATGAAAACATCTTAAAGTCAGAAAAACCACAAGACATAAAGAAACTCAATAAAACATTGAAAGAAATTAAAAGGAGATCTTCGATCTTGATGGAGATCCGCTTCTAAGTTGATTCCGATGGTGTTCTTCCAGTGTTTTCTTTGATCTTCTCTTATTGCTCCCTTATGTCTTCTTTTAATTGGTATTTATAGACTTTAGAATGCTCAGAAAGCCTAAAAATTGAGTTTTTCCGCATATTTGGGAAGCAGGGTGTGAAATCAATACGGGCTAGCACATGGGTGTGTGTCCAACCATTGTGTCACACACATGCATGTGTCAAGCCCGTGTGGATCCTAAAAATAGCTCTATCTTTTCGATTTTGGCTCCTTTTTTGCTCCTTTCACTCCCAAATGCTCTCCTAAGTATAGAAACATGAATTTAAAGGATTAGGGCCATCAAATTCACTAATTTTCATAATTAATCATCCAAAAACGTATTAAGAATGAGATTAAAATATGTTACTTTTATAGCTTATCAAATATCCCCACACTTAAGCGTTTGCTTGACCTCAAGCAAAATCCTCAACTTACATTAAAATTAATCTTTCTCAACTCGTAATTCCCATCAATAATATCTCAAAATAATTCACAAATAATCATGCATTGGTAATTCAACTAAAAGAGCACTAAAGTCTCAAACAATCCAAGTTAACATTTTTAAACACGAAAACATAGGTGTCTCCCCTTATTGAAGTAGTTACTTTTAATTCAAAATTAACAAGAATTGGCATCCTCACTAAAGATTCACTTAAGCACTCAAAGTGTTAAGGTTCAAGAATAAGCACTCAATAGTTAAACAAGACAGGTCATTACCATAGGCTTGCATGAAAATCAAATCTCTACCACTATAAAGTGAGATTATACACAAATCAAAAGGTCTTTAAAAGGTTGTAACGGGGCTTAGGTTAAGGGTGTGGATAAAGCCCAGAAAAGTTGGTTATAATCAAGATCAAATTGATAAATTAGCAAACTAAAAAAAAATAAACAAATGTTGAACTAAAAAAACAAGTGCATAAATCAAGAACTTTTCAAGAATAAAAAAAAGCTTCTTTTCAAAGTATGAATTTAACTGTTCAAGCCCAATCAACATAGAACTAAATAATAATCAAATTTTTTGTTTTTTTTTCTTTTTGTTTTTTATCTAAAACAATAAGAAATAGTTCAAAAAATCAAATAGAAGAGTATAGTTAAGCAACTAAACAAATCAAATCTCGACAAAAAGGGAGTCAATAAAACAGGAAAAAGTTTCAATGAACAAAAAATGAGTTATGGGTGAACATAAATGGGTAAATCAAGAGATGGTGTGTTAGGCTCAACGTGGTTCACTAAGGGTTAATTACGAAGGTAGGCTTTTTATGGGATAATTGGGTTAAAACCTAGGTGCTTTTATCATCTTAGTATATCAAATCAAAGGTGTGGTCTCGACATGTATAATCGAAGTAAGTTCTAGACTAACAAATCAGGTTGACCACTCATAACCAATAATAAAATGAGCAAGAAAAATGTATGCTCTAAAGGCTCAAAATCTCACAAAAAAATCATGGTTTTTGATGTCAAACTTGCAAATCTTAAACTTCAAGGTAATACTTCAATTTAGGAAAACAACCTAAAATTTTTAATTTTTGAAAAATAACGTATCATGTTTGATTCTCTCATATCTTCAAGTTTAAATCAACCAATACACAAATATCTACAAATTAATCTAAAACACGTCAACAAAAATTCATTCTAATGGAAGTATGAGAAAATTACTTAAATACAAGACATAATTCAGGGATTTTCTAATAATTATATAAATAACCTCCCCATACTTAAGATGTAGATTGTCCTCAATGTACAAACAAATATAATCACAGTATAAGAAGAATATCATAAGAGAGGGAAAAAACTAAAACTGCCCTGAATTGGATGAAATCGCCAGAATGGTGAAAAACAGAGTTGTAGGCAATTGAAAGTGAAGTGCATAATTCTATGCAAACTAAGAAGAAAATAAACACAAATGATGAAGAAGATTAAGAGGTTACAACACAATTAGAAACAACCCTAAAAATTAAAAAAAAGGTTCGAACGATAAGAAATGAAATAAGTTTAAAAAAATAACAATAAAAACAACTAAAAATAAACATCAAATAAAAATAAAAATAAAATGAAAAAGAAAAGAAATAAACTCAATGATACCAATAAAATTAAAGGTAATAAAAATAATACTAAAAAAATACTAAAAATAATAGAAATAGAATAAATTAAAATCTAAGTATAAGAAAAAAATAAGGAAAAAAAAAAGAAAACAGATAAAAAATAATATGAAAAACAATAATAAATAAATAAATAAAATAAAGAAAAGGGTAAAAGGGGAACACAGATGGAAGATGGTGGCTGGAGTTACGACGGGGGGTCGTGCGTGGGAGGTGGTGTCGTGCGTGGGTGGGAGTGGGGTTGGTCGACTATGTAGAGAAGGGGGAAGTGGTGGGTGATTGAGGGGGGAGGGGAAGGGGTTGGCTTGTTTGGGGAAGAAATTTTAGGGTCTGGGCCACACACCCGTGTGGGGTGTTTTTAGCCTGTGTGTAATTAAAAATTATGCCAAGTCTTCACACTGCCTCGGACACGCCCGTGTGTTTTCCTTCAATTCTCCCACGCCCATGTGAGATCCCACATGCCCATGTGGCTTGGCCGTGTGTGTTTTCCTTCATTTCTCCCATGCCTATATGAGATGCCACGTGCCTATGTGGCTCGGCCATGTCTCGTACATGACCTTGTACCTTGCCCATGTAACTCTCTCATTGGAAATAAAATTGAAAAAAATTAGCTCCAGGGTTCACATGGCCTAGGACACGACTATGTGTCCAAGCCGTGTAACCTTTGATTTTTTGAAAAATTAAGCCCGAAGTTTCACACGACCAAGGACACGCCAGTGTGTCCAGGTCGTGTAACTCACTGTCGAACCCCTTATTGTGCACACGACGTGTGGGTCAAAAACATTTTTTTTTTAATTTTTAAAATTAATTAGTTTTAAAAATAACATGAAATAAAATTAAGAAAATTAGCTGAGTGTTAACACTCAGGTTGCCTCCTGAGAAGCGCTTATTTGGAGTCTAAGCTTGACTTACCTTGTATCCGCACTGTCGGAGCCGAGGCTTCTCATTCTCACTATCAGTTCTATTATCAAAATAGGGTTTAATTTGAGTACTACTTACCTTAAATGTGCCAACTTCGGAATGAGTTACCTCAACTGTACCGTAGGGAAAGGCATTCAGTATCGTATATAAGGTTGACCCATTTGACTCGAGCTGTGAAGGAGAGATTCATGGATTCGTTTTTTCCAGAAGAAATTTGTCTCCAACCGTAAATTGGTTTGTTCTCATCACGTACTCATCATGGTATGGCTTTGGCTCTTCATCGTGCTCTCTCGGGTTCTCCTTAACATGTGTTCGCCATTCATCTAGTTCATCGATTTGTAACGGTCGTTCTTCATAAGTCGTTCTGTTTCTGTCGCATTGACTAAAGCATGGCTCCTTTATGATTTCTCATAGGATTTCGTGCAAAGAAGGTTGAGCCACATGGTTATTCACATTAACAAAGCATTTAAAATCATCTCGATGACTAGAGACTCACACAGAATCATGTGCTTGGAGAGTAATCATTTTGTAACCAACACGAAGTACAAGTTCACCCGTAACCACATCAATTATAGTTCTAGCAGTTGCTAAAAAGGGTTATCCTAAAATTAAAGATACCTTATTGTCTTCATCCATGTCTAAAACAACAAAGTAAACAGGGAATATGAATTTATCTATGTTAACAAGCACATCTTCAATAACACCCCTAGGATATCTAATGGTTCTATCCGCTAATTGAATACTCATCCTAGTTTGTTTGGGTTTCCCAAGACCTAATTGCTTAAATATTTTATAAGGCATGAAATTAATACTAGCCCCTAAATCAGCCAAAGCATTATCAATATTCAAACTACCAATTAAACAAGGAATAGTAAAACTCTCTGGATCTTTCAGTTTGTGGGGTTGTTTATTTTGCAATATGGTCGAGCAAACTGCATTTAGCTCTACAGTCGACTAATCATCTAACTTCCTTTTGTTTGCCAAAAGTTCCTTTAAAAATTTGACATAATGTGGCATTTGTGAAAGAGCTTCAACAAATGATAAGTTAATATGTAATTTCTTTAAGAGTTTAAGAAAATTATCGAATCATTCGTTCATGTGGTCTCTCTTCGTCACATTAGGATATGGCACTCGAGGCTTATAGTCCTTAACAACCGGTTTTTACTCTTTTTGGCTTACCTCAACCTTATCATTATTCACTACGATTTCTTGCCTTGGTTTAGGTTCAGGTTCAACTAGCCCTTCTTCATCTCGAACAGTAATTGCATAAAGATGCTTCCTTGGGTTAGTTTCGGTATTGCTAGGCAAACTAACTTGTGGTCTTTCTGAGATTAATTTAGCAAGATGACCGATTTGGTTCTCGAGCCCTTGAATCAATGCTTGTTGATTTTTAAGTGCTGCTTTAGTGTTTTAAAAATGTGTTTCTAACACCGAGATAAACTTCGTTAACATCTCCTCGAGGTTCGGCTTTTTCTCATACTGGAAAGGTTGTTGTTGGAAGCTTGAAGGAGGTTGTGCTCTTTCATTTCCTTAATCAGCCCAAGAAAAATTAGGATGATTCCTCCAACTTGCATTATAGTAATTACTATAACGTTTATTTTGAGGCCTAGAATTGTTACCCAGATAATTGATTTGTTTGTTCTCTGTGCTAAGAGCAAAGGGTAAACATTCTGGATTATTCATTTCTCCTCAATTTGTATAGCATTACATCACCGGATGTACCTTTGTAGAAGCATATAAACCATCAATTTTCTTATTTAAAATTTCTACCTGATTTGATAACATAGTGACTGCATCTAAGTTGAAAACACTGGCTACTTTCATTGGCTTTGTCCTCATGACTTGCCACTGATAATTATTCAGTGCCATCTCTTCTATAAACTCATAAGCCGCTTCGAGTGCTTTATTGTTAAGTGTACCATCGGCTGGTGCATCGATCAACTATCTAGTTGAGGGATTCAAACCATTGTAGAAGGTTTGAACCTGAAGCCATAGAGGTAATCTATGGTGACGGCACCATCTCAATAAGTCCTTATACCTCTCCCATACATCATATAATGTTTCTAAATCAACCAGTATGATGGAAGAGATATCATTCCTCAACTTGGCTGTCTTAGTTGGTGGGAAGTACTTTAGAAGAAAATTTTCAGTCGTTTGAGCCCATGTGGTGATGGAATCCCTTGGTAAAAAGTTCAACCAATATTTTTCTTTGCACCTCAACGAGAAGGGAAATAACCGTAAGCGAATGACATCATCAGTGACACCATTAATCTTGAAAGTATCGCAGATTTCTAGAAAATTGGCTAAATGAGTATTTGGATCTTCATCTTGCAAACCTTCAAACTGAACAAACTGTTGTATCATTTGAATTGAATTCCGCTTCAGTTAGAAATTATTTGCAGCAATGGTGGGTCTCACAATACCTGATTCAGCCCCAGTTAGAGTGGGATTGGCTTAATCATACATAGTACGAGGAATAGGATCTGGATCTATAGGATTTGCAGCAACTGTAGGAGGTAGCTGATTATTTTGATTATCACACATCTCCTCAGTAATAATAATGTCCTCTTGTTCGTCTATTATATTTTCTCAACCCTGCCTTGCTTTTCTACGGTTTCTGCGAGCAGTACTTTCAATTTCACCATCAATGGTCCCGACGAATTTCCTCTAGTCATAAACTAAAGGAACTTGCCAGAAGCAAATAAAAGAAACTTTCTAGAACAATCAAAATAAATCTAATTAAAAATAAATATTAATAATGTTACAAAAATATTTAAAACTTCATTTTTTATCTTCTTTTTCTTCTTCAATCTATCATCCTCATCATCATCTTCAATCAATATTGATTTTTACTTGTCTAACTTGTTTAATTTTTTATGCAATTAATTAATTTAGAGTTGTAGATAAGTAATTATAAAAGAATATAATAAACAATAAAAAATTATTAATTTAAAATGCAAAAATTTAATTAAAATAACAATTAAAAAATAGTATAAAGTAAAATGAAAATTAAGAACAAAAGGTTTTATATTAGATAATCCCTCTATTATTTTTAGTTTGCTTTCATATTTTATGAATGACCCTTGCTCATTTCAACGATGATTATCAATGTATTGAAAATGTCACACCCCGAAAACTAGGTTTGTAAAATTGAGTAATTTAATTGTGGGCTCCAGTGAGAAATTAGGATTAATGTCGTAGAAATTAGAAATTAATAAAATAAAATAGGTAATTAAATAATTAATAATATTAATAATAATTGAGTTAATAAACATAAATTAGTAAGGATCAAATTGGAACAGTTTTTAAATTAGAGGTCTAATGTGTAAAATAAGTGAGTTAATTGGAAATAGGAGCTATTAGAACAAGGGAGGAAATAGGAGAGGGCTTAGGGGTAAATAACCCAAAATTTAAAATTTTGTTGGCTATATAAGACCACCCACCGTCCCTCACCTCCATACTTTCAACCATTTCAAAACTTGTTTGCTTGTAAAAGGATTTTTGGAAAACATTTTCAACCTTTTCTACCATTTGTTTGGTGGAAAATAAATTCCCACCGTAAAAGCTTCTTCAAAACACGGGAAAATGATGCCTTTTTCTGGGAAAATCTCTTACACTTTTTTTTTTCAGTAAGACATTTTCCAATCGATTTTCCCTTCACATCCCAATACTCTGCTAAACCTTTTCCCCTATTCTCTTCCCCTTCCCCTCCCCTTTGGGTTGCAACGCAGTGCCATTGCCAGGTACCTTCCTTTATATTCTCTCTAGTCTACCCATTTTTATCTCTTCGATGATTCTGATTTTTTTTATCTATCTTTCTTTTTTCTTCAATCCCTTAGCAGATTTGCGTGATTGAGCCAAGAATTATTCATCCTATTTAAGCAGTAAAACTAGTGCAGTAGGAATTTGCAGATTGCCCCTATTATCACCCGCATTGATATGCACTTCTTTTGAGTTAATCTCCGTTCTTATTTTTGTTTTAATCTTTTAATTCTTTTTCTCACTGTTGTCATTTTACTGTAGTTGATTTGGGTAAATATTAAGGTTAGGCTTGAGTGGTGTAATCCCTACCCAGAAATCAACATTTCATGTAGTCTTTCTATAATTGAGCAGAAAGGAATGAGTAGAGCATCCTTGGTTCTAGTCTTGTAGATTCTTGTAAAATGCCCATTGACACGTTGCCATCCATGACCCAAAGTATGAGAGCAAGTAGGTCTTCCTTTAACTCTAGCAATAGGCATGAAGAAGTTCCTTTTCATAGTGCTGTTTCTATTTCAAATGGGGACGATTATGATATGTGAGCAAATAAACCTATGATATTTTCTGACCAATTGTGATTGTATAACATTTTCATGTATGTTTTATTGTGCACTAATCGACTTGTAAGATTGGTTTATATGATGCAAAGTAATTTAACCTTTTTCTATTCAGTTGAAGTATAATCTTTCACAAAAGTGATGTATACAAGATGGTTGATTAGGTTACGAAAAGTTATATCGACTTTGTTCACTTGTAATCTTGGTTTACACGTTCATAGGTTAGAGAATTTGTATTCTGAAACATAGGGTTTTGTGAGGAGTAATGTAATTTTGTTGCAGGCTTTATTAATATAGATGTAATGTAATTCAGCTGATGCCAAAGAAGATGGTTCAAATTTGAACTGGTTTTGCATCTTCATTTTGATTCTGTTGGCAATAATAGATGGTAATGTTTACCCTTTTTTAAATAGAATGGAAGGTTATTTGACCTTTTTTCAACAAAATTTTATTTGTTCTCTAATTGACATGGAATCTTTACTGTGTGTTTTTAGAATGAAGAACAAGCAGAGCCATTACCAAAAGAAGCATAGTAGATACTAAGGCCATTGAAGTTGGGATTTTAAGTATGCCATCTTTCATTGGTCACTTACAGCAAGATGATGATGCTAATATGGGAATGCTTCTTTGCTTGTGGACATAACCTGTGTGTTAATGGATTTTTGTATTTTTTTTTTCCCTTTCCCTTGTGCAAGTGCCTTGTGTAGACACTCAATTTTGCCCGGGCCCAGAAATAAGTCCAAAAACAAAAATAATAAACCCCAAAAAAAAATGAAGTCCAAATTCAGTCCAGAATTACAAATATAATTTGGCCCGATCAGAATGGCCCATTACTTGAAAAGATTTAAGGTCCATCTACAAGCTTGACTCATATGGAATATAATCTTCAATGATATGCAATCTTAGACGTGATATGCAATCTTAGATATGATACAATCTTAAATATGATTGCAATCTTAGATATGATATGCAATCTTGAAGATATGATCTTGTAATCTTGGAGATTTAATTTGTAGATATCCTTTAATCTTAACCGCTGATGTAATTGATCTCAGATTTGTTGGATTTGGGGAGGCTCAACTATAAATAGAGGCCTCTCCTTCATTGTAAGACACTTGAGTTTTGGGAAGCAATAAGAATTCTTGAGAGCATTCACTCAAATTTCTCTCCTCTCTTGCTTCTTACTCTCTGTGGTTTGTTCTTATTTTATTCTTCGTCTATCTTAGTTTTTCAACCTTTTTTTTATTTTAATTTCTTCATTTTTCAAATATGTATATTTATTCCTATCTTTTATACATTTGATTATGTATTTTATATATTATAATATTTAACCTTTTTATATAGTTTATTTTCAAATATATATTTTCTATGCATGTATATATATTATATTATCATTTCATGTATTTTGAACTATTGCATTATATTTTTATAATTTGTAAATGCTCTATTTATTCATTTTTTTAGTGTATGTCATTTATCTTATTTGTGCATAGTTTCATTTTTTTTTTTATATGCTATGTTTAATTATTTCTTTTATGTGCTATTTTATGATATATATTGTTGTATAATTTTTGCATGTATTATGTTTTTCTTTTAGTTTACTCATGTTTTTATTTGTTTATTATCTTATATTTACCCTAGTATGATTTTTTTTATTAAACGTATGTTCATGTTATTTAGTTTTGTCTTAATGATATTATTTATGTTTGTATGGAAATGTTAGAATATTTTGTACATCTATGCTTCATGATGCGTTAATTTGTCATCCTAAAACGTCATTTAAAATGATATTCCAAGGTTTTTTAAAAAGAATAAAAAAATAAAAGGCAATGCTTGATGTTTGGAACCTTCGAGAAAGGTAGTGCCCTAACTTACTGGGTTGCGACTTTTCTCGTTGAATTCGAATAGTCAAGCACCCTTCTAAGTGATTTTGAGTTTTCAAAACTTAAACGATTATTTCGAGATTTCAAAACAAAGTGTCCTAACTTACTGGATATGGCGTTTTGTTGTTTCGAGATAGAAATTTTTGAAAGACGAGTTTAGTTTCAAAGGTTTTAAAATGTTGTGTCCTAACTTACTGGATGTGATGTTTTGACTCGTTTGAAATAAGTGAGCCTTAATTTTCAAAATTGAGACATTCTAATTAAAAGAGGTTTGCATCTTAAAACTTTCAAATTTCCGACATTAAAGACACTTGATAATCAATTAGGTACCAATTTTTGGGCGTTACGAGGGTGCTAACCCTTCCTCGCACGTTTGAATCGACTCCGAATCTGTTTTCTCGACTTTCGTAGACCAAAATTAATGTTTTAAAACAAAACATTTTATAAGGTGATCCAATCACACCTAAAAAGATTGGTGGCGACTCCCGTTTTCGTTTTTCTTAAAGTCGATTCCCATTTGCCAAAACTCGATTTAAAAATGGTTTCGACACCTTGTGTAACATGTTTATATTTATGTATGTATATGTACATGTAAAAAAATTGTGAATTCAGTCATAATGTCGTAGTTTGATTTACACATTTTCTTTAGTGAATTTAGCTAAACAATTAAATGAAAAGAAAAAGTTAAATATATGTTTGTTTCATTTAAATAGCTTTTTTGAAATATTTTCAAGAAAGTGAATTTAGCTAAACAATTAAAAGACAAGAATAACTCAATGTATGTTCCTTTCGTTTAAAATAGCTTTTTTGAAATATTTTCAAGGAATCTACTAAACAACAAAAAATATTTTACACAGATTCAACCAAACACCAGAAAATATTAGTTTTTCTAGAAAAGTAAGCCATTTTCCAGAAATCATTTTCCGGTTGCCATATTCAGTCAAATAAACAGAGCCTTAGTTAGATCAGAAAATCAAGAATTTTCTTTCAAAATTCCCTTCATCCTTTTGATTTTTTTAGCATCCAAACATCTTTTACCACCTTAATTTCAAAAGAAATCCAATCTTTCTTTATCAAATTGCTTCAATTTCGTGGAGACCTTCGAATTAAAGGTAAAAATTTTGATATCTTATGGTTTAAGCATTTAAAGTGTGATTTCAAATTGTGTTTTTATAGATCTAAGTAGATCTATGATTTTAAAGCTTGATTTTGCTAAAAAATGGTGAATCTCGTAATAGAGAGCTAGGTGATGATGTCAAAACGATTTAGCTTTATAAACTGAATTTAACAAATTCTTAAAGAAATTGTATGAATCAAACAATTTTCTTCTTTGAGATTGAAACAAACATGATTTTTTCAGAAAAGGTTAATTTATGAAATTAAGTGAAATTAATGGCCTAGATCTATAATTAAGCACTAGATCTGATGTTAAGAAGTGAAAATCGAGGATTTAATTGAGTTAAAATGAATTAATATTAAGATTACGATAAGACGAGATGAGCTTGCCAGTTTTACGAAGGTGGCGAGTGTTGTTAGTTGTTAGGTGGTTATCTTGTTTGTGAATGTTAGTATTCTATGTATTCTCATGTTATATGTGGAGCCACTCAACATGAAGGTCTATCCACAAGAAAGGATAAGGGCAAGCAGGTGGTATAGGCTCAACATGAATTGTGAACCATAAGTGAGTGCTTTTGTATATCACATTTAAACACGAGTTTGCATGACTTGGAAAGTTAGTTAAGGCATGCGAACCTTTCTATTTAACGTACGAACCCTGTTATAACTTCATGCAAGCCATATTTTGTGACATGCGAACCCTGGTAAAATATGTGGGCGATTTATACATAAACATATGTGTACAAGCTATACATATAAATATTGTGTGCGAGCCTATATATGTGAGCGAGCCATACATTTCATGTGAGCTTATATCTAATGTGTGAACCCCAGTGTCATGTGAGCCCTTAGGTGATACATATGAACCCTATTTTTAAAATGTTTTATCCGAGTCTAAAAGTACTACGCGAGCTTATATGCATGTGTGAACTATATGTCATGTGCAAACCCATGCATTGCACAAGAGCCCTAATTTTATGTGAGCCTCAAATGTGTGTAAGCATTACATTTTGTTATGCAAACCTGATTATCATTACGAACCTATATGTGTATTGGGAGCCCTGCAAAAATACGAGCTTTGCTAAATATGAATTGAACTGTTAAGTGGACTATTATGTGCGAGCTCAGTAGTATTGCAATCTTTATTATATTTGTATATTATGAATGTGATAAAAATGATATGTGGGCATTGTGATCTCTCAGAACCATTGGATATAGTTGGCATGCCATAGGATTGTGAGTACTCACCCTTATTATTGTGATGAACATTGTGGCCTGGAGATTCGTTGGAGAGATAAGGGAATGCAGAGCATAGCTCCATTCACTTAAGAAGCGTAAGGATCTGAGTCATGAAGCATTTTAAAGAGTATTCATGATACACTTATATCGGAGGTGCGTAAGGCTCTTTGAGTCAAAAGCAAGGCATTATAAGGAGATCTGTTTATCCAATGTGTGGTAATAAAGTCCACTTATATGTTTCACAATCAGAAATTGCCAATATATCACCATAATGTGCATAAATATTGTATATAACGTGAACTGCTACAACATGTTTAATTGCCAGCATGTTTGGAGTGTTTATATATGTGTTATATACTTGAGCACCCACTGAGCTTCAATAAACTCACACTCCTTACATATACCTTGCAGATAAGTAGCTAGCGGGACTAATGTTGAAGTGTGGCAACCCAGTGATCGATCTTAAGGGAAATCCCTTCGAGTATGTGATGTGTTTTCAAACCCTAAAGTAGAAGGCAATGTGGGACTATCCTACGGGATTAGAATTAGACTTAGACTTTTAAATATTTTTTTTACGAGTTAAAAATAGACATTACAGATTATTTAATTTTAGATTTTAGACTTTATATTTTGCTGGTTGAGTGCATGCTTGATTTGACTTTATACATGTTGATTGTTATTAAATCAAAGAGTTAACGAGCTTATATAGGTTAAGGAGCTTACATAGGTTTTCCTCCTTACTTATTAGTTAAATTGTTCCCATTTAGTTATCCTTAGCATATATTTTAACATTTTTAGTTTACTAAATTGCATTTTATAACTTAGTGAATCCTAGACTATTTTATCTTTAATTTTGCTATCTTTTTGCATTAATGTTGCTGTATGAGTTAATTCCAAATTGCGTCCAGAATTGTCGCCGCACCTGACAGTTGTCCGGATAAGAACTAAAAATGCGTGAGCTGCCTAGTTTGGTATAACCAACCTGTACGTACAATGACAGAATAATTCTAAGGAAATGACACCTATACTGTTGGAGGAGGACATAAAAGATTGACGTGAGAAGAAATCTTCTTCATCCTACCTTGAAGCTTGCGGCTATGGCAACTTAAGCCTCACACGGGTGAGCCAACGTGAAAATTGATGTAGATTAGCTTGTGATAAGGAGATCTAAGTATGAGACAAGAGGGAATAGAGAGATTCATTTGAGTTGTCTAGGAATAGTATTCTCCACTCGATTCTTTCTTATTTCTTTTTAAATGCTAGTGATGACTCCCTGTTTTCTGTTTGTATGGAAGTACACATAAATTCTTGGTTAAATGGTATCTTATTTAATCTTGATTTTATTGTTTAATCTTGGGGTTTGGATGTTTCTTAACATAAAAGTGTTAGTGCAGTCACTGACACTGGAAAGTGCAGTGACAGTTCGAGCCAACAAGCATTACAATGGCAGTTGAGTAAGGATTAGAGGAATTTAGTCCACTTGTTCTTAATAATGCCATATTGCCATCATCGGAAGGTAGGGTTAATGTGCATGTTTAAATCACAAATTAAATAGAGGAGTGACGCTTGGTAAGATATACATTGAAATTTATTGCCTCGACAATCACCTATCCTTTTATACCTTGTGAGCACTTAGTATTCTGCTGATGATTCATGTTAGGGATCCCAGTTTATCATTATCATATTTTATTTTATTGTTTTCAATTTGTTGCTCTGACAACTATCCTCGCAATTTACCTCATTTCTATCTAGTTATTGTAGCGACATTTATAGACAAAAGACAACCATCCCTATGGGACTGATATCCGACAGACTCACATTTGTCTACATACTTGAACCCACAGTGTATGCTTACACATTATTGCTATGACGTTAAACAGCTGATCAGGTATGCCCTTACACTTTATGTATGTTGTAGCGAATTAATGACTTAGAATGCATGAAACAACATGTTGAATAAAAAAACCTACCAGCAAACCTAGCATATTGTGAGCCATAGGCCGCAAGTGGATTAGGACCTCGTCATAGCACAATTTTTACCAATATGGGTGAATTCATCAATTTAAAGGGGTTCACCAAGGCTAGTGCTCGCCAAAAACATAGTCATGGCCATAGTGTAGAATTCACCATTAGAACGAGTTTGCAAAAACCATGTATCACCAAGATAGGTTAGCACACTAAAGTACATAGGTTTGCTAAGATAGTAAGTTCATCAGAATGGGGAGGGCTCACCAAGTTAGTAGGTCCGCCATGTGTTTTTGGTACGCCAGGGATAAATGGTTTGCGAGTGTGCTATCCACCTAGGCAATCTGTAATTACTAAGGAAGAAATATGTGTCTTCGCTAGTGACAAGGGCTCGCCAAACAGAAGGGTTGCAGGGTAGGATGCGAACTAGGGGGTTCGCAAAGCCAGTTGCGAGTTGGGTGTCACGGGTAGGTTGCGAGTTAGTGCTTGTCAGGCATCTGCGAGCTGCTTGGGGGGTTCTAGATAGGTGTTCATAGCGAGATGGGTTTGGAAGGGTCTAAAACTTGAAATTCTTGTGCTTTTGTTTAACAGTGTGTATAGAAAGACATGTAATTAGGATTATTTCAAATTTGAATTACGTTCCAAATGTGAGGTGTGCATGGTTGGTTGATGTGTTTCGTGGTGTTTTAACGAAGAGTTACTTCGGTGGCTAATGTGACATCCAAAATTCGGGTCGGATCGTCCCAATCGAGTTTGGGGTGCCACAATTAGTAGTACTAGAACCAAGTTACTTAAAAATCGGGAGAAGTCACAGGTTTTGTCAAACTGATATTTTTGAAATTTTAAATAATATGGTTTTGAAAATTAAATTAGAAATATTTAAATTTTCGGACAAAAATACCTTTGTATAAAAATTAACTGTATGCCAGGTAGGGACGAGAACATATTGCCTTCTTCAAAAATATTTTATTGTAGGAATTGCCTTGGATCATTTGTCACTTCTCACTTTCTCATTTTGTTTAATTTTATGTTATAGCATATAAAATGCCTCTGAGACGTGGGCTTTCGGTTGCAAATGTGCTGAGAGAGACAGACCCGGGACCAGATGTACCAAAGGCTGGGTTTGAGCCCCTAATATGAGTGGCGATCAGGGTGTTTCAATGAATAGTTGTTGGGAACCCTACCCCAACTAATAGAGGCTTGCAACTCGAATGACTTTGTGCTTTAGGTGGTAAGGAATTTCGGGGAGCTAAAGGAGCTGACCCAACCATAGTTGAATATTGGTTGGAGAGCATTGAGAGAATCCTAGAGCAGATGCTCGGATGAGGATCGTGTCACTTTTAAACAGTGAAGTTCATCACTAGTGGAATACGGTAAAGAGGGGAACTGCTATTGACCATTTCACTTGGGAGTTCTTTTTGGAGTCATTCCAAAAGAAATATTTAGGAGAGCGATACCTAGATGCTAGAAAGAAAGAGTTCTTAGATCTAGTCCAAGGAAAAATGAAAGTGGTTGAGTATGAGTCAGAGTTCATACGACTCAGTTAGTATGCACCAAAGATGGTATTCTTCGAGAAAGACCAATGCAAGAGGTTTCATTTTGGAGTTAAACGGGAGATCCATGCTTACCTGATTACATAGAATGCGAAAGCTTTCAACGATCTAGTGGAAAAGGCTAAGGCAGTGGAGGAGACACTAGTCGAACCACTGAGACTAGTTGTATTTGAGTTCAGAAAAAAGGGCTCCGATCAGTCAGGATCAACCATGAGCCTGAGCAAGCGGGGCTGCGATTTTCAAAGATATGGTAGAAATGCTCGGTGGGATTCTCGACCAAGCCAGACTAGACTTGACAGTACCGCCTCTACTTCTACTATAGGATCGATTGAGGTAGTCTTCTATGAGCATCACGGACATAGGCACCCGAGTGTATGTTGGAGGGTGTCTAGGGCATGTCTGCGATACGATTAGATGGAATATGTATTGCGAGAGTGCCTAAAAAGATTTAAGGAGGCACAGACTACCACAACTACATAAGGCTGTTGCTGAGGTCATAGTGGTAATAGCAGACCGATGGGTTAGAGGACGATTACCCACACTGTTGCAGCACTAACTGAGTCTGGTGGACCAGCTCATGTCTACACCATAAGAAAGTCATGAGACCGCAAGTCGACGAATTTTATTGTAGGTATCTTTACTTTGCGATCTTTTTCTTTATTCTCATTGGTAGGTTCAAGATCCACACATTCATACATCATGAGTGATTTAGTCAATAATTTAGGGATCCTGATAGAGACCATTAGGATGGGTATGACTATCATAAGTTCTTTGGGTGAGAGTGTTATAGTTGATTGGATCTATCAGAGGTGTCCGCTAATAGTTCAGAGATATGTCTTCTCCATGGATTTGATGGAGCTGCCATTCTGTACTTTTGACGTGATTCTTAGGATGGATTGGTTGACCGAGCATAGGGCAAATATAAATTTTGATACGAAGCAAATTACCTTGAGGGCGGAAGGTGGAACTGAGATTGTGGTCATTGGGGAAATATTCAAATTCCTCTCCAATATGGTTTCAGCAACCAAGGCTTAAGAAGCTATTGTGTAAAGGATGCGAAGCTTACTTATCCTATGTGCTTAACTCGGGAAATAAGGAGTTGAAGGTTCAGGATATCCGCATTGTGAGGGATTTTCCTGACGTGTTTTCAGAGGAGTACCCGATTTGCTAGCAAATCGAAAAGTTGAGTACAGTATTGAGGTGTATCTGGTACCACATTGGTGTCCATTGCACCCTATCACATGGCACCAAAGGAAATTAAGGAGTTGAAGGTCCAGTTACAAGACTTGTTGGACCGATGGTTTATTCAACATAGTGTATCGCCTTGGGGTGCACAGGTGTTATTTGTGAAGAAGAAGGATAGTATCTTGAGGTTGTTTATCAACTATAGACAGCTAAACAAGTTCACCATCAAGAACAAGTATCCGTTGCCTTAGACTGATGATTTGTTTGACCCATTCAGGGGAGCGATGGTATTCTCGAAAAGTGATTTGAGGTTTGGGTATTAATAACTCAAGCTGAAAGAGGCTGATATTTTTAAGACTGCATTCAGGACTTGGTATGGCACTATGAATTCCTTGTTATGCCATTCGAGTTGTCTAACGCAACTACCGCGTTTATAGATCAAATGAACCAAGTCTTCTACTGATATTTGGATCAATTTTTGGTTGTCTTTATAGATGACATTCTTATGTATTCCCAAACCGAGGATGATTATGATGCACACCTACGAATTGTTCTTCAGATTTTTTGAGAGAAGAAGTTGTATGCAAAGCTGAGCAAGTGCAAGTTTTGGCTATGTAAGGTGATGTACCTCAAACATGTGGTGTCTTCTGAGGGAATCTGAGTTGACCCGAAAAAGATTGAGGCCATGTTGGAGTGGAAACATCCGAGGAGTGTCACTGAGGTCTGCAATTTTCTGGGATTGGTTAGTTACTATTGTATATTTATTAAGGGGTTATCCATCATAGTTGCTCCCTTATTGAAGCTACTTCAGAATAATGTGTCGTTTGAGTGGACCGAGGAGAGACAGAGTAGATTCGAGAAGCTTAAGATAGTGTTGACTGAGACGCCAGTGTTGTTTCAACCAGAGTCTAGGAAAGAGTATGTGGTTTATAGCGATGTGTCATATATAGAACTTGTGTGTGTTCTGATGCAATATGGGAAAGTGGTAGCCTATGTTTCGAGGCAATGGAGTCCACATGAGCGTAATTACCTGACCCACAATTTGGAGTTAGCTACCGTGGTCTTTGCGCTCAAGATATGACATTCTTATATATAATGTAAAAGTTATGTTATCTACACTGATCACAAGAGTCTTAAGTACCTCCTAACCGAGAAAGAGTTAAACTTGAGACAGAGGCGTTGGATTGAGCTACTAAAAAATTATGACTAAGTGATTGAGTACCATCCCAACAAAATGAATGTGGTTGCTAATGCTTTGAGCAAGAATGAGTTGTGAGCTATGTTTGCATGATTAAGTTTAACCAGAGATGGTGGGTTGTTAGCCGAACTTCAGGTGAAATCGACTCTATCTCATCAGATTAAGGAGGGGCAGTTGTCTAATGGGTCATTAGCAAAGAAAATCCGACAAGTGGAGGAAGGTATTAGTGGAGATTCTGAGCTGAATCCCGATAGTATTCTAAGTTTTTGATGAAGATTGTGCATGCCTTTTGATAAGGAACTTAGGCATTCTATTCTTACTGAAACGTATAGTAGCCCTTATGTTATCCATCCAGGTAGCAAGAAGATGTATCGGGATCTTCGAGAGTTGTATTGGTGGCCTAGGTTGAAGCATGATGTGACTGATTTTGTGGGCTGATGCATGGTGTGTCAGAGGGTGCAAGCGGAGCGCACCAACATCTTTTGGGTTTATTACAATTGATTTAGATTCCAGAGTGTAAATGGGAGCGGATTGTTGGAAAAAAGGGTTTAGAAGACGCAGCAAAAAATAAATTTAGGGAAAAACCAGAGTATTAATTTTTTTTTTCAAAACAAGATCTTGGTTGTGATATCTAAAGTTATAAACAATTAATCAAAATTATACATTTTCTACTCGTCTAGGATAAGTGCTTCAACTGAGTAGTCCTTTCCGCTATCCTCAAGCTCAAGTCTATTGAGTGTGGGCTCGCTTCGAATCAGAAAATTTTTCACATAAATTACCAGTGGGGTAATTTTATAATTTCTCTAAACTTTTAGGTCAAGTTGTAAATCAAAAAAATATCTTTAGAAATTTTCTGAAATAATCTCTTCAGATAATTTTCTCTCTACAAGTTTCTCTTAAATTCAAGTGTGTGAAAATAATGACCCAAGGCTCTCTTTATATACGGAGAGTTTATAGAGTTCAACTATGATTAAACTTAATCACTTTAATATTAAATTAATATAATATTTATCAAAACAAATATTAGATTAAATTTAATATTAAGATAATAAATTTAATATTAAATTAATAAAATACTATTGAAATAAGTATTAATTAAATTTAATATTAAACTATTAAAAATATTAAAAATAATTTTTTTTGGAATAATTAATCTGAAATTAAATTCTCTCGTAGAGTCTCAATAGGAGTGTAACTCTTTCACTGCTCAAACACTGACAACTAATCGTCCCCGGCCACCGGGAGGCCGCTATAGCCGCCACCAACACTGCCGTGTCCGATGATACATTTACGACACCCTTACGGCACCCCGAGCCAGTTCGACTATTGTCGAATTTGTCCAGGTTAGAGATGACCCGACCGGTCCGGTACAACCACCGATTGGAGTGTCGGCCCGATTTGGCCTGGTTCAACCAATTTTTTGGTCTTGGTCTCGATTTTGGGCTCCAATGCCCAATTTACGATCTCAGGTCTAATTTTCAAGTTCAATTACCAATTAGGCCAACTGTTTGACATGAAAATTAAGTTCCAAAAATATCATATTAATTTTAATTTATTTGATTAATTTAATTTAATTTAATCAAAATTAATTTTTCCAAAAATCACTTAGATTTTCCAAATTAATTTTTCAAGAAAATTCTCTAGTTTAACAATTCTCACAACAACCTAATTTAAATCCACATCAAATAAATCGACTCAATTAAATTATTCCCAAAGTCGTAGAATTTTCTTCTAATTCAATTGTAGTTCGATTGAGCTTTTATTGAGCTAGCGGAGGGACCAATCAGACATATACAATTAGGCTCTAGTGATTGCAATTATGTCTAGAAGTATCGTTCCGATAATTTACAATTACTTAATTATAGAGTTAGTTTACAAGAAGTACCATGATTGAAAACTCCTTATTGTATACTCTTTACGAAAACAATTCATCCAACTGCTTTGTCCAATGACCTCGTCATGTTTGTGTTACCCTCATATGATATCCTTGATTCCTTTAAGTTAAATCTGTTCACTCAATACAATCCTATTTTATCTCATTGTCACTATTGTGTCTTCTTAATGATTAATATGATCACTGTCAACAAATGACTGTGATAAATTGTTCATTCGAGAACAAGCAACTCGTGGCCATGTTTCATATTTATCAATCCATACAATTCCAATGAGAAGATATCATTAAATCTTTAATTGAGTTATGAATTCCACTGTTGCTAGTAAAGCCATGCCATACACAAGTCATGTACCCAACATACTAGCTATAGGCTTAATCATCTTTTGAACATAAGCCTCCACTAATATCAAAGCACATGAGTTGCATATGCATGGCCATTAACTAACTTTGGATTTAGGTAAATCACACCATGAACGTCACAAGTGAATTAAATCACAAATAGATTTAAAATTAATTCATCTTGGGTCCAGTCCAATGTATCATTCTACCAATTAATACATTTATGTATCTACTCGTGGAGTCAACTACTTTGATAGCCAAGACTAGCCATCTCCCTAAATGGAATTTTAGAAGACATAATAATCCTTCTCAGTATTTGAATCAAATGCTCACTTTGCTTCTTTTACGGAATTACAGACTTATTTAGATTATCAATTGAAGTAAGTTCTTTTTCTTTCAATGTAAATGTTCTTTACAATGCCACTTATCTTCAGTTTGAACTTTAGACAATGAATGAGCTAATATTTGCTTGTCATAATTTCGCTATGCATGCAAAGTATAAAAGACATGAATACAAAAGACATAATAGTGAAATGTGAAATTAACTTTATTTATTTACTCATCATTCAAATAGAAAATAGTTACATGTTTACTACAATATGGGCATATTTTCCAACAATCTCCCACTTGCCCTAGTGAAGTAAATGTGTCATGTTTCACATTCCCATATTCTCGACGTATTTGTTAAAAATACTAGTTAAAAGAGTCTTAGTAAATGGATCCACAAGGTTACTTTTAGAAGCTACTTTCATCACATCTATAATTCCTTCGGCTACTTCCTCTCGTATCAAGTGATACCTTCGATCAATGTGTTTTGTCCTCTTATGACTTTCGACCAACAGTGTTATAGTTTTTTTTCCATACTAGCAATAACTTTAAGTTTACTTAAGAACTTTTGAAGCCATAATGCTTCTTTCGTTACCTTAGAAGTAGCCATATACTCAGCCTCCATAGTAGAGTCAGCAATATAAATTTGTTTTACACTTCTCCATACTATAACTCCATGGCCTAGAATGAATACATTTCCCAACATCGATTTCCTAGGATCTTTACAGGTTTGGAAGTTTAAGTCTGTGTATCCAATAGTAGTAAGGTCCTCCCCAGAATACACAAGCATATAATCATTGGTTCTTTTAAGATACCTTAATATATGCTTTATAGCTTGCCAATGCCTGAGACCAGGATTCGTCTGATATTGACTAACCATTCCTACAGAAAAACAAATATCTGGACGTATGCAAAGCATCACATACATAAGGTTTCCAACTGCCGAAGGATATGGAACCTTACTCATATGCTTTCTTTCTTCCGCTGTCTTAAGATTGTAATCTAAAGAAAGATGAAAACCTGATGCAGTCGACTGAAAGCCTGAC
Organism: Gossypium anomalum; assembly: GCA_025698475.1. NCBI lineage: Eukaryota > Viridiplantae > Streptophyta > Magnoliopsida > Malvales > Malvaceae > Gossypium > Gossypium anomalum. Next base: position 64,843,093 of record CM046967.1, read on the forward strand.
TTTGCACTTGTCATTGCAAAACGTTCCAATACCTTATCAATGTATGAATTTTGAGATAGTACTATCGTTTTATTCTTTCAATCCCTAAGAATTTGAATTCCAAGCATATAAGTAGCTTCAACCAAGCCCTTCATGCTAAACTGTTGAGCTAACCATAGTTTAACCGATGACAATTCTCCTACATCATTTCTGATAAGTAGAATATTGTCGACATGCAAAATGAAGAAGACCACATTTTTGTCCTTTATACGCTTATAAACACAAGGTTCATCAGTGTTTTGCTCAAATCCAAAAGTCACGATCGTTTGATCAAATCTTTTATTCCATGAGTGGGACGCTTGTTTAAGTTCATAAAGGGATCTTAGTAGTTTGCAAACTTTCCACTCATTTTCTTTGACAACATAGCCAGTGGGTTGAGCCATGTAAATGGTCTCATCGAGATAGCCATTCAAGAATGTTGTCCTGACATCCATTTGTCAGATCTCGTAATCGAGAGCAGCGGTAATGCATAAGAGTATGTGGATAAACTTGAGCATGGCTACCAGAGAAAAGGTCTCATCGTAATTGATGCCTTCTTTCTGTATGTAGCCTTTCCCTACAAGTCCAGCTTTATGTGTTTCCACTTTCCTTTCCACGTTTCTCTTCTTCTTGTATATCCACTTACACCCTATGGGTTTAATCCTAATCGATAAGTCTACAAGTTCCCATACCGTATTGGATTTCATAGAATATATCTCGGTATCCATGGCCTATTTCCAGAGCTTGGAATGAACGTCCTGCATAGCCTCCTCGTAAGTGAGTGGATCATCATCCTCATGATTGGCTTCTGTTGTTGATGAAGAAGTCTGGTTTCTTAGAAACTCTCCCACAATGATTGACTCCCCTATGTTGTTGACCATTTGTAGGTCTTTCTATAAATTTCTCGAGAATTGAACTCAGTGATTGTTCTACCAATCCTGAAAGTTCCTCAAGTACCACTTTACTTCGAGGCTTAAAGTTATCCATGTAGCTTTCCTTGAGGAAAGTAGCATAAGTAGAAAATTTAATCGTATTATCTTTCGAATTGTAGAATAATCCTCATTTTGTTTCTTTTAGATATCCTACAAACATGCACAGTTCTGTCTGTGCATCCAACTTCTTTGCATCATTATCCAAAATGTGTGCTGGACAACCCCAAATTCTAAAGTGATTTAGAGCAATTTTCTTTCCATGCCACAATTCATAAGGTGTCTTACAAGAAGACTTAGTTGGCACATCATTCAGAATATAGCAAGCCATTTGTATTGCATATCCCCAGAAGGAAGTAGGAAGTTGTGAATAGCTTAACATTGAAAGAACCATGTCAAGCAAGGTTATATTCCTTCTCTCAGCTAGGCCATTCTGCTGTGGACTACCCGGTGCAATAAATTGGGATAAAATCTCATTCTCTATGAGGTATCCTAAGAACTCATCAGACAAATATTCCCCACCTCGATCAGACCAAAGATTCTTTATGGATAAACCTAATTACTTTTCCACTTCCACACGAAACTCTCGAAATTTATCAAAGGTTTTGCTTTTGTGGTGGATTAGATACACATCTATATCGAGAATAGTATTCAATAAAAGTCACGTAATAATCGTAACTTCCTCGGGCACTAATGCTAATGAGACCACATACATCAGTGTGCACAAGTTCTAATGGTTGGTTAGCCCTTGTACCTTTCGCATTAAAAGACCTCTTAGTCATTTTACCTTCCAAGCAATATTCACATTGTGGAAGACTAACTTCCTTAAGCATATTTAAGGAACCATCTTTCATGAGTCTAGTGATTCTTTCATGGTTAAGATGACCAAGTACTAAGTGTCATAGGTACCCCTTATTAAAGTGAGAAGTTTTAAGCTTTTTATTCACTATTTTAGTTTGGAGCATTGAGTGGTTATTTGGTTTAATAAACTAGAGATTGTTTTCAATTTACCCATTACAGATTAAATAACAATTTCTGTGAATAACAATCTCTTTATTGAATGTCATAAAATAAATATGCTACAGAAATTAAATTCTCTTAAAATGAGGTACATAAAACACATTCTTTAAAACAATCTTCTTAAAATTATCAAAATGTAAAATAATTTCTCCCACAGCTTCGGTTGAAACCTAGCTCCCATCTCTGGTCTGCAACGAGAGGCTCCTATCACGCAGACTTCTCATTTCACTAAACCCCTATAAAGAAACACACACATGGTTAGTGGCTTTAGAATCAATAACCCAATTGTCAATTGATTCTTCCACTAAGCAAGCTTCAACCATACAGAGTTCCATACATTTTCCCTTTTCGGTTAGGCAATTCAAATACTACTTGCAATTTGATTTGATATTTCCTTTCCTGTTATAGAAGAAACATTTGATCTTTTTAGGATCTTTTAACTTCTTAGCCTTCTTCCTATCTACACAAGGTAGAACAGACTTAGTCGGTTTCTTCTTTCCTTTACCTTTATGTTTCCCCTTAAAAGACGAGGGGCCCACAGCCAAGTTTGCCTCAAGTTTCTTTTGAATTGGCTAACCACTATTCGGCATCAACTCATAAGACTGTAATTCCTTCATGAGCTAAGTCAAGGTAAGTGCCTTGTTCCCCAAGTTGTAAGCGACCCTAAAACCAGCAAAGTCCTTGGTTAAGGATTTGAACACTATTTCAATTTATATGTTCACGTCTAGTACAGCCCCATTGTCCTCCACTTCCACAAAAAATCCCATAAGCTTAAGCATATGTTCTTTGATCAGAGTGTCAATTTTCTATTAAAAATTTATCAAATTTGTAATAGCGGATTGTCGAGCCAATGCAACTTGGCCTCCGAGCAAATCCTCCAAATTTTTCATGATCTCTTTGGCAGTACGAAAATTTTCATATTGCTTTTGCAGCACACTACTCTTGTTCGCTAACATATAACATCGAGCAATTGGGTCAAAATCTCTCCAGTAATTTCTCGCTTTGGGCTGAGCTTTCGAAAGGCACATTTCATCAAGAACGAATTTGTGTTTCTTATAGTTGAGAACTATCAGCAAGTTCCATTTCCATTCTCAAAATTTATCCTCATTTAATTCATTCTTAGTAAGAATGCTAATAAGAGGAGTATGAGACATATTTGAACTGAAAAAAAAGATTCACTAATTACTATCTTTGTATTAAGAAATTATTTTTCATGTCAGCAACAAATCAAGAATGTAGTATGATGCATGCGTCTTGTATTAAAACCTTAAAAAAATATTTTTCGTTACTACGATCATTCTCACATCCATCAACTAGGTCGCCTTGAGGTCTCATGATTAACTAGCAAGAACATAGATTACATCCAATCAGTTTGTGAATCTTAATTCTAAAGAATCCATATGAGCTAATGACCGTTTAACGTTTGGCCATCATTTCTAGCTTAAATATCGCTTCTTAGGAAACTATTTAATAAGAGATGATATTAAGTGTGTAACTAGACTTGATAATCGGTCGTGCCACCTGGCCTGCATGAAAAATGGGAGGGTTTGGACAAAAATATAAGCCTGAAAAATGGGCTTGGGTAAAAAATGATACCCGTTTTCTAAACGGGCTGAGCCCCGGGTAAAAAAATTTTGGCCCAAACCCGGCCTGAACCAAAAGCGTAATTGCCCTTAGTTTTCTTTTCCTCTTCAGCTAACTGCCCCTAATTTCTAATGTCTAATTTCTTTTCCTCTATACTATTGCTTCTTCTATCACTGTGTTCACCACTATCGTCGGCTCATCACCTTCTCCGCCCCAACTATTGTCATCCCGCTGTGCCGCTGATCAATCTCTAATAATTTCAGGTGTCTTCTAATTTCCTCCACAGAAATCCATGTTTATGTTCAATTTTTTTAACTTGTTTGCTAAAACCTGTTTGTGTTAATAAAACCTGTTTGCTTTCTTGAACTTGTAATATTATTTTCTTTAACTTGTTTGCTTGCTTTAAAAGATGATGGGACTTAACATCCCATTTTGGAAACTAGACTAATAAAGAAATAAGGCATATTGACTAATAAAGAAATTGCATATTTCATAGATAAACTAGACTACACTTTAGAGATTGTAGATTCTAAGCTTTATTATACAGGCCTAGATTGCATCTTTTACCCTAATTAAAAACTAGTTAAAAGCTTATACATAATTGATTTGCTAAATAAGAAGTTGGGAATGATGAGTGGTTGAAATGGCATTGGATAATTGAATACACGCTTGAAGTGGCAGTTGTGGTATTGGTAAAGTATTTGAAATGCATAACAATGGCTGGAGGGTTGTGCCATGCCTTCATGATCTAGTTTTGTTATAGCTTTCAGCTTAGGATATGCTAGCAACTTGTAATGTTGCATGCTATTCTATTCAATCATTTTCCGGTGAGTAATATAGTGAATGGAGCTTTTTACACTTGTATTGTTGTTTGATAGTTTTAGTACCGATGGTGGTAGTCATGGATATTCTTAAGTGTTTTGCCTAGAATAATGTCTTAAATCTTTATGCATTTGGCTCTACTTTATTTTTTTGAGGCACAGTCTTTCTATTTTATCAATGGGATTGTTGTTGTTTTTTAAATAATATAGAGACACAGGTACTTCAAATGCACTAATTGAATATATTCATTAAATTCTTGTTAATGGATTAATTTGTGTAATGAATAAAATTCTAAAATTTGATAAATATTGAGACTAAAAATGAATTAAATTTACAATTTGTGTATAATATTAGTGAGTTAATTTAAAATAAATAGTGTTCTAATGAAATGGTATCAAATTTTGATGAATTTGTGTATAATATTATGGTTCATCACTTTTGATGAATTTCTTATTTCAACTCATACCTGGATTCTACAGTTGTCTGAAAAGAAAATTGTTCACATGTTTTAACTAGCTCTTTTTAGCTTAGATATTGCTTCATGTCAAGTTGAGTTAATGATAAGCTATAAAAGTAACACATTTTAATCTCATTCTTAATGCGTTTTTCGATGATTAATTATGCAAATTAGTGAATTTGATGCTCCTGATCCTTTAAATTCATGTTATTATACTTAAGAGAGCATTTGGGAGCGAAAGGAGTGAAAAGCGACACAATTTTTAGGCTTTCTGAGCATTTTAAAGTCTATAAATACTAATTAAAATAAGACATAAGGGAGAAATCAGAGAAGATCAAAGACAACACTAAAAAAAGCACTCAAAAAACACCGTCAGAATCAACTCAGATGCGGATCTCTATCAAGATTGAAGATCTCCTTTTAATTTCTTTCGAAGTTTTATTGAGTTTTTTTTATGCCTTGTGCTTTTTTTGGCTTTGAGATGTTTTCATTTAGGATTATGAACTAATTCCCTAGATACTTAGGGAGGATGAAACCTATGATGAATCATTTTATTTAATGTCTATTTTTACGCGATAAATACTTGATTCTTGTTCTCAATTATGTATGTTTATTTCTTTTTAATATTTCCGGGATATCAATTCATGTTTAATGTACTTAATTCAGTGGAGGAAAAGTCTCTGTTTAAGAGTAGATCTAGCATAATTGAGTGGAGTTGCATGCAATCCTAGAAATAGGATGACATAAATCTACCGGATCAGAGTCAAATCTAATAAGGAAATTCATAGATTGAGTTAATGCGATGATAGGGGTTTTAATTAGAAAGAGATTTCAATTAATCAACCTAGAGTTAGTTGTTCTTACTCTCAAAAGAGATATTAACATAATTTAGGGATTTTTACGGATCAAGATCACAAGTAAATAAATCGTTTAATTCATATTCATAATAAAAGGTGAAGTCTAGGTGGACTCTTTCCTAGGTATTGTCTCTCTCATTGGTTAGCTTCGATTATTTCTTTGATTCATTCTCTGTTGCATTCTTAGTTAAATTAGTTTAGTAAATTTAGATTAAAACACAACACCCCAAATTATCGGCTAAATCATAGAAAAACAATAATTACCAATACTTTTAGTCATCGTGGATACGATATTCTCTACTCACCATAGCTATACTATTGTTCAATAGGTGCACTTGCCTTTGTCGTATTTATAGTTAGTTTAGTGACCATCAAGTTTTTGGTGCTATTGCTTGGGACTAAAATATTAGGAACACTTTATTTTTATTTATTTATCCATTTTTATTTTTATTTTTGTTTTTGTTTTTGTTTTTATTTTTACTTTCTAAGTTTTCTTTTATTTGCTTCTGGCAGGTTCCTTAATTTATGACTAGAAGAAATCAGTCGGGACCATTACTGTTTGATAGTGAAATTGAAATTACAGCTCATAGAAACCATAGAGAAGCAAGGCAGAGTCGAGAAAATTTAGTAGACGAACAATAGGACATTGTTATTACGAAGGAGATGGGTGATAACCAGAATAATCAGCTACCTCCTGCAGTTGTTGGAAATCCAGATCTTGTTCCTCATTCTATGTACGATTATGCCAAGTACACTCTAACTGGGGCTAAATCAAGTATTGTGAGACCCCCCATTGCTGCAAATAATTTTGAACTGAAGCCGAATACTATTCAGATGATACAACATTTTGTTCAGTTCGATGGTTTGCAAGATGAAGATCCAAATACTCATTTGGCCAATTTCCTGGAAATCTGCAATACTTTCAAAATTAGTGGCGCCACTGACGACGCCATTCAATTACTATTATTCCCTTTCTTGTTGAGGAACAAAGCTAAACAGTGGTTAAATTCTTTACCACGAGGTTCTATTACCATAAGGGCTAAAATGATCGAGAAATTTCTTCTAAAGTACTTCTCATCGGCTAAGACAGCCAAGTTGAGGAATGATATCTCCTCCTTTGTGCAGATCAATTTAGAGACTTTATATGATACATGGAAGAGGTATAAGGACTTATTGAGATGGTGCCCTCACAATGGATTACCTTTATGGTTACAAGTTCAAACCTTGTACAATGATTTAAATCCTTCAACAAGGCAGTTAATTGATGCAGCAGCTAGTAGTACTCTAAATAATAAAACACCTGAAGTGGCTTATGAATTTATTGAGGAGATATCACTGGATAATTATCAGTGGCAGGTCATGAGGATGAAGCCAATGAAAGAAACTAGTATTTTTAATTTATATGCAATTACCATGTTATCAAACCAGGTAGAAATATTAAATAAAAAATTGATGGTTTATATATTTCTATATGGGTAAATTCGGTGATGCAATGCGATGCAAATGGAGGTGGAATAAATAGTCCAAAATATTTACCCTTCGGTCCTAGCATGGAGAATGAACACATCAATTATATGGTTAATAATTCTAGAACTCAAAATAACCCTTATAGTACTAACTATAATGCAGGTTGGAGAAACCACTCAAACTTCTCATGGGGTGGTCAAGTAAACCGAAGGCCACAACCTCCTCCGAGCTTTCAACAACCTTATCAGCAAAAGAAGAAGCCTAACCTTGAAAAGATGTTGGCAAAGTTTATTTCGGTGTCGGAGACTCATTTTCAAAACACCAAGACAACTTTGCAAAATCAGCAAGCATCAATTCATGGGATCGAAAATCAAGTTGGGCATCTTGCTAAATTAGTTTCAGATAGAAAACAAGGTAGTTCACCTAGTAACACCAAACCCAACCCAAAAAAGCATGTGAAGGCAATTACATTAAGGAATGGGAAAGTGTTGGTTGAGCTAGACAAGAAGTTGCAACATAAAACAAATAAGGCAAATGATGAGGGGGTAAAGCCCGAAGAAATTCAGACACCAGTGCTTAAAGAATATAAACCACCGATTCCATATCCAGCAAAGTTGAAGAAAGACCTCGTAGATGAACAATTTGGTAAATTTCTTGAACTTTTTAAACAATTACATATTAACTTACCTTTTTTTGAAGCTATTTCGCATATGCCTACATATGTAACATTTTTAAAGGAGCTATTAATAAATAAAAGGAAGTTTGAAGAGCTATCCGCTATGGAACTTGACAAGGAATGTTCAGCTACTCTCCAAAATAAATTGCCGACTAAGCTGAAAGATCTAGGAAGTTTTACTATTCCCTGTTTTATTGGTAGTTTAAACATTGAGAAAGCATTAGTTGATTTGGGTGCTAGCATTAATTTGATGTCTTATAAAATGTTCAAGCAACTTGGTCTTGGGGAACCAAAACCCACTAGGATGAGTATTCAATTGGCTGATAGAACTATTAAATATCCTAGGGGTATCATTGAAGATGTACTTGTGAAAGTAGATAAATTCATATTCCCTATTGATTTTGTTGTGCTTGACATGGATGAGGGTAGTGAGGTGCCTTTAATTTTAGGTCGCCCCTTTTTAGCCACTGCTAGAGCTGTCATTGATGTGGGTGATGGTAAACTTATGCTTAGGGTAGGTGGTAAGGAGATCATTTTTAGAATTTATGATGCTATGTAATTTTCTAGAGAACAAGATGATTCCTGTTATTTTATTGACTCTATTGATCATGTTATTCAAGATTCATGGTAGGAAATCGTTCATAGGGACACGTTGATACTGTGTCTTGTTCAAGGAGAAGAGGTGGATGGCGATAATATTGTGATAAGTGAGGCGAAAATTGATTTAGATTCTAATGAGTCTTTACTGAGACAAAAAAAATATGAGGACATTAAGGTAAACAAAGAATTAAAATTAAAACCCTCTATTGAAGAACCTCCCAAATTGGAAGTGAAGTAATTACCAAATCACCTAGAGTATGCATTTCTTGGAGATAATTCTATATTACCAGTGATTATTGCTTCAGATTTAAAGCCAAATGAGAAAGATGAGTTATTGCAAGTGTTGAAGGAATATAAAAGAGCTATAGCCTGAAAGATTTCTGACATTAGAGGGATCAACCCTTCTTTTTGTACCCATAAAATTTTAATGGAAGATGAGTACAAACCATGTGTGTGATAAGCTATAAAAGTAACATTTTTTAATCTCATTCTTAATGCATTTTTGGATGATTAATTATGCAAATTAGTGAATTTGATGCTCTTAATATTTTAAATTCAAGTTTTTATACTTAGGAGAGCATTTGGGAGCAAAAAGAGGGCAAAATAAGCCAAACTCAGACAAAAAGAGTTGTTTTCAAGATCCACAAGCCCTGGGCATTTCCACACGGGCTGGATACATACCCGTGTGAGCCACACGGGCTGGACACATGCCCATGTGCCAGCCCGTGTCGATTTCGCACCCTACTTCCCAAATACGCTGAAAAATCCAATTTTTAGGCTTTCTGAGCATTTTAAAGTCTATAAATACCTATTAGAAGAAGACATAAGAGAGCAATCAGAGAAGAATCAACTCGGAAGCGAATCTCCATCAAGATCAAAGATCTCCTTTTGATTTCTTTCGAAGTTTTATTTAGTTCCTTTATGTCTTGTGGTTTTTCTGACTTTGAGATGTTTTCATTTAGGATTATGAACTAATTCCCTAGATACATAAGGAGGATGAAACCTATGATGAATCTTTTTATTTAATGTATATTTTTACGCGATAAATACTTGATTCTTGTTCTCAATTATGTATGCTTATTTCTTGTTATAATATTTCCGGGATATTAATTCATGTTTAATGTGCTTAATTCAATGGAGGAAAAGTCCCTATTTAAGAGTAGATCTAGCATAATTGAGTGGAGTTGCATGCAATCCTAGAAATAGGACGACATAAATCTACCGGATTAGAGTCAAATCTAATAAAGGAATTCATAGATCGAGTTAATACGATGATAGGGGTTTTAATTAGAAAGAGACTTCAATTAATCAATCTAGAGTCAGTTCTTCTTACTCTAAAAAAAGATATTAACATAATTTAGGGATTTCTACAGATCAATATCACAAGCGAATAAATCGTTTAATTTAGATTCATAATAATAGGTGAAGTCTAGGTGGATTCTTTCCTGGGTATTGTCTCTCTCATTGGTTATCTTCGATTGTTTTCCTATTTTATTCTTTATTGCGTTCTTAGTTAAATTAGTTTAGTAAATTTAGATTAAAACACAATCACTCCAATTTGTCGGCTAAATAATAAGAAGACTGTAATTACTAGTACTTTTAGTCCTCGTGGATACGATATTCTCTACTCACCGTAGCTATACTTTTGTTTGATAGGTGCGCTTGCCTTTGTCCTATTTTTAGTTAGTTTAGTGACCATCAAGTTTTTGGCGCCGTTGCCGAGGACTAAAATATTAGGAACACTTTATTTTTATTAATTTAGCCATTTTATTTTTATTATAAATTTTTTAGTTTAATTTTTATTTTCTAATTTTTGAAAATTTTAATTTGTATAAATATACATATTTTGCAGAGTGAAAGCTTTTTAATTTTTCTTTAATTCATTACATATTATTTTTATATAAAAATGAAATATTTTATGATAATCTTAGCCTAATTAGATAAGTCAATTTTAAAAAAAAATTATAAATGCTAATTAGATTGCATTCGAGACAATTTCAATTTAATTTTAAAATGAAAAATATATTTAAAACATAAAATATTAAAAAATATTTTTAATATCAAAACTAAAGAAATTAAATTTAATATTTTGGCATTAATTTTAATACATACAAAATAAATCACACTTAAATCTCAATTTTTAAAAGGCTTTTTATTGATTGATAAAGTTTAATAAATATTGAAGGGGATTAAAATGGTTTTACATTCTTTCGTAATTTTTTATATGATTAATATTTTAATAATTCAACCGTTAAATTTATTAATATAATTATACTTGTCATGAATGTAAATTTTCTAACATATCCGATATCTCTATTATATTGATTTATAATAGTGTATATATTAATATTCACTGGGTGGTTGAAAGTATTTTTTACGTAAAATAAATTGTTAAAATTTTTTATTTATGTTAAATTTGATATGTATGATCTATATGATTAGAGCATGAAATCAATTGGCTGAATCATATAAAAAGCTACGAAAGGATGTTAAACCCTTTAAATTTTACATCGGTGTAAATGGATCCCTCCCTAATATTAAATTACATTTTGTAGTTGTTTTCAATTACACTTTTTTATTGTAATTTAAATTATTTAGTTTTATTAATAAATAATATCTTATCGTTTTAAACTATTTTTCATTTTATTTAAATTGAAACTAATTGCAATATATGTGATCCGAGCATTCTAAAGACAAAAGATAATGCTAATTAACTACTATGATTTGATACATTTTATATATAGAATTTGATATTCTTACTATACTACACTCAGTGCTCAATAGACTATTTTCATAAGTGGAAAGCACATAATGAGATACATTATATCCTAGAAATCTAGTTTTTTATAATTATTTTGCACACCAAAATATACAATGGAGACCAATAGAACCTTCTACACCTTTAGTTTTATCCCGTGCACCATAAAGAAAGGCATATAAGGATAATTTATTCTATAATTGAAAAAATATATTATTATTTTGTTAGAAAAGAGATTTGTCTTTTTTTTTTAATTTCCATAATAGTTTTATTGTTGATATTTAAAAAATTGTAGTTTTTTTCATAATTTTTATACACCAATAAAATAGTATTATATCATCAATTTTTAAAAATATACAAAAATTATTGTACACCTATTCATATATAATATTTTTTAACTTAATTTAACTTTAATTAAATTACTTAAAAATAATTATTTTTTATTAAATAAACAAACATGCTTTTTTTCTCTTATAATATTTTAATCATTTTTTAAAAAAAATTAATTGTCTTTTATTCTCGTGTAGGCAGCCAATTTTTTCATTTTCTCTTTTCATTTTTAATTTTCTATTTCAACTTTTAATTAAATACTAAAATTTGATAACATCACCGATGATGGTTATAAGTTTTCAATTTTTAATTTTTTTCAAAGGTTTTCTTAATTTTTAATTGTTGGTTTTATTTTTTTACATTAAATTTTCCGCTTAAGATTTTCACCATTTTATTATTATTATTTATACCTGTTGAGAATTTTCAATTTTCAATTTTTTTGTTATGTTTTCTTTTTGTTGAGATAAACTCATGTAAGCAATGAATAAGAAAAATAATGAAGAAATTGAAAAGATTGGATGCACAAATTTTACGTGAAAAATCCCTTCGAAGAGGATACAAAATTACGAGTAAAGATAATTTCACTAAATCGGTGAAAACGAAAAGTACAAAGATGGAAATAAAAACTAAACCCTGAAACCTAAAAATAAAAAACCTCAAAACTTAAACACAAAATTCACTTAAAACTTATAAAAATTAATACTTAAATGTGTCATGGGTTAATCTTTTTAGGGTAAAAAATGGTCTATTTATAGGTTAAATTCGTAAGTCAAATAATCTTAAAATAACTTATACTAATCAAAATTCAACTGGAACAAATAATCAAAATTTGACTAGAAGAAGAAAATTGAGAAAATTACATGACACGTCGCCTCATTGCAACGTCCCCTATCTTGTCGTTGCACATTGTTTCTGCTTCTCCCATGTTTTGTCGTCATGACATCACATGACTACTTGTCGCGACGTTGCTCTCTATTTGTGTCTTAATTTGATTGAGATGCGGGGCATACTCTACACTTTTGTTGCATATTAGTCTTAACATGTTTGTCCATTTTTATAAAAATAAATAAATAAACTTAAGTAACTTAATTTAAAGTATTTAAAAAATATAATTTAATTAAAGTTAAATTAAATTAAAAAAGATATCATATATGGATAAGTGTATAATAATATTTGTATATCTTTAAAAGTTGATAATGTAGTATTATTTTATTAGTGACAAAAAACTATATATTTTAAAATCATCTTAATAAAAATTATTCCAGCTTATTTTTTAAATTTTTTTATACAACCAAAATATAAACCTATGTTATTTTGGATGAATATTCGACAACTCGCTTTAATTTTTGAAAATACTTCTTGCTAAGCCTAATGATTATGTTTTGTGTTGGCCATTAGCTTAATAGGCTGAAGATAATTATTGAACAATCGCAAAAATAATAAATAAAAAGAATCAAACACCTCCCCATTCTTAAAAACACCCTTAATCATATTTTTAGCGCTAAAAATTTTAAACTTTTTTTATTCAATTGAATCTTTAACTAGTAAAATTGATTAAATAGGTCTTTTAACTAACGTTGATTTTTACAACGTTGACATCACATTCTAGGTCAACAATAATTGTTGACATGACACTGTCACGTCAATAAAAAAAATTAAAACTTCTTTTAAAAATTAAAAAATTAAAAGGAATATTTTTATTTTTTTTTGGAATGAACCTGAATTTATGATTGTTCGAATTCATTTGTTTCAAAGCTTATTTTTTAAAATAAAAATAATTCTTTTTAAATAAAAAATAAATTTTAATTTTTTTGATAAATTTTTAAAAATATTATTAAATTTTATAAAAAAATATTAAATAAAATTTAAAAACTTAAAAAAAATTAAAATTAATAAAAACAATTTAAAAGTGAAGTCTAGAATAAATCTGGATAATCATCTATCTAGATTCATTCAAGATAATTTTTCTAAATTATATAAAGTTTAAAAAATATTGAAAAATTAATTTTATTTAAAAAATTGATATGTTTATTAATGTTTTAATTATATAGGTACCTTTTAATATGTAAAAAAAAATTAATTTTATTAATTGTTTGTGTAAAAGTTTTTTTCAAAAAAAAACTTTACACATGTAATAAAATAATTGATACACATTTAAATAATTGAAAATATTCATAAATTGAAAAAATTACACTTACGATTAATAAAATTAAAATTATATATTTATTTTCTAAAATAAATTAATTTATATTTTTTATACATCCTAAAAAGTATCAATAAAATTAAAATATTGAAACACATATTAATTTTAAAAGAAAAACAATTTTTAATTTTTTTTAAACATTATATAATCTAGAAAATTCATCTTCAATGAATTGTTGAAATTCATTTGTACGTAACTTTTAAATGGTTTTTATTAATTTTTAATTTTCAATTTTATTTAAATTTTTTTGTAAATTTTAATAATAGTTTACAAATTTTTAAAAAAAATTAAAAATTATTTTTTATTCCAACAAAAATATAAAAATATTCATTTTATTTTTTTTAAAATTGTTTTTTTTTAATTTTTTTATGTGCCAATTGATGTGTCACTTTCATGTTAGTATCTATTGTTGACATTGAGCGTCACATTAGCATCGCTAATGGTCATGTTAACGTTATAAAGATCAATGTTAGTCAAAGTGTCTATTTGGCCAATTTTATTAGTTCTGAAACTCAATTGTGTCTAAAAGTTTTAGAAGGGCTTAATTGATTTTTAAAAAAATATTCAAGAGCTAAAAAATAGCCTTAAGCTTAAAAAACTACATAGCATAACTAGTCTCTATGCTATATTCCAGCAACATAATTCATTTAAATGGTTGGGACCTCACTTGGTGGTTTTGTTAATATTTCCCTTTCATCCAAATAAGAAATGAAGGTTTAGGTATTTGTTTCCTAAAAGTTGTTTTATTTTATTATTTATAATCTATATTAAAAGGTTGATTGAATTAGTTATTAGTTCAAATAACCAAATCGAAATTGTCAAAAGTGGGATGAATTGACTTTTTAAAATTTTGTGGATGCTAGAGAATAAGGATAGAAAAATTGAACACAAGAATTTAAAGTGGTTTGACCCAAATTACCTACTTCACTACCTTAGTTTTTCACTATTAAGGATTTTTCCAAATTCACTAATTTAACAACTTTTGAGGACAATGTTTAACTTTACAAACTCTCTTAAGGTTTTTAACCAAACCTTCTAAAAGAAGTACAAATAAGCAAACAAAGAAATAACCCTTACAAGATCAGAATGTTTGAAAATTAAGCTCAATTACAAAGAGAAACACTTGAGCTAAATGAAAATAATGAAACCTCACAATTATGTTTAAACAAAATTGTTGAGAATTGTAAGCACAAGGTTTTTTGTGATTGATCTTTAAGCTTGATAATCTCTCTTGTTGTTATAAGACATTTTGAAGTTGGTTTTTATACCCCTTAATTATTTCCAACCATTGTGGTTGTTGGAGACATGAATGGAGCCATTAGGGATGACATAATTAGTGCATTTAATTCCCCTGCAACTACGAGTATCGATACTGGCTAAAAAGGTAATGATAGTTTTTGACCATTGGAGCTTAAGATATCAATAGCAATGGACTTTTATCGATACCATGTAACACCCTTAACCCGTATCCATCGCCGGACTAGAGTTAAAGGCATTACTAGACAAACTGAAACATTTAACATTCATTTCACAAACATCATAGCATTAAAGGTCAAGCATTATCATAATGTCCCTTGTGTCAGTCATCGAGACCTTAACCATGCATTAGAAAGGGTTCGGGACTAAACCGAGCTCATACAAAATTTTTCAAAACTTAAACATTTCTCATAGATGTACAGGTTACACACCCATGTAAACAGGCCATGTGCCTTGCACGGCATTAGACACGCCCGTGTGTCTAGGCCATGTCAAAATAGGGCATACATACTGACTTGCTCACACAGCCAGAAGACACGCTCGTGTGCCTTGGCTGTGCTCAAGCCTGACTTACAATTGTAGGGTACCCCAGGGGACACATGTGTCGTACACGGCTAAGATACACGCCCGTGTCTCTGCTCGTGTGGACAAAAATAAGCCATTTGAAAAGTCAATTTGCCACCCAATATGGGTCAAACCTACAAGCATCAAACCAAGCATATTTACACTATAATTTTAGCCAATTTCAATACCAAAACATACACAAATCATGCCATAACATTATCAACCAAATTCGTGTCATTCCATAAATCAAAAACATAACAAAACATGTGGTTTCATAATCTCTAATCATATGATCAAATCTCATGCCAAAACCTTACCAAACTTACCATTTCTCTTAGCCATTAATGAACACATCAAATAGATCATATTGCATCATATTTCATATACCAAAATCAAACCATAATCACAACCATACCAAGCCATATCACATGGCTAAATATATAACATCACAAAACATAATCAAAGCACTTCTAGCCTATACATGCCATACTTCAATATATACATTTCAAAAGGTACCAAAATATAGTTCGATAGTGTGGTGATGATCCTCAATGATCCCTGAGCTTCCAGTAGATTCGATATCTATAAAATAGTTGAAAAACACACAGAGTAAGCTTTCAAAAGCTTAGTAAGCCATATACAAATAAACTGATCAATTAAAACATATAAACATCATCTAAATACATATACTTCATAGTCAAATACTCAATTCATTTGCACAAATAACATACTTTCTCATACTTATAACACATATCATCACTTGTACATATACTTACCTTTATTCTCAAACGTAGTATACATTTCCAACGTACCTAAATTGGATACATATCTCCTATATTCATTTGTTTCTCAGAATCCTCGTTGAACTGTTTGAAATCATAAGGATACGTGGATAGCTCAGAAAGCATATACAATGCCAACGTCTCAGACGTGGTCTTACATGTAGTCGAATATCGATGTCACTATCCCAAACAGAGTCTTACACGGAATCAAATACGATGCCAATGTCTCAGACATTGTCTTACACGTAAATCATAAATTGATGCGAACGTCCCAGACGTGGTCTTACACGAAAACACATATCGGATCCTATGTCATGACATATGTGTAATATCCCGAATTAGGGCCTAATCGGAATAGTGGTTTCGTGACCACAAATCTGAGATAGAAATAATTATTTTATAATTATTTTGAGGTTTATGATATGATTACATGATTGTGTGAAAATTTTGTGAAGAAATTCTATGCATAAGATACTTTATTTGAAAGTAGGGACTAAATCGAATAAGTTGCAAAACTTGCATTCTAGAAGTTTTTTGTATGAAATTGCATTGAAATATTAATTAAGAGGTCTTAAATAGCAATTTGACCAATTTTAAGTTCATGGACAAAATTAGGACATGGAAGGAATTTTTGGAAAGTTTAGTAGTAAGGGCATTTTGGTCATTTAGTTATTAAAATGAATTAAAAACAAACTTAAAAGCCAATTTTTGTCCATCTTCTTCATTAGGACGAAATTTCAAGGGTTCTCCATAGCTAGGGTTTGTTTCAAGCTTTCAAGCTCCATAGTAAGTGATTCCAAGCCCCGTTTTTAATGTTCTTTACGTTTTCAGAGTCCGTAGCTCGATAAAGCTTATGCTAGCAATAATTTAAGTTAGGGTTCATATTTGGAAAAATACCCATAGGTGAAATTTGTGTATTTTGGTGTTTTATGATAGAATATGAGGTTTTAAATTATGTTAGACAACTTGTACTACTCGATTTTAAGCAAAAACGAGTAAAAGGGCTTAATCGGTAAAAATACCTAATAGTCACAAGTACATGTTAGAGTGAGAATTTGATGTTTCCATAGAAGAGAAAAGTGATCAGCATGTTGTAAAACATAAGAATAAGGAATAAAGTTTAATCCCGAGCCTAGGGGCAAAAATGTAAATATGTAAAAGTTTAGGGGTAAAATTGTAATTTTGCCAAAATTTGAGTTAAGGATTAATTTGATAATGTGAGTATTAAATAAGCTAAATGTGTTATTTTAGATCAAGAAAGACGTGGAATCGACCTCAATCGAGGAAAAGAAAAGATTGTGGACTAAATTGCAAAATCTTTGTATTTTGGTACCAAGGTAAGTTCATGTGTAAATAATGTAGTATAATTGTTATTTGTAAATTATTGATGTTAATTATATGATATGCTGATTTTTATTATGAGATATATGCTTTGTGGTTATTTTCGAATAAAATGCAAATTATTTGTATTATTTGTTAAATATAAAGTGCTACCGAGTATTAGTTTCGGTATTTTACGGAAGATGGCAAGGATATGTGTTCGAGGAAAGTCCCGTTTGAACCTTAGGAATAGATTAGGATACAAGTGACATGTCACTAGGATGGTTGAGCATCCGAGCTCGTTGAGTTGAGTCCGAGTTCACTTATGGATGCGAATGTTCGAACTCGTTGAGTTGAGTCCGAGTTCGAGAGATGTAACTAGGCATCCGAGCTCGTTGAGTTGAGTCCGAGTTCACTTATGGATGCGAACGCCGAGCTCGTTGAGTTGAGTCCGAGTTCGCTTATGGGCGGGTTACATGATTGCTTGATTGCATATATGGCACTTATGTGCAAGTTATCCATGTATCCAAATTATATTCCGATGTGTTCAACGGGTAAAGTTCTACTCAATTGGAGGAATATTCGAGATGTAAAGAGACGTATTGGTAAGTGATGTTAAATGGATATTTTGGACAGGTATGTATTTAACCATCGGGTTGAGTATTGATACAATCACGATAAGGTAATAAGATGATGAAAAATGATTAGAAATGTGATATGTGTTTTAGTGATGCATGCTAATGTTGATTGGTATGATTGCTTGTTATGTTACTTATTATTTGCATATGAACTTACTAAGCATTTATGCTTACTCCCTCCTTCTTACTCATTGTAGTTTTGGACAAGCCATTTCGAGAGTCGGGATAGGTCGAAGGCTCGATCACACTATCCTAAGACTTTTGGTAAATGGTTTGTAAATTTAAGTATGGCATGTATAGCAATATACCTATTTTGTGTAAATGATCTGATGATATGGTGATGGAATGGTTGAGAAAATGTTTGACAATGATAAATTATGAAAATGGTTAGTTTAGATAATGTTTGATGTTAAGGAAAATTATTAAGATACTTAGTGCATAAAAACTCATAAAAGGGATGAAATTTGCCATAAACAGAATACTGCAGCAACACTGACCCAAGTTTGAAAATTTACTAAAAATCATAGAAATTGAATCTGGTGATGGAATATATATCAAATTGAAGCTTATTATGTCTAGTTTCACATGAAATAAATGAAATATGTAAAGGAATTATATGTTAAAATATATTTGAATTTTAGTGAAACAGGGTCGTAACAGTTTCTAAATCCCCTGTTCCAACTTTAGAAATTCACTAAAAATTTTAAAGATATAATTAGGTGGTGTATTTTATATCCTCAGAATCCTTATTGAGTCTAGTTTTAGTAGAAACAAACCTCATAGTATATGAATTATGTATAGAGAGAAATGTGGTTCGTAGTAAACAGAGGTCAAACCAGTCAAGTCTTGAAACAGGGGTAACTTTAACTAATAAACTATACTAATTGGCTCAACCAAAAATTCTAGAAAAAAATTAGTAGATAGTTATATGAGTCTAGATTCAAGGAAAATTTACGGATCTCAATTTCGAGTTTTGTAACTCGAGATATGATTTTTCTTGTGACTATGACGCAAGTAGCTTAAAAACTGTGAATGTAGAAACAAATAATCCAAAGTTCTAAAAAATGTTAAATTAAGCTTAGTAACACCTCATACTCGACTCTGGCGATGGTCTCGGGCGTGGGGGCGTTACAATATGTATCCTAACTATTCCTATGGTTCGTACGGGGCTTTTTGGACGTCGAAATTTGTCAATACTTTCTTGGATATTACATGTTGAACTCTCATATAGCTATTCATTATAATTCAATGTCATATAAACATAAGTAAATCAACTTAAATACGTTTATTTGTATATTACCTCGTATGGATTCAGATAGACAAAATCGACTACTCGACGACTTTCGTCTTTCCCTGATCTAATTCTATTTTCTTTAATTCTTGATCTATATAAATTCATATTTAACTTATTCAAGCTCACATTCATTCAAAACAATCCACAAACACACATTTAGGGCATTTTACAAATTAACCCTCACATTTCACATTTTGACACTTTAGTCCTTAATCACAAAAGTCACAAAATATACAAAATTTCCTTACACAAATGCTTAGCCGAATTTCCATAGTATTCATACAAGTCTAAACATTTTATTTATTTCACATTTTAGTCCTTCAATTTACAATTTTCACAATTTCACCCATTTCACTCAAATTCATCAAAATTTCAAAGACAAAACTTAGTAATCTAACACATATCTTTCATATATTATCTTCAAACTTCACAAAGCTCACATTATCAAAAATGACATAACTCAAAATCATCAACAAAATCAAAAATTAAGACATGGGCTTGTTAGGTTACTAAGCAACGATCACAAAAATGTAAAAATTATCAAAAACTGAGTCAAAACCATACCTAAATCAATAATTTGCTTGGCCGAACCCTAAGAAGCTTATTTTCTTTATTTTTCTTGTGATTTTCGGTGGATGAGTGAAGAAAAATGATGAACAAAATGTGTTTGTTTTATTTTATTCATCATTATGCATCAATTACCATATTACCCTTGCATTAAAACATTTAAAACATTAACATATAAGGTTATTAATGTCCACTCATACTTCTAATGGTCAAATAACCACATAAGGACCTCATAATTAATAAGCCAAATCAAATAGGCACTTTTAACATATAACAGGTAACTTTTACATTTTATGCGATTAGGTACTTTTATCAAATTAAGCACACAAATGATCAAATTTTTGTATGAAACTTTCACACATGCTAATTCACATATCATAAGCACAGAAAATAATATTTAAATATTTTTAACTCAGATTTGTGGTCTCGAAATCACTATTTCGACTAGGGTCTAAACTGGACCGTTACATACCATATGAAAAGTATTGATACATTGCTGAATTGGCTGAGAAACTGATTGTCACTCGCGGTAAGTTTTAAAATTTATAATTGATCGTACTCGGAACTAACTATTATCACGATGAAGGCAAGCGCACCTATCGAACAGTAGTATAGTTTTAGCAAGACCGGATGTCGAACCCAAGGGAACTAAAAGTACTAGTATTAACTTTCTTTTTATTATCTAGCCTAAGAATAATGAAGGTTGTTTTATCTAACTAATTAACTAATCTAAGAATGCACAGAAAGTAAATTGGGGAAATACTTTTGGAAAACTGATTGAATTAGATAATACCCAAGGAAGAATCCACCTAGACTTCTCTTGTTAATTGACTCTAAACCAGACGATTTATTCACTTGACTTGATCCGTAGAAATCCCTAAGTTATGTTATTATCCCTATTCAAGACTAATAACGTCTAACCCTAGGTTAATTAATTGAAATCTTTTTCTAATTAAAACCTCTAGTTTTGTATTAACTCGATCTATGGATTCCCTTATTATATTTGACTCTAATCCTGCAGATTTATGTCGTCCTATCTCTAGGATTGTATGCAACTCCGCATAATTATGAATGATCTACTCTTAGACATGGACTATTCATCCTCCGAATAAGCACATCAATACTTGAATCAATATCTTGGAATATTCAAACAAGAGTTAAATTCATAATTAAGAACAAATCAAGTATTTATCATACAGTTTAGAAAATATTAACAAGATCTGTCTTAGGTTTCATCCCCTTTAGGTGAATCCGGCTTCCGAGATGGATCAATCAGCTTTCTTCGAGTAATTTATTGCTTCCTACTCTCCGTCCCCTTTTTTCTCCTCCTTTAGTGTCTTTTAAATAGGCTTTAGAATGTTTTCAAACCCTCCAAATTGCCACTTTCTGAATAGAACTCAACTTGGGCTCGACAGGGACACGCTCGTATGCAATTACTTCAGGCCGTGGTCAAGGCTGAGAAATAGACACGCCCGTGTTGAGGTCATTTTAAGCCATGTTCAAGCCTGCTAGAATGGCACGGGCATGTGTTCTACCCGTATGAAGAAGTCCAGGCCGTGTTGATTTCCCATGTCGGCTCATTTTCTCCGTTTTTGGCCTGTTTCTTGTTCTTTTTACTTTCCTATGCTCACCTAAGTATAATATATAAAATTAAAGGATTAGGAGTATCAAATTCCATAAATCTAATGTTAATTCATCCAAAAATATGCTAAGCATGGGATAAAAATATGTATAAATTACAACTTATCAAATACCCCCACATTTAAGCGTTTGCTTGTCCTCAAGCAAAATGCTCACTTCACCATTAAGAAGTCATTTTTCTCAACTTATAATTCCCATCAATAATATCTCAAAATAATCCATATGCAATCATATATTGAGAATTCAACTGGAAGAACATTAAAGTTTCAAACATTCCAAGTTAAGCATTTTATCATGAAAAACATAGGTATCTCCCCTCATCTAAGTAATCACCTTTGATTCAAAATATCACAGAGTTTAACATCCTCACTTAAAGATTCACTCAAATCACTCGAGGTGTTTAAGGACAATGAATTTAGCACTCAACAATTAATATGAAAAGTTATTACCATAGGCTTGCCTGAAAATCAAATCTCCACCACTATAAATTGAGATGATACATCAATCAAAAGGTCTTTGGAGGGTTGTAACGAGGCTTTGGTTAGGGGGTGTGGTCACAAGCTGAAAGAGAAAGTTAGGATTAAGATTGAATTGAAGAATTACTCAACTAGAAAAAATACTAAAACTTTGATAAATTATATCCCTAATTTAGATAACCTATAATTGAGCTTTTCTTTTGGATAACATCGTTTTAACACAAGCATTATATATTTTCATCATTTCTTTTTTTTTTTTTAAAAACAAATCAAATAACATAGTCTAACTATCAAAAATAAAACATAGCTAAGTAATTTATTCAAACCAAATCTCGACAAAAATAGGGATAAAATTAATTGAAGGGATTTCAACAATAATGCG